>JARHVA010001408.1:3325000-3375000 GCA_037957365.1 Torreya grandis | reverse complement strand
GTGTCAAAATTTTTAGATTATAGTTTTTTATTTAAGATAGGTATTTAAAGATTGCAAAACAAATCTGGGACAACATGTTTTTGGAACATTTCTGATGAGTTTTTTTATTTCATGAAGTTTTGAAGTTGTTAAAATACTTTTAGGGTAGGATGTATGTTAAATAAATAAGGTTAATATCAAACTCTATGAATATCAACTTTATGTCTATTAAAGTGGGTATTTATGATCACAAATATACTATGATGTAAATTCATATGAATAACTATTTTTTTTTGGGAGGGGGAGATATTTTTGAGGAGTTCATTGATTTTATAGAAATAATTGTTTTAAAATAGTTTATCATTAATATTTAAAATCTAAAAAAATAGAATAAGAGGTTAAAATATTTTTCAAGAAGAAAATCATAAAGATGTGATATTTGTAAATGGAAAAATTATTAAATAGAAAAATATCTGATAATATTATAAGCATTCACAATAATGAATATACAATTACATTGAAAGAAGAAGTTAAAAGAGAAGAAGAACAATTAAATGGTTTTTGAAAAAATGATAATCATAAAAAAATCTATTAATAAAATAACTAAAAAATAATAATTAATAAATATTTTCCAAAAAATATATTGTGAATAAATTTAAAATTAATTTAAATAAATATAAAAACATTTTTTTTATAAATTAAATAAGAATTTAAAAATAATAAACATGAATTTTCTTATGAAAATGGAATGTAGCTATATTTGCTGCAATAAAAATATTTACAACATGCTAAGTAATGCAATATAAATTTCCTCGAGAATGTTTTTTTCCTCCAAAACAAGAAACCACACTATCCCGTCTCTTTAAAGAATATTAACATGCTAAATACTAATGTGGGGGGGAATAAAAAATTTAAACAATAAAACACTTTCTTGTCTGTATACAAAATACATACAACAGTTCTTTAACTGGTGGCGTATAAGATTTATATTATGCTATGATCAGATAAATTTGCACACAAACTCCAAAATTAGAATCAATTTATCATGTTTACTAGATTTATGATATACTGAAATGTTATGTTGGGAAAAAGGGATGTATGTTTGTGTGATTGAGAATTCACACTTATTTCAACCTCAATACTTGTCTCGAGAAAAAAAAGTTACTCATTAACTAGTCTAAAAGATCAACTTTATGATATAAACTAACATTACAAACAGATTCCTATATATTTAGAGAAAATTAATTATGTAATATAAATTTTGATTACATGGATGATAGAAATGGACCCCATATTAAATAAATGTCTTAAGAAAAAAAAAAATAATTGACTTTTCGAATTAATGAAAAAAAATATTTTCAGTATAAATGCTATTCGGAACGATATTGCGTTTCATTTACATAAACGTCAATGCAACAGCTATTAAGATAATCATAAAACACAAAATAGTTTTTAAATAATTTTTAAGTAATTTAATATAATGTACTTTTTATTAATTGAATTGAATTTTTTTTTTTTTTTTTTTTATAAACATGTTTAAAATTTTATTATTATTATTATTATTATTATTATTATTATTATTATTATTATTTAGCGTGCATATATTTAATTACATATATAATAAAATAAAATAAAAATTAGAAAATAATTTGTTGTATTACAAGATGATTAAGTTAATACGATAACAAAGAAGATTTATATGATGTATGTTTTCCAGAAAAAAGTTTTTCATATAAAATTTTGTGTACCATGTATTATTGTATGTATTCAATTTCATATTTTTTAGTTTAAATATTTTTCTAATATAACTTCTTTCATTTTAATTTATTGAATGCATTTTATTCTAATTATCTACCATTTATTTTTATATAAAAATATGTTTATATAAATAAATTTCTTTTGTATTATATTTTTATGTTTATATATAAAAAGGAAAGTGCCCCTTTAAAAAACATCATTTCAAATTTATTAAAAATAAATAATTGAAAAATCTAACTTTTATTAGTTGAAAATAAATAAAACTACAATACTTACAAATTTAGCATATGCTCATCTAAAGGCAATATAACCTATGGGATTTGTGACATTTTTTCACTTCCTCATTTGGGCATCTGTAGATTGTGGCTACTAGCTTGTTTGATAGGTAACATTAATAATATCTAACTAGTTAACTAGCCGTCTCCATGCTTCAGGTTTCTAACAAGAGGGTGTGTAGATAATTAATAAAAATAAATTTGGTTAGTAAAACATTTAAAATAGTTAAGATGCATATATTAAAATATATATTAAAAAATAGTTATAGTGTATTCAATAATGTATATATATATATATATATATCTATTGTTATTGTAATATTTGAAGCATTATAGAATAGGATTTTTTTCAAGCACTCAACATGGTGTGGGTGGGGTTGTCTAGCCTATATTTTCAATCCCTTTTTTACAAACCATATAAGTGCCAAAAGTCAAGGTAGGGGTTCTTTCTTGTATAAGACACTCATCATGAATAATATATGTCCCCTCTGTTAATGGATTCCTACACTATTCAACTATCTTTCCAAAATATGGATCAGTATCATATAATTCTTTAATAGCTTCAAATACAATTATTTCACTAACCATAGTAGTTAATAATGCTACCCTCTTGCTCAATGAATCAACTAACTGATTATGGTTTTCTAATTTATACTTCAACACAAAAGTATACCCATATAAGAAAGAAATCCACTTTGCATGCCTACTATTCAACTTATTTTGTGTATTCACATACTTCAAAGCCTCATGATCTGTAAATAGTATAAAATCCTTAGGCTCTAGATAATGCCTCAAATGTCTTAATACTTGTATAATTGCATAAAATTTGACGTCATAAATAAAATAATTTGTTCTTACCTCATTCAATTTTTCAATAAAATATGTTATGACTTTCCTTCTTGACTCAACACAGCACCATTTCAAATAAATGAAGCATCATAATGAACCCAAAACACATTGTTAAAATCCGATAATGATAAAATTGGTCTTTTCATAATCTTCTTCTTGAAAATTTCAAAACTTTCTATCGCTGATCTAGTCCATGCAAATTCTTTACCTCTCATGTAATTTGTTATTGGTGCAAAAATACTACTAAAGTTTTTAATATTTTTTTAATAAAAAGTTTCTAAACTATGGAAACTTCTTACCTCTATAATACTTTTTGGAATAGGCCACTCAAAAATTGCCTTTATCTTTTCTTCATCCATTTTCACACCATCTGCTAAAACTATAAATTTTAAAAATACCAAACTATTCTGCATAACCCTATACTTCATCAAATTTGCATACAACTTATCTTTTCTTAACAAATCCATTACAAGTATTAAATATTTTAAGTGTTCTTTTTCAATCTTATTGAATACAAAAATATCATCAAAATAAACAACCACAAACATACAATATATTCTTGTAGCATTGTATTCATCACCTTCATAAATGTGTTAGGTGCATTAAATAATCTGAATGACATCACCATCCACTCATATAAGACATCCTTAGTCTTGAATATAATTTTATACTCATCTAATTCATGAATTTGAATATGATAATAACCACTCCTTAGATCAATCTTGGTAAAATATTTTGCTCCTACAAGCACATCCATTATATCATCGAAATGAGGTATAGAAAATTGATACTTTATAGTAATTTTATTAAATGATCTCCTATCCACACACATTCTCCATCCTCCATATTTTTTTAGATTTAACAACATTGTTGTTTCACATGGACTCATACTCTCCCTTATCACTTTCTTTCTTAGCAAGTCAATAACCTGATTATTTAATTTTGGATGTTTTATTGAACTCATCCTATAAATTGCTTGATTGGGTAGCGCTGATATTGGAGTCCAATCAATGTGATGTTGAATATATTTATTTAGTGGTAAACCATATGGTAGCTCATCATATATAAAATCTACATATTCTTTCAACACTCGTGTTACTTTTGTTGGTATTTGCACCATTTTTGTTTCTTCATTCTTTGCTACTAGTGCATAACAACAACCTACTACCTTCATATCTTAGATAAATTATTTAGTAGAGAGCATTGTTTTTATCTTTTCTTCCTCTTTAAGAGGTAACAAAACTACCTTTGTACCATATATTCAAAAAGTGTGTGTTCTTTGCTCCATCATGAACTACTTTCTTGTCAAATTGCTACAGTTTCCCCAATAATAGATGACATGCATCCATTGGAATAACACCACACCATATTTTATTATTATAAGTTTTTCTTATAGAAAACTTTATTAAGAACTTTTTATCTACTATAACCTCATTCCCTTTCTTACACCATGAAATTCGACAAAGGTTAGGATGATTTACACATTGTAGATTTAGTTTCTCAATCATTTCTTTAGAAACTATATTTTCATAACTGCCACCATCTAAAGTTACATTGCATACCTTTCCACATGAATTATATCTTATTTGAAAAAATTTGATCATAGCCATGCATCACCACCTTTATTATTTTACACTTGTTCCTTCTTTGGAGTGATCATGGTTCTTCTCATCATGAGATTCTCTCCAACATCTACTGGCATAACTTTAGTATTCTTATCTTCTATTTCAGCTTCAACTAGATTTACTCTTGGGTGATCTTCTTTCCTCCTTTTTTGAGCTTGATAATTTGGACATTTAAATGTTTTGTGCCCTTCTTCTCCACATCTATAATAAACATAAGATCTATATTGATAAAAAACCATCTTCTAGCACCACTGTGACCTTGTCCTCTCTAAAATCATGTTCCTCTTTGTTGGTATTTAAACCCTTGCCTATTATCATCTTACCTTTCTCCACCATGTGAAAATTCATATTTATTAGAATTAAAACTACCTATGGTGGTATTAAACCCACCTCATCCCATTATTAGAGGGGATTTGCCTCTTTTTGAACTAGTCGATGTCCTTCTAAAATTCTATCTATTTTTTTTATTCTACCTTCAAAGATAATTGATAAGCCTCCTCTATGTTAAGTATTATATGCATGTTTAATTCATCTTCAATAGAAAATTTCAAACCATTTACATACCTTGCATCCAACCACTTTTTTGTCTCATCATTCTTCACTCATATAAAAATCTTATAAAATTCATCTATATATTCTTATATACAGTGATCTTTTTGCTTTAAATTTTGAAATATTTTGTATAGGTTTTGTGCATAATCCATTGGAATAAATTTATTCCTCATATTTTTTTCCATCCTTTTCAATGAATTAATCTTCTCTTTATGTTTTCTCTATCGCTCTTTCTATAGGTGATCCCACCAAATCATTGCATGACATTTCAATTTCATGCATGCAAACTCTACCTTCTTATCTTCTCTCATAGTCTTCTATTCGAATAACTTATCCATGCTCTTCATCCAATCTATTAACTCCTCTAGTTTTAAACTACCTCCACAATCTAGAACATCAACCTTGATTTCTTCATTTCTTCTTTCTAAATCTCAAACCATTCTTTCTTCTATTGATGGTGGCTGCTCTTGATGTTCTTCTTCTTCTTCTTCTTAAAATTCTTCATCACGATCTATGTCTTCCTCAACACCACCATATCTTCTTCCTTGATTGGTGATAACCTCTTTTAATTTTTAAATTTTCCTTTAAATTTTTTCTATAGCCTAGTTCATCTATGCCATACCTCTTTATTCTCTCACCATTCTTTACTCCTCCAAGATTTAAACTTTTTCTGATACCAGATAATAAAACCAAAAACTAACAAGAATAAGAAATTTACCAATATGCTAAGATCTTGAATTAATACTCAGAATTGATTCATATTAATTGTTTTAAATAATTAAAAATACAAACCATCTTAAACAAGCCTCAACTCAGATTTAGAGATGACAAGCAAAAATTATAAAAAATGTCTAAAATAAAATTTCTATTGTAGCATCTGTTATTTTTAGTAAGTCACACATGCAAACGCGTCTAACTCTAAAAATATATCAAAATATTCTAAACACTAAAATTAGCCTATATGATGAAATTAAATTGAATTTAAATTTTGGTTCTAAAAATATATAATTTCTAAAAATAGAAAAATCTTCAAAAAAATTAATAACTGAAGTTTTTGAACCCTATTTTTTCTACATCAAATTGTCCATAAAAAAGTTTTAAAATTTTAAACTAATATGTATTTTAAAATATTGGGCACATGTTTCAAAACATATGCACCTTAGATATGTCTCAGGCTAAAACTATGTATAATAATGGTACCGATGTATATATTTCTAGAACAACTTTGATTCTAAATTATATAATTATGTGTTTTCACCAATTTAGATAACTATGTAAGTGTGGATAATCTGCTTCCAAATCATGCCCCCACTATATATGAATAAATCTAAAAATTGATATAAGCACCAACATGGAGAACATGTTTACAAAACATGCCCCCACTATAATTTTGAGATGTTGAATATTGAATTAGTGTGGAGAACATGCTTCTAAAGCATATCTTCACTAAATCTAAAAATTGTGAACGTGTGGAAGCCATGCCCATATTAAATCTAAAAACCGGTATACTTACCACATACTAAATGAGTATGGATAAAATGGATTAAATGATTTCAAATCATGCCCCCACTAAATTTAAAATCTATGAATATGTGGAAAACATGCATCTATGACATGCCCCTAGTCCCTTTTTAGATGAGGTAACATAAAAACTGGTAATTATCTCACCTCAAAAGGATAATATAATTTTATAATATGTTAATGTAACCATGTAACATATAGAAAGAAAATGACTAGGTATATATAACATTGAAACATATAGAACCAATGTGATCACATCAAGGACTAGAAGGGTAACAAAAAGTTGTACTATCATTAGGATCATGTATGTAACTAGTTTTGAATAAATGGTTTGATAATTTGAGTATATTTGTATGAATAACCAAACACACCATATGTTGGAGCTTCATTCTTAAAAATAATGCTTCTTGTTTGTTTTCATCATTAATAACCTTTGCAATATAAACTGGGAAAATATTGCACATTTTCTCTTGCTCATTATAAAAGTATGCATTTTGATCATTCTACAACATTACCATTTGGGATTGTTATTTAAAATTTTATTTCTTTGGCTAACTCTTTGGAATATTTGGTATATATTTTGGAGAATTAGAATATTTCACATCATGTGAAGGCTCATCCACCTTTAATGATGAATCATTTGAATTTTGAGGTGGATTTGGTAAAGGTTTCTCTTTTTGTTTTGGAGGATCCTTTGGTACCCATTTTTTTCATTTGACATATTTGCTTTGGGATAATTAATGTTTTATATCTCTTATTTTAACAAAAAACAATATTCAGTATGGTGACTATGCATTCTATGATATGCATAGTAATATTTAGATTTTTATATGGGAGGCATAAGAGGTAGTTTGATAACATTATTTCTAAGAATTTCCCTTATAATCTCACTTGACCTCTTGGTACTCTTTTGTTCACTTATAGAATCATTGTCATTAGGTGAATTTGGTTTTGGATTCCAAGATTGATTTTTATTATGCACATAATTGGTATGAAAATATGTGAACACATGGATCACACTAACATAATGTGATTCTTTGTCTATGAAATCTAATTTTACAATAAAGTGATATTTAAATTTAGAGACTAATTTTAATTTTATAACTCATGCATTATCTTGGTCATAATATTGATTTCATCTCTTAGGGATTCATGAACATAAAACCTAAGTATTTGAGATTGATTGCCTAATTTTGAAATTATAGGGTTGACCACCTTACTCCTTAGATAAGCGATAACCTAAAGAGGGTTAGAGGAATGAGAGATATCATGCTTGTTAGGTTTAGGAGGTAAAAGAGGCTTTGTTGTATCTATCTGAAATGTTTTTAGTATTGATGTCAGAATAGGATAAACAAGAGAAATAAATGCTGAGTAATCAATCATTATAGCAAGGATATAGCAATTTTAGGCTATTGGCTATATTTTTTGAAAATATAAGATATTTTTTACTAATAAAATATGAAATAAATTGAACCCATAATAATAATAAAATAAAATTACATGAATCCCTTATGACCAGAAGAGCGTAAAATCCTCGAGTCATGTTCATATCTAGAAAATCATCACAACTAGTTAAAATCTTAGGAGGCTTAGAAGCCCTAGATCATAAAAAGTTTGTAATAACATGGATCAAATTCACTAAATGTTTAATCCTAAAATGTGGACCTAAGGTTATCTTATTGTGAACCCTAGATTTGAATTAAATGCTAAACCAAGATATAACCATACACTAAATTTAAGATGTTGATATATGATATCAAATGGAGGATGCTATGCATAATTAGAGCCAAAAAAAGATATATGTAAAACATTATAATGTATTTCACACTATATTTGAGAGTTTACATTACACTTATATAATAAATTCATAGGTTATATATGGGGATCCTAAGATCACTATAAACTCTCACTAATCAACCTCCAAGCTATACAAGTAATGTATTGTTATGATAATAATATATATGTTTAACTATTAACTATTAATAATGTGAACATTGTAAATCTCGAACATTCACCCTCTTGTGAACATTATTAGTTCATAGTATACATGCTCTTAATGTGAACATGGGGAGAGCATAAATCCATTCTACAGCTACTACCTCTGTGTGCTCATGATCTAGATGGTTTTTTTTTTTTGGGAAAACCAACAACCTCAAGAATGGTTTTTTATGTGGATTACCTATAACCATAATAATATGGTTTTACTAGTGGTTAACCAACAACTAAAACATGATGGTTTTATAAATGGTTAACTGATACCCATGTTATCATGATTGTGAAATACTACTATTAGCTCTCTTTATTATCACACAATCAGATGAAATACAAAGGAATTTTTAGCTCATTTATTATGAATGTGAATATGAATATAACATATATTATTGTTCACACACAACTAAAATCAAACACACAACTGAAACAAAATGTGCCACCAAATCATATTGACCCTATCATTGGTGATTGAGGAGAGGATCTGGAAACCTCCTTCCTTTATTTCCTTTAGCCTCTTCTATTACTGCTTTAGAATACTAAATATTTAGAATTATACCCACTACCCTCATTTACATATTCATTCTCATCATCAAGATCTTCTCCAATTATTATATTTACTTCATTAAGCTTTTCTTTATGCAATTCAATAGTTCAAATTTTAAATTTTAAGGATGTATGCCTCTTTTTGTTGTAGTAAAAACACTAAATTTCATTTTTGTTATTTTTAGAAAATTTATTATATTTATTTTTAAAGAAAATTTAATTTATATTTCTTTGTCTTCTTTAGTTATGTTTTCTTCAGCTAGAAGGGTTGAAATCATATTTTCTAATGACTAGGAAGGCATTTGTGTAAAAGTAAAAATAATGCTACTTTATTTGGAAGGTACAATATTAAATAATATAGATTTTAAATCTTCATAATCAACATGATGTTTGAATTCTAATAATTTTTTCATGAGAGATCTCAATCATTGATATGACTTGACATTAAAATACCATTATTCATTTTGAGTTTGAATAGTTGTAATTTTAGAGAAACTTTGGCATTAAGTGCTTTAGAATGAAATGTTGTACTCAAATTTTCCCAAATTTTTGTGGATGCATTATCCAAATATACATAATGTAATTCAAGATCTAAAATTGAAAGACCAATTATGGATTTTGCTTTGTCATCTTAGCATTACCGTTCTAATAACTTACTAGGATTTGTTGGTGTTTTCTGGTTACCATTTACTATTCTCCATAATTTTTTATTCATTAACTACATATGTATCTTTACTTTATAGGTGTGAAAATTGAGACTTGTGAATTTTTCTAGTGGAATTTCCATTTCAATAACTAGGATGTCAATTACCCTGAAAATGTGTCCTTACAAAAAAGTGATACTTTTGACACTTTGAGGACTTTGACTCTTGATAGGACAATCTTGACTAATAAAAAAGATTTAATTACAATAAAACATAATAAATTAAAATGGCATATGAAATATTAGTGGATTCAAAAACATTTTATATAGCCTTTTAGACTATGACTCAATTTTTAAAATTTGATAAAAGAAACTAATTCTATTTGACTTTTTCTTTTATGACATGTTTTAACCCAGACCAAAAAAACTAGCTATAAACTAATAAAATATTTAAGTTTTATCTATAAACTAAAATAATTTCAATACAAGGATAGAATTATAACATTAAAATGTGCCTAAAAATACATAAGGTACTTCAATTAATCTATGGAATTCTCATCAGCTTAATACCAAACTAAATTTATAACTCAAATACTAAATATAGGATACCTTAATGTATGTAGTAGTTTTTCAAAGAATTATGACTATTATTATTTACCCCTTATATATTGTACATTTAACTAAGAATTAATCACAACATTGATGAATTAATGAGGCTGACATGTTGGAATGTCAAGAAAGAAATGTCAATGGAGCAATTAATGAATTTAGTGTGCAACCCAGGAAGAAAATAAAAAAAGCTAAGTTAGATTATGTGGGTTGAATAAATAATAAAATCATTATCATGCCTTTTACATAAATGTTTAAATAACCATTATTTATTTATAAAAAACTAAAGGATGCATAAAACAAATAAAGATACAACTACGTCGAGGTGTCCACAAGAAAAGAACTAGAATAGAAATTACATCAAGACTGATATGACAAAAATGATCTACCTTAGATTCATTTATTTGAATGGATTCATAAATAATAATAATAATTATTATTATGTGAATAAAATGACAAGTATTAGATCTACATGCAGGCTTCAATAAGGTAGGTTTATATAGTATCTAAAAAGATTCAAGAATCACACATGGGCTTCACATGGAAAGGGATGAACACATCTATAGAGCATAGACTGACTGATCTTTGAATGTTGTTGAAATATTCTCTTCCATATTGAATAAAAAAGATGCATAGATCAATACCATTATCAAGCTAATACAACACTCACATTATTATCAACATTGACTGTAACTTGTATGAACAAAAATAAGTATAAATACCATGTATAGAAAGGACTGTGTAAAATAATTAGGCAGATATAACCATGCATTAAATCCACCATTCAAGGGCCTCCTTTGGAATGTCTCCCTTCTACTAGACACTCGTATATAATACCAATCAAATATCTTAGATTTCATGGCTAATCTACTCTTATACCATTGATATCAAATGGAGGAGATTATCCATAATTAGATCCAAACATATATAGATTAAAAACATTACATTATATTTCACACCATATTTGAGAGATTACATAGTACTTATATAGGAAGTGCATAGGCTACATATGTGGATCTTGAGGTCCCTATAAACTCTCAGTAATCAACCTTTAAGATATATATGTAATATATTTTTAAAATAATAATATGTATTTTAACTATTAATTATTAATAATATGATCATTATAAATCTCTAACAAGCTAGTCTAAATATGGAAATTAAAATTATGTTGGATATAGAAATGAAAAGAAGTGATGTACTTATCTTATTTTGATGCTAATACATTTTTTTATCTATAACATGTAGAAAGTGGGCCAAAATAAGATTCTAGAATAGTCATCATATTATGGATCTAACACTTATGGCTCTCTAGACACTAACATCAACCTAGGATGGTTGTGTTGATGTTATTATTTGGGTCTAATGTAAATGTCCTATATGGAATACCTATTGGAATAAGATGTGACCACCCATATTCTTATGGGTTTTTTATTTGCCTTCACTCTAGTGCATTATAATTTGGGTCATATACTATGCTCCTTATGAAATGGCAAAACTCTAGTTCTCCATCTTTATAGTAACCTTGGCAGAAATGGGTTAGTGGGCATATGGTGTTGAATTGACCCCAAATAGCCCAATGTCAAAATTTACTACCTACATATCCAATACTCCATAAGAGTGTCTCAGATGTATGTAGTTTTTTCCTATATGTTGGCTTGTGTGTAAATAATAAAATCTATAAAAAGAAAGTAGAACAATGACCTAGCTTGTAACTTTTCAAATCGAGACCTTAGGTTTCTTATTTAATTCTTTACAACTGTATATGTATTATACCTATTAATGGTATGAAAATAGGGAATCTCTATTCAATTGAATGTTCTTTAGTAATAATAATTAGTATTTTTCCTATGTTGCTAAGTGTGGAATGAATGAGGGTTGATCTTATGTTAATATTAATCCCTTTGGAGTAATACACTAAATTAAATCACTTAGATTGACCATTAGGATGCATTAGGTTTAAAAATTTCATGATTTTAGGGCACTAGACACTTGCATCAGGATAGGATAGTAAAATTGACACTAGTGTGTACCTCAAACATTAGTGTCCAGTAAACAAGGAAACATGTATAGGCTCAAAACATGTAGAAATGGAAGATAAGAACATTTTAAGAATTATAAGAAAGATAGAAGACTCGGGTCATCAATATAATACTATTTAAACTAAGAGATATAGACCATAGGATATAAATATAGATCAAATGTGAGATTTGTGGATGCAGGAAAGGTAAATAACTAAAGGGAACATCCAAGGTCTAATTTTTCCAAGTGTACAAGAATGAGGTGCTATATAATCATAAAATATCATCTACACCTAGTTATATTTTATCTTGTATGAAACTATATTGCTTTAAACAAACTTCTGTAATTTGTCTAAGTATATGATCGATCTTACCAACTGATTCATGAATCATTTTTTAATTTTAAAACTATGAAATTGGAATTCATTACCTACATGTGTATATGGTGGATTTGTTTCTCTTTTTTTGTAGTAAAATTTTTCCTCAAAATTTAGGATATTATTTATTTTTGGTTATATATATACTATCCAAGTAGAAGATTGATTTTCAAGATATTTGTCTACTTAAATTGAATCAAATTTGTCTTCTTTAAAAAAGAGACTCATATTTTATTCTCCCTACTATTTATATTTTTCTCTTTTTTATAACCCCTATTAGAATATAACTTTAGAGTAGGATTTGATAGTGATATAACTATGCATAGGTAAATATTTTGATTCAATTTTTTTTTCATTTCCAATGTTAAACAACCAATGATTTACAATGAAAGAAATAGTTTTTATCAACTTTAATAATTCTATTAGATCTAATGAGCTTATTATTTTGGGAAAGGTGAATAAAAGTTTCCCTTATATTTTTCAATCTTTAAACTAAAATACCCCTTAACTATAACATTAAACACATTGGTTGTTGAGGTACCTAGTATTCCATGATCTAGTGATATAGACCTTGGGAAAGATTCATTTCCTTTAAAAAACACAACAGAGATATTTTCTATCCAAATCCTAAATTTGGTGTGGATAAACCATACATCAACATATTGGTGCTAAATAGAGGGCTACTTCAATCATTACAATTTTAGAATCCCTACTCAAATTTATAACTTCCATGTTTTAAAATAGAAACTCTAAAAAATAATACGAGGTCAAAATCCATTAAGCATTTCGTTGAGTTATCATACATCAAAAAGCATATAGAAACTAGAATAAATTATGAACTTATGTATTTTACCATATAAATGAAATATTTTTCATTGATTAGATTATTTGAAAATTTTAGATATTACATCTTGTGTATAAAATTGTTTGTTATTGTACCCAACCCTATTATAAAGCCAATCGTGATGAAAAATGAGCTTGGTGAATGAAGATCCAAATGGATTATGATTATGTAAGAGTTTGATTTAGATATTTAACCAATGAAAATCATAAGAGGCCATGGATTAAGTGATGTGATAGCTAAAGTTTTTTCCTATATTGTATACCAATAATATATTGTACAATCCATCACTAATGATAAGTGGTATCATGACATTGTATATTACCTATTAAATAATAAATGCCTAAGTCACTCAAAATATTCTAAAATAAGAGAATTAAACCTAAATATTAATAATGTTATGATAAAATAAGGAACATTATACTGGAGGAACCATGAAGGTGTTTGTCTGATATGCTTAAATAAAGAAAAAGCAAAAGAAGTACTAAATTTTTTCATGGAAAATTTATAATTATGCATAGTTTAGGAAGTAATAAAGCTCACCAAATACTCATAGAAGGTTATTATAAACCCCACAATTTAAAATAAACCCACTCAATAAGATAAGATATGGCATTTGTCAAGTTTCAATGCATAAAGAATGTATCCCTACAATGCTATTGCAACCTGTGATTAAAGTGTGTCATGAAATCATTTCCTTCTATTTATGGATTTGATAATTCTATTTTCAATAATTTTTTATTTGTTATTTATCTATTATTATATTTTATGTTGTTTTTTTGTTTATATTTTCCTTTTTTTGTTTGTCCTTTTGTAGATGGAAAGTTATTTATAAAGTTTAGATAATTTATTATCAACTTTGGTGAATTTATTCTAAACTTTGGTGATTTTTTTTATGAACTTAGGTAGAATCATTCTAAACATTGGTAGAATCATAACTTTGATATAATCATTCTGAACTTCATCAATTTTGTTCTAAACTTATATATAATTGTAACTTTAATGGATGAGTCATTCTAAACTTATAAACTTTTAATCTGAACTCAAACAATATTGACATGATGTGTATTTTAATTTTTATTTTATTTGGATGATTAATTAAATTATCACATTTTGTAGTGAATTTATTTTGAGTTTCTAAAGTTGATATCTAAAGATTACAAACGGATTTGTGTAAGATTGCAAGCCAAAGACTTAAGAAAGTAAAACCAAGCACAATTTTTTTTTATTTACATCATTTATTTCCTTTTATTTTTTTTCTCAATTGGTCAATTGATTTATTTATATACAAAATCTATTTGTGTGTTATAAGAAGTTGTTTATGCTCTTTCGTCACACTATGTTGATGGTGATCCTTGGAAATTATTTTTTCTTGGGCTATCTTAGATATTCTCTTTCATCATTGTACATCTTGAAAATAGAAAATGAGATAGTCTTATTTTCTTCTTTTTCTACAAGCTTTATCAATTATGGATTTTCCCACCATAGAATAGGCTAAACCTTATGTACTAGTAAGGTATATAAACTGAGTATAAATTATTTAAATTACCTAAGTGGTTGTGTGTTTTAATCACACCATGACATGAGGATGTTTCATCCTCCAATACTTAAGGTTTCAATAACTACCTTGAAGTCTTGTATTTGGTGGCACTCTACTAAAATCCTATAGATGGAGTGGACACATAGGGATTGGACCCATTTTTTTAACACATTAATAAAATCTTCCATATAGTTGGGCCTCATCATATTTTAAGGTATATAAAATAAAACCCCTAGTTGATCTTAAGAAAATTGTAAGCCTTAAGAATAAATTCAGCCCTTTGACTTGTGGTGCAGATAAGAGGAGTGAAATGCCTAGGGAAGTTAATCTTAAGGTACCATTGAAATAGGGTTTAGTGGGATATGGGTAGGGCACTACATCCATATTTAGTGCTCTATAATATTGGATTGACACTATTCAATAGGAAAAAAAGTATACATGAGAGCTCACAAGTCACTCAACATCCGTGGCACTCTACTAAAATCTTACAGATGGAGTGGACACATAGGGATTGGGCCCATTTTTTTAACCCTTTAATAAAATTATTTCATATATTTGGGCCTCATCATACCATAAAATACACCCCCTAATTTATCTTGAGAAAATTGTAAGCCTTAAGAATCAATTCAACCCTTTGACTTGTGGTGCACATAAGAGGAGTGAAATGCCTAGGGAAGTTAATCTTAAGGTACCATTGAAATATGGTTTAGTGGGATATGGGAAGGGCAGTACGTCCATATTTAGTGCTCTAAAATATTGCATTGACACTATTCAATAGGAAATAAAGTATACATGAGAGCTCATAAGTCACTCAAGATCCTTACCTAGTTTTATCCTTTTTATGTGGGTTTCTTGATTTTAATTTAGTTAGTCATTGTTTTTTTATCTTTTATTTACTTTAATTTTGTTAAAAATTTAATTGAAATATTTAATGTGTGTTGAAAACCAATTTTTTTAATCAAAGAAAAAATAATTTCTATTTTTTTAAAACAAAAACTTATTTTTAAATTAATAAAAAACTAAGTGCAAATAACTCAATCGTGTTACAGGATAATTTTATTTTCATTTAAAGTCACATGGGTTATAAATCTAAAATCCATTATATATACAAAATATCTTGGGTCATAATACAATAATACACTATGAATCCTAACTATCTTGGGTCTTAATTCATCAATATGCCTTGAATCCTAACTATCTTGTATCCAAGTACCGTCTCAATTCAAACCATATAGAGTTTAATATTTATAACTAGTCCTAAATATAAATTAATATTAAGTCAAACCATATCAATTTTAAGACTTCAAAAAAAAACTATACCCAATTGGGTAAAACCAATCCTAAATCAAAAATTATCTTGAGTCGCAACCAATCCTTAATCCAAACTCTCTTATATCTAAAACCATTTTCAAAATAAAATAGCTTAATTCCAAACCCATCCCATGTCAATAATAATCCTAAGTATAAAATATATATTAAATACAAAACATATTTAATTCAAATCCATCTTAAGTTATATAACCCAAAACTAATCTCAATAGATACCTATTTTCAAATAAGGATGATCTCCTTATACACTTTATAGAGATAGGATCTCATCTTCCTTCTTAGTTTAATCCCATTAACTTAGGCCACCTCATTAGTAAGGAATACCAAACCATCCCACATCAACATAAAATTACCATTAACAATTATATCTCCCCTCAACTAACTATAATCCCAACATTCCACATGATAAATACAAAATAAAATCATATCTAGGATCTATATCGTAAAATTTAACCATCCTTTAATAAATGCAACAATTAAACGATGTGTTGGAATATCTAAAAATCTATCACAATTGTCTTACATCAAGATACTCATCTCTTAATCAATACAATTACCTATCTAATCAATAATCCAAAAATATTAAATATTCTACCAATTTAACCCTTGAGCCATCATGATCCAAACTAGCCCTTGATCCTTATCAAATCAAACAAGCCAACTATGTGATACCACCACCACACCAAGGATGATAATTTTAACAAGCATGAAATCCATCCACATCTTAATATAGATAATATACTCCACTTAAGGAGCCCTTGGATGAAATTTTTCATCAAATACTTGGTACAAACATGATCATGTATCTACACACAAGGGCCAACCAATGCCTACATGGTATAAAAAGGGTTAATACTATAAGTAACATATGATTGAGGGAAATTTAATAAATTGATGATTGAGATTCAAGAACTATATCTGATAATTGATTGACACAACATAAATTGAAGTAGATCTAATTGTCTTCACGTCTAAGAATCATAAATTTTGGGTATTCCAAAATTTATTTACTTAATACAATAATTTTTTTCCAATTACACATCAACATCATGACCTACCACCAATATTAAATGAGCCTCTCTTTGATGCACAAATTTTTTACCAGCCCATTTTTGACCACCATGGCCTACCTTTAATTTTTTATGAACCTACATTAATCTATCCACCCATCTTTGATGAGACCCTCACTAAAGAGCCTATTTTAAACCAAGATCCCATTTTTTACCAAGAGACCATTTTTTTTTACTAAGAACTTATCTTTACCTAAGAGACCATTTTTAACCAACATCTTATCTTTGCCCAAGAGCCCATTTTTTACCAAGATCCAATCTTTAAAAAATCCTCCTCCAACCAACACAATCTACCACCCATTGGCCAATCACCTAACCTAATATAACACATCTAATCGCCCATCACCCCACAACATACACCTCAAAGATAGAGGTAATTTTGGAAAATCAAATCCAAAGCACTTTACTTAGATCTAACCTACCTACTTATCTTGATAATAGTGGTAGGTCCACTAAACATAAAAAATATACAATAACATCCTATCATTTTAGTACCACATTATTTATCCAATATGGCCTTTTCAAATATGTGATTAAATTAAACTAAAATAATTGTAAAAAGGCTTAGAATGATAATAATTGGTAATATGCCATGTTCAACCGAATGGGGATATAGGTAGCCAAAAGTGGACTATGTAAATTATAAGCAATCCTTTAGCGACACTAATATTATGTGTAGAGAGAACCTAGAAAGTATACACACACATTCATTGACTAAGAAACAAGTAACATCTAGATAATAAATAAATAGAAGAAAGAGTATAAGGTTAGAAATACATACCTTGATGTCAACCCATCAGTTCTCAATTTCCCCTTAGATTCATTTGATGTTTTTAAGGGATGTCATGGTTTGAATATGTAAAATTTAAGTATAAGACATAGAGGTCCTTAGATGTGGACTCCAAAGACTACGATACCTCCTTGGTTCAACTCCTATTGAGATTAAAAGACTACCATAAGACAAATTTTCTTTAAGGTAATGTTATATATTATAAAATCCTCCAAATATGACTTAGGGAAGAAGTGTGATTAAAATCAAAGAAAAGAGAGCGTATCTGATCTATTTGGAATGAAATTATATATATATATATCCAATACTCAAAACTAATGTTAAATTATAAGTTGATTGTATTGGTTACATTGATATGATTGAGAAATGATAACATAGATTGGTATCTATCAAGGAAATAAAATATAGATTTTATAATAAAATCTCAAAATGGCATCAAGTTTGCTGATATAGCACAATAATGGAAAAGTCAGTAATATATGGTATCAATTAGGTTGATGTCATAGGATTTAGGGAAAATGGTATAAGTGAATATGATAGGATGGAATAAGGTGACTAGAAAGATACTTTCAATAAGTTAGACTAACAATAAAAATGATGTGACCATGATATAAATAACATCTCTCATAAAGCACTAGAAGCCTTCACATCCATTTACCAATGAACCCTAAAAGTTGTATACTCAAGGAGATTGATTATCTACAAGTCACTACAAGAGAAAGTTTCAATATATGATATATATATATATATATATATATATATATGTATATATATATATATATATGTATATATATATATATATATGTATATATATATATATATATGTATATATATATATATATATCTATATATATATATATCTATATATATATATATATGTATATATATGTATATATATATATATATATGTATATATATATATATATATGTATATATATATATATATATATATACATATATATATACTATATATATACACACATATATATATATATATACATATATATATACATATACATATACATATACACACACATATATATACATATATATATATATATATACATACATATATATATTCATATACATACATACATACATACATACATACATACATACATACATACATACATATATATATATATATATATATATATATATATATATATATATATATATATATATATATATATATATATATATATATATATATGCCCAACCCAAATCTCATCACATGTCACAATAGTGTAAGATCAGATGGTTTTAAGGGAAAGAACATTGTAACAAAAAAAGATAACTACAGTGAGATGAATAAAATAAAATAATATATATGAAATAAAATAAAATAAAATAAAAATACATACATTCACTTACCTTATTGATTGTATAAAAATACTACATATGTAGCAGATGATGGAATATGCCCAACATGTGGAGCAAGATGTAGACTTGAAAAAAAAAATGAAAATATATATATATATTTTTAATTATATTGGTATCTAAAAACTAGCTATCTCTCCAAAATTCTAAGGCTTCCCTTAGTTAGTGAAAATGAACTACAAAAATGAAGACATGGGCAAAGATGTAATATCATGGTAGCTAACTAAAAGCTACAATATTTGAGAAAATGTATAATAATGTATGTTTTATTATTTTATATCAAATGTGATCATTTGCATGGTCAAAAATTTAAAAAAAAAATCCAATTGAGTAAAAACTAACATCTTAAGTAAGTAGATAAAAAAATCAATGAACAAAAGATGTGAAAAAGGATGAAATAAATGATAAAAATGAATGTAAAATAGACCACAAAATATTACATATATAAAATATTTTAAACAAATAAAATATCAGTGTAGAAATTATGAAACAAATATATGTAAGTAAATAATGTGATCTCACATAAGATAAGTATGTCAAATCAAACATGAAAAAAATCTCTAATAAATATATGTAAGTAAATATTTAGAATACAATTATGTTTAAGTCATATCTAATAAATGTTTTGGATGTGATTCATGGTTATGACAACCAAATATTCTTTTCACAATAGCTCTTGTATTGGGTAAAATTCTTGTATTGTCTTCCAAAATGAGTAAATCTTTTAGAGTATCAACTATAACCTTGTCCTTTCATGAAAGTCTACCAAATAATGCCTAGAGCTCATTGGTATTAGGTCCATTAAGTATTTCAGGTCTTGTAATTAATTTCATTATTATTTTTCTATTTATATCAATTGTTTGGATTATTTTTGAAATTAGTCATTTTTCACTATTTCAACACGTACAGGACAAGTTATCATTATATGTCGAGCAACATTACAGTATTTATTGCATGATCTCGAACCTATAATATGATATGAATCATGTAGATTTTTAAAAATTTCATAATTTTTAACACCCGTGTTAGATTTTATTAGTCATAATGTGTATATTATAGGCCTCATCTTAATCAATTTTATCAATGAAACAAATAATTTACATCTTTGACTATCATACTCCAAATTATGAAATAAAGTATCCAAAATTTTTTGAGCCAGTCTTCTTGAATGGTGATCAAACATTTTGTTATGAATTAGGTTTAAAATATTTTCATCGAATTCAATTAAGTATTTATCTTTTCTACACATGATTCTTGGATGTGTTAGTAAAGATGCAATTTGTTGAGAGGGTGTTTCAAAACCATTATTAATTTCATTGTTTAGAGGTGGGATGACATTAAATTCTTCATTGTTAATTTATTCATTATATGTTTCCATGAAATTTTATTGATAGTTAAGCTCATCATTATTTGTTTCCATCAAATTTTATTCATTCATGGGGGATGAAGCATCATACATAGACTCATCATCAACAAAATAAAAAACTTGAATCTTTGAATGTGAACTTCCAACATTAACTAATTCATTATTTTCAAATTAATTATTATTCATTTCAATAGCGTCAATTTAATCATTGATTAATTCATTATCATTAATTGGATCCTTATCTATGGCATTTGGTCCATCAAGATTACAATTTGTACCTTGTTTACCATGAAAATTTTACATTAGCAACTTATGTTTCTCTTTGAAATATTCTAATTAATTTGGTGTTTTGTTCTTCAAAAACTTCCTATTCCTCATAGAACATGATCTAAAACCCATCAGAAGGGATAATTGACAATTTTTCAAAGTTGGAGTCAAGTACACAGGTATGCAAATCTCATATAAGTCTGTGGATAATGTTTGTGGGGACATAAGTCTCGATTTGGGCTAAAAATAGTCATTGATAAATGAGGTTATCACTATAATAATAATAATAATAATAATAATAATAATAATAATAATAATAATAATAATAATAATAATAATAATAATAATAATAATATTACTATGACCGTGTTATGTTTTTTTATAAAGTCCCAACCTATATAACCCACAGAGAATTTCATATCGATAATAACACAATCACATTATTAAATAACATGATTGCATTATTGGTGATATAAGCTTTTGGGTTGGAAATTGGTAATGAAGACCGAGTGTTGCCAATGTTAAGAATAATGTAATTGCATTATAATTAGTATAGATAAGCGATTATTGTTTGGAAATTAAGGCATTAGTGCATAGGGTTTCTGGATCAGGGATTAGGGATTACAATTTAAGTTTTAGGGATTACAATTAAGCTCCAAAGTGAAGGTGCAAGACTACTAGGACCTTTCCCCTAGAATATCTTGGGTTTATGAATTTTATCATCTATCCTTGCATTAAAACCCCTGATTTTGATTTAACATTACAATGGAAGGGAAATGGCTCCTCATAATTAGAACAATGTGTGCATTTAATAAAATAGTGGGTTGCATGCTTTTATGACATACATGGCAAGAAAATGTTTTCAGACATTTTTCCCAAAGTGCATTAAATTCCATATCACTTATGGTTTCAATTTTTTATGTGGTTGACCATTATATTTCTTGAAGTGAATTAAATCCCATGGTATTATTTCGTAGCTCATTTTTTTCTTTCTTCTCCTAATACTTGGTGAAAGAAGCTCTCAACATGTCAAAGCCCCAAAAAATAATAATGTCATTAATAATAAAATGTGTTTTTGGGTTGTCATTATAACCTAGATATCATCATGCAAAATAAGTGATTTAGTCAAATGGGGCAATCAGTCATGTGATTTAGGCCAAACTGAACCCTGTGAACATAATTCTTACTATATAAATGATGTTAATTTGGGCCAAAATGATTGGTTCAAGGTTTAAAGATTTTATATTTGTGGTTTAGAGTTTAGGAATTAATAAATTTAAAGATTATGGATATAGGTATAGGTTTTGTGGTATATTTATACAATAGTTAAGGTAATTGGGGTAAATTTGGGAGCCTTGAACCTATATCTATCATTACAGAATGTGAATTTAGGGTTAATTATCCCCCACATCATCATAAATTGAACCTATGAAGTCAATTGTGGTAATGAGTGATGAAATTTTAACCAAGTTCATCCCTATGAGCCCAATTCTCTCTCTCTCTCTCTCTCTCTATATATATATATATATATATATATATATGTATATATATATATATATATATATATGTATATATATATATATATATATGTATATATATATATATATATATATGTATATATATATATATATATATATATGTATATATATATGTATATATATATGTATATATATATATATATATATATATATATATATATATATATATATATATATATATATATATATATATATATATATATATATATAATGTTAATTAGGGCTAAATTTATTGGTTTAGGCTATATAATTTAAAGTGTTTGGGGTTTAGGGATTATGGTTTAGGGTTTAATGTAAATGATACAGGGTTTGGGGTTAAGTCTAAATGTTACAAGGTAATTTAGGGTTTAATGCATCATATATAGGGTCCAATCACTAAGATAATTGAATAACATTTGAGCTACTTGTGACACCTATTTATGACTTGATTAAATTCATGTTTGCATTTTTTGATAAAAGTAGGTTAGATTATGCCGTGTACATGTTACATACATTTTATAAAAATGATTGAGCTATAAATTTGGTTTAGGGGCTAAATTTTTCCCAAATCATGTAAGGAATTTCAAAAAATGAATAATTGGATCAACTCGTAGAAGATAGATCTTTTGATTTTGCCCAAAATCATATCTTGCTATTGAAGGGGTTGAAATTGGCCTCAAATTCCTCCTTAATTAATAGAGTCAACTAGCTCTCCTCCTCTTTATTTAATTAGGATGAAGGGGCTTGAAATAGCCCCAATTTTTTGAACATATTCACAGTTAGATTGTTACTCTAAAGGCTTTAGCCGTAGGTTTAAAATGTGAATTTTGTGACATCTCATGATAAAATTAGTTATATCATAAATCATCTATGTTTGTGGCATGTATTGGGCATTAGGAAATATGGCTTAAAATTTAGGTTTTATGGATCATTACATATTAAAAAATAGGGTTTAGGTTGATGGACCCATGTATTAATGTCTAATAAATATATATGCCATGTGTTCAAACAAGATTCTTACAACAAAGGATGTTAATTAGGACTAAATTTAAGTTGGTAAATACCTTAACAATAAATGGTTTTCAATTTAGGGTATAGTGTTTAGGGTTTTTGCATTATGACTTCTAGTAATTAATACATATAAATGGTTTAGGGTACAAAAGGTCAATCACAAATATAATTGTGGATAGTTTCAATCACTTGGACCCATTTGTTACTATAGAATGTGTTTTTGGGTTGTCATTATTCTATGGATGTTATAGTGCAGATTGAGTGAATTAGTCAAATAGGGTAATCAATCATGTGATTTAGGCAAAACTAAGCCCTGTAAACTTAATTATTAGTCTAACCTATGTGAATTTGGGCTAAATTTATTAGCTCAAGGTTAAAAGAGTTTATATTTATAATAGTAAATAGAGTTTAGGGATTAGGAAATTAAGAGATTAAGGATTAGGGTATAGGTTTTAGGGTATATAAGGTACAAATGTGATGATTATTAGGGAAAATTTCAGATCCTTAAGAATAGATATGTGAGTGAAGAATATGAATTTAGGATTAATTATGCCCAACATCATCATATATTGAACCTATAAAGTTAATTGTGGTAATGACTGATATAATTTTATCCACGTTCATCCTTGGGAAGCTATTTATTATTATATATAAATGATGTTAATTAGGGCTAAATTGATCTCAGGGGTGTACTAAGCCTCAATGTAAGGAATTTCATCCATATGATATCATCTATGGATCCAAATGCTCACCATATTAAAAAAATATGTATTTTTTCAATTTGATATGCAATTCAGTCAAAAAGAACCATGTGTAAGGAATTACATTCATATATAATGGAAATTAGGGATTATTTGGCCCTAATTACATACCATATTGAACCAATCGAGTAGTTAGTTCTAGATGATAGACAATTAGGCTCAATCGAGGCTTGTCAAAGGAATTATGTCAACATAATTTTAATTAGGGCCCTAATTGAATACCTTATTCAAATAATTGATTTTTATCTTGAATATGATATTAAATCATGACCAATTAAACCCTATATAAATAATTATATCCATATTTAATAAAAATAAATATTATAATTATGCACCAAATTTAATTGAAAGAATATTTGGTTCAATATGATGTATGAAATTTAGTCCAAACAAGCCTTACATAAAAAATTTCATCCTTATAATGTCAACAACAGGCTCTATTGGTCCCAAATATATAACATATTGAATCAAACAGTATTTAGTTTAGTTGAATATGAAACTATGGCCAACAAAAGCCCATACAAGTAGCTAAATACATCTAATGTTAATTACAACTTTGTTGGCCCTGATTGTAAACTATATCCAACTAATCATGTATTTGGTTTTATTTTATACATAATTGGGGCCAACTGAACCCCATGAAAGTAATTTTTTCCATATAATGTTCCATTTGGGTTCCATTATCCCTGATTACCCACCATATATAACTAATTAAGTACTTAGTTTTAATATGATATGCAAGTAGGGCCACTCAATCCCCAAGCAAGGAATTACATCCATCGAATGTCATTTGGTGCTCTAATTACACCATATTAAATCAATTGATATTTTTTCAATACTATACACAATCGAGGACAACTAAGTCCTATGTAATTAAATGCTTCCACCTAGAATATCAATCAAGGAATTTTGCACCACATGTATTGAATCATGGCCATCTAATTTGTCCATTATGAATATTTCCCCCTAATTTCACATCATATTTAACCAATCAAGTATTTTATTCAATATAATCTATGATTAAGAGTAACTGGTCCCCATGCAATTAATTCTCAATATAATGTCAATTAGGGATTTGATAGCACACCTATCAAACTATTGAATATTTAATTCAATCTAATACACAATAAAGGATAAATGAGCCCTAAGAAAGTAATTATATCCATATGATGTCAATTAGGTCTCTAATTTCACACCATATTATAAAAAACCAAGTATTTAGTTTAGTTTGATATGTAATTAGGCCCAACCAAGCTCTATCTAGGGAAATATGTCCATCTAATATCAATTTGGGATCTATTGGTGCAATTTCACACCATATTGGGATCATAGGAATAATAGATTAATTCATATGTTAATACATCTCCAATTATCATTCACTACTATCAATTCTTGACAGGAACATTAATCCCAAAAAATAACCTTAATCTAAAACTAATATTTTATCTTAATACTACTAGGCTTAATGGCTTCTATTCATTTTCTAGGATGTTGAGAATATATAACACGATCACATTATTAATGTGATCACGTTATTAAACACCTTGACCATGTTATTAACTGAATTGAATTATTAACATGATCACAATATATGAATTTGAATTCAATTCCTAAACCTTTTAGCTCGAGAATGGCTTGAATTCTTGAGCCAAAGGTTTCGACTATCAATGTACAGTCGAGTTTTTAAAGGTATGAAAATAAACAATAAAATCCAACTTTGATTACCAAATACACTAAGAATTTCAACATAAAAATTAAAAAACTTGATGCCATCATGACAAGCACACTCTCCTCTTTCCAAAAATATGATTCTTATTATTTTTTTATACTAATTTAAGGTTTAAAACTATATTTATTTCTAACTATGCTTTTTTTAGGCCACTACATGCTACAAACATACATGCCTATAAATGTTCATGTAATTTTTCTTTCATTGATCCAAGAAAAAAAATATTATGATTTAGTACACCTAAATATATACATATTCAAAAAAAATTATTTTTGTTCTTTTTAGGTAGTTAGGTGTGAGTCACGGACAACTATCCATTTCTTTGTTAGTTTTTAAGATCTATTTACTTAAAAAATTCATAAAAAAAATTATTCATTGAAAAAATAGAAAAAACTATAGGTGACATACTAGAAGATCTTATATAATGTTTCTCCAAAGGGTTTAAAAAAATATTAAAATATGTTCAATAAATGTTGTGCATCATGGCCATTTATCTACTATGTTTTATGAAAAAAATAGGAGTTCCTCTTCAAATTTTACATGTTTGACCTACTTATGCTCAACCATTTTTCTTAAAAAAATATAATGTTTTAGAAACTATACTCGAAATCCTACATTTTTATTTTTTAAACCATATAAAAATTTAGATTGTAGATAACTCAAATTATCTATAGAAGTTCAAATTTCTGAAATTTTAGAAAAATCATGTCCATAGGTAGGCTAGTTTTTGTCTTCCAACTTTGTGCACTTAACACACACACACACACACACACACACACACATCACTCCAACTAGATGTTAAACTAAGATATAAGCATACACTAAATATAATATGTTGATACATGATAACAAATGGAAGATCATATGCATAATTAGAGTTGAACACAGATAGATTAAAAACATTATATTGTATTTCACACTATATTTGAGATATTACATGTCACTTATATAATAAGTGCATATTTTATATATGGGGATCCTCAAATCCTTATAAACTCTCACTAATATATATATATATATATATATATATATATATATATATATATATATATATAATGTGAGAATTATAAATATCTAACATTCACCCTCTTTGAAATATTATTAGTTCATAGTATACACCCACTTAATGTGAAGATGGGGAGAACATAAATCCATTCTACAACTACTGCCTCTATGTGCTTATGATCTAGATGGTTTTATTTTTTGGGAAAACCAACAACCTTTAGAATGATTTTTCATGTGTATTACCAATAACCATAATAAGGTGGTTTAACTAGTGGTTAACCAATAACCAAAACATGATGGTTTAATAAATGGTTAACCAACAACCATATTATCATTATTGTGAAATACTACTATTACATCTCTTCACTATCACACACTTAGAGAAAAGATAAAGGAATTTTTAGCTCATTTATCAAAAATGTGAATAGGAATATAACATATATTCTTATTCACACACAAATAAAATAAAATGTGCCACTAAAGCATATGTTCTTCATCATTGTTGATTGAAGATAGGCTATGAAAACCTCCTTCCTCTATTGTCTCTAGCCTCCTTCTATTGTTGCTTTAGAATATTAAGTCTTCAAAATTATATCCACTATACTCATTTATTTATTGATTCTCATCATCAAGATCTTATATTATGATTATATTTACTTCATTAATATTTACTTTGAATAATTCATTAGTACGATTTTTTAATTTTAAGGATGTATGCCCCTTTTTCTTCTGTAAAAACACTAAATTTCATTTTTGTTCTTTTTAGAAAATTTATTATAGTTATTTTTCAAGTAAATGAAATTTATTCTTTATCTTATTTAGTTCTTTCATCTTTAGCTAGAAGGGCTGAAATCATCTTTTTAGTGACTAGGAAGGCATTTGTCTAAGATTAAAAACAACACTACTTTATTTTGAAGGTACATTGTTAAACAATATAGCTTTTGCATCTTCATCATCAACAAGAGCTTTCAATTTTACTAGTTGTCTCATGAGAGATCTAAACTCATTGATCTGACTTGAAATTAATAGACCATCATTCATTTTGAGTTTGAATAGTTGCAATTTTAGAGAAAATTTAGCATTAAGTGCTTTAGAATGAAATGTTTTATTCAAAATTTTCCAAATTTTTTTGGATGTATTATCCAAATATACATAATTTAATTTAGAATCTAAAATTCAAATAGTAATTATGGATTTGGCTTTGTAATATCGATGTTGATATTCTAATAGCTTACTAGGATTTGTTGGTGTTTTATTATTACCATTTACTAGTCTCCATCATTTTTTGTTCATTAACTACATCTATATCCTTACCTAGTTTTATATTTTTCATATGGTTTTCTTAATTTTTATTTAATTAGTCATTCTTTGTCTATATTTGATTTACTCTTATTTTGGTAAACCTATAATTAAAGTATTTATTATGTGTTGAAAACCAATTATTTTAATTACAAAAAACTAATTTCTTTTTTTTTTAAACAAAAACTTATTTTTGAATTAATCAAAATACTAAGTGAAAATATCTCAAGTGTGTTATAGAAGAATTTTATGTTCAATTAGAGTCAAAGTATATTTTGGGTTACAAATCTAACAATTTATTATGTATCCTAACTATCTTAGGTCTTAAAACAAAAATATATTGTGAATCATAACTATCTTTGGTTATAATTCATCAATCTGCCTTGAATCCTAACTACCTTGTACCCAAGCTCCATATTGAGTCAAATCATATTGATATAAATATTTATATCTAGTCCTAAATCCAAATTAATATTGAGTCAGATCATATTTATTTCTAACTAATCCTAAATCCAAATTTATATTGAGTTAGATAATATTGATATAATGTATCTATACACAAGAGCCAACCAATGCCTACCTAGTATAAAAAGGGTTAATACTAAAAGTAACATAGGATTGAGGGACATTGAACAAATAGATGATTAAAATAAAGTTTCTCCTTAATGCCTAAATAGAATAAAGTTTCTCCAATTCCATATCAAGATCATGACCTACCACCAATCATCAATGAGCCTCTCTTTGATGCATAAATGTTTTACCAACGCATATTTGACCATCATGGCTTACCTCTATTTTTTAATAAACCTACCTCTAACTATCCACCCATATTTGATGATGTCCTCACTAAATAGCCTAATTTCAACCAAAATCCTATTTTTTACCAAGAGCACATTTTTTACCAATATCTTTTCTTTTCCCAAAATCCCATTTTTTACCAAGATCCTATCTTTGCCTTAGAACCCACTTTTTTTTACCAAGATCTAATCTTTAAACAATTCTCCTCCAACAAACATAATATATCACCCATTGGCTGATCGCCCAACCTAATATCACACATATAATCCATCATCACCCCATAACATAGACCTCAAGTGATAGAGGTAATTTTAGAAAAATAAATCTGAAGCACTCTATGCAGAGCTAACCTTCGTACTTCTCTCAAATACAGTGGTAGCCTCACTAAACATAACAAATCTACAATAGCATCCTATCATTTTAGTATCACATTATTTATCAAATATGGCATTTTCACATATGTGATTAATGTAAACTAAACTAAGTGTAAAAAGGTTTATAATGATAATAATTAGTAATGTGCCATAGTCAACCAAATGGAGATATAGGTAGACTAAAGTAAAATATAGAAATTATAAGCAATCTTATAGACACAATAGTATTATGTGTAGATAGAACCTAGAGAGTATACATATACATTCATTAACTAAGCAACAAGTAAAATTTAGATACTAAGTAAATAAAGAAATGAATATGAATATAAGGTTAGAAATACTTACCTTGATGTCGAACCATCGATTCACAATATCCCTATTGGCTTATGTTGAACTTGCCTATTTGTAATATGTGAAAAGCTCTTGATTTCTACTTCATGTTAAGTATGAGAGATAAATAGGACAAGGGAATGATTATGGGCATCATCAAAATGTGTGAAAATAAGAAGATAGGCATTAAAATATGCCCTAACCTATAGAGCAAAGGTGAATTGAAGTTAATCTAAAGATTGACAGGGCTAATAGTGATTTCAAAATCTACGTAAATTTGTGTTTTAATAATAAATGTGGAATCTAGAGTAATGCCAATGTATTATAGAGGTGAAAGAAAATTGATATACACAATGTCAACCAAGCTAATGCAATCTGGAGAAACATAATTGAAATTTATTATATCGATTAAGTATGTTAATGATATGAAACTAAAATGAATTATATCGACCAAATCAATGTAGTCTAATGAAATAAAACTAAAATTGACTATATAAACTAGTTTAAAATAGATTGATCATGATAAGGGATTGAAATGAATTATATCAACCAGGGTGATACATTCTGGTAAAATAGGATATAAATAGATTATATCAATCAAATTAATATAGTATGATGAGATATTATTAATTATATCAAACCTGTCAATATAATCTAGTAAGATATTTTTGAAATGGAATATATCAACAAGGTTGATACATTATAATGAACTAGATTGAATTTTACTGGAACATTATTGGTCATGGATGATGTATTTGGTAAATGGTAACATAATTGTTTCATTATATTATATGTCATGGATAATGTAGTTCACTATAGGATATTTAAACGAAATGGTATCAACTTGGCTAATATCATTGGAAATGAGCAGTTTTAAAAATTATTTTAGTAGACATGAATAATTATGATAGTTATGAAGATTCATATAGGCTCGAGGATCAAAATCACATATAATATGTAATCTAGTAGGCATTTAGATTATGTGTTCTTCATAAACTGATGAGTTGAAAAAAAAATCAATGTGAGCTAAGGTTTTATGAGTCATACTCATAAGACCTTCTAAGGGTGGGCTAGAGGGCTGGTATGAATCAAGGGAACCATGCTCAACATTGTTTGATCTTTTGGTAAATGTGGGAAAATCATAAAAAGGGGAATCAATGGGAAGATCCATTATCATGTTAGGGTCTTCACCTCCATTATAATGTCATCATAGATATGACAATCATGATATTTATTTTAAACCCTATGAGAAGTGACATAGGTAGGATAAATAATAACATCATGAACATGAACATTAATATAAGTACAAGGATTATCAAGATCATACGGAGGAATAATATGGTCATATACATTGGGATTTTATTGAGAACATGAATTTGAATAAATATGCTTTTAATTAGTTATATTACTACAAAAAATGATTTTTTTTATTATGTTTTGTGGACAACAATGTTTAGTAATTACCAAAGATAACAAGATTATTGTAGTTGAGAATGGTGATAAAGGCTTGTAAAAAATCACAAATCCACAAAGGGAAAAGGAAAGTGTACTTGTAGCAATTGATAGCTCAAGTTCACTATGGCATGAAAGATATGTGCATTTGAAATTATAGTATTTGAATACATTTATCAAAACTAAGATGTGTTGTATTCAATACACTTCACCTTGTATTTTTATTTTAAAAGTGGGGACCCCTTTTATTTTTAGAGAATGTATGTTTTATCTGGGTATGTGTGTATTTTTGTTGGTTCTTATTATCTATAAAAACTACATGTTTTAAAAATTAAAATCACATTGGGATCCACCTATTTTCCATTTTAAATGACTTATTCAAACTAACATATTAATTAAAATTAAATAAGAAGCACTATGAATGACATGTATTCAAATTGGCTTATTAGGATACTTTTTAGCTTTGAAAATTATTTGTTTAGCAACTTTCACTTTGGGGACTTTACTTTAGAAGATTTATTCCAGTAGAAAACTTTCACTTTGGAAACTTTGTGGTTAGAAGATCTACTTCAAAAAGTTTTTATTCATCAACTTTCTCTTCTAAAACTTTGTGATTGATAACTATCTTTTTAAAACATTTTTATTTTTCAAATTCTCATTTGAAAGCTTCACTTTGGTAAATTTATGGTCAACAAATTTACTTTAGAAGGTTTCTCTTTGGCGTGTTTCAATTGAAAATTTTATATTCATGAACTTTATATGTAATAACTTCCTCTTAAAAAATAATCCTACTGAAGAGTACTTAGTCTTCAAAAACCATTCCTTTGATGGGTTTGAGACGAATTCTTTTTGAATTAATTTATTCAAAGATCATTTTACTTTTTAGGGTCTTTTATAACCAAAGGTAGAATTTTGACTTCCCCAACTAAATGAAATAGTGAAAAATTTCAAAAGAGAAAGATTACATCATGACACCATGAATGAGAAATCATTCTATGTGGCATGTACACTAGGACTGGATGGTCAAGTTAGAATTGAATGAAGGTGATGATCTCATAGATTTTGGTTATCTATAGCATAAAAACAAGAAATGAATGCAAAAAAACTATAACATTGATCCCCTAATCGAGTTTAACTCATTCAATTTTCAAGATCTCAAGTGAAATTAATCCTTCTACAATCTCAAAATCCCTAGCTATGACTAGAATGACTTACAACTCATGTAATTTAGTTTAGTGCCTATCATTTTCTAAATTTTAAATTGTACCATCATCCATCAAACAACCATGAATTATTCATATAGGTCATACAAGGGACCCTCAACACCCTCTAAGTTTTCTATCAATGACACTATTGAATACTTGGACATGACTTTTGATGTAACTATGTTCAATGTCCTCAAATCTTAATTACTCAAATTTATCAGAGGTTATTGGAAACATGGATTTTTTAGTGTTGGGGGAAGAAATATTAGTCAAGGAGAAATAAATTATAACATACTTGTTATCATTCAAATAATTGAGCCTTCAATACACAACTACTAAGTCAGAGGTCATGCCTTGTATAGACTTCTTCTGAAGCCTATTCTTTAAGGGAATACTTAAAAATGACAATTAAATATATTACATCTATGATAACATAGTCATTATGTACATATCCATAAAAGCATTCATGAGATATTTGAGTCTCTTTATCCCAGATATAACATTTCACTTGCTTACGATAGTCATTTGGAAGAAAGGTAAAAATGTGGATCAAGCTTCAGGAAGGTGGCTTTTCCTAGGTGATACATTTATTGGAAAATAATATATTATTAATACTATCCGTATCACCTAATTTAGGATGTAGATTTGCATAATCATGGCATTATTGAACTGACTCTTTGTCTATGTGAGCATCTACTTCTTGTATCTAAAATGGGTTCTCCAGTTACACCTACTCAATACCTTAGAGAACACCTATGAATTAAGGGAAGTAATTAGTCCTTGCCAATAGGAAAAAATTATGCACAAAGACTGGAGGCACCATGGGGGAAATTTTTATATGATGTCTTTCTATATTTCATCATTATGATAGTGAATAGGCACAATGGGGTTCTATGGAGTCCCAACCTAGATATTATCAAAAATATAATATGTGACTTTTACTCTTTAAGTTACATATACTCATATGTTAGGAACATTGCCAAGATTATAAAATATCTCTACCCTCATGTCTAGATGGCCATTGATGGTCAGCCTTTGGCTAGGATTTCACCCAACATTACCAAAACACTTGAAAATTTGGGAGACTTTTGGCTCTACCCTAATTACACCATTGTCATGGTTTTTGGTCATAATTTGGATCCTCTTTAGATTACCTATTTCATTCTTGACAAGGTGGTAAAAAAATAAATTACCTTCTAAATATGGAATGGTATATATGAGGACTTAACAAAGAGTAATAAAGGTACCTTATATAGCTCTCATATTAATAATTAGAGTATGTAGTACACAATCAAGAGGAAATTTAAGGAAGCTGAGAATGTGAGGAAAGCATATGCATTATCCATTATACCCTATTGGGATTAGGAACCCCATGGGAAAGTTTAACAAAAGATCCATAGCCTAGGAATTTCATATAAACATTATCCATTTGAACATGACTTTATGTTTCTTTACACTAAGGATGTTGAGGAAGTGAAATAAAGAGAAGGGACATCAACATTGAGTGACAAATTATTAAGGGTAATAAAAGTTTACCCCTCCTTCACACTCAACTAAGAAAAACTTAAGATCCCACCATGAGGAGGATGGAGATCATCTGACTTCTATAGTATCAAGGCATACCAATCACCATTAGTCTAGGGATAAGATCCCCAACATCCATATATGGCTTAATATAAAAAACAAGAGCAAGAGCAGATGGTAGGGGGAACATTGATGATTCAATAACTTGAATAACATCTAGATCTCAAAGAAATATTCATTCCTACATGAGAGAAAGAGGAACAAACTCCTGTATTTCAAGCATCAGTTTGGGAACTAAGGAGAGTTAAGTAGGAATTAGCATAGGAGCTTACACAAGAAAATGATAGCATAGTTAGGGAAGACATGGGGATCATTTTCTTGGTTTCTTATGATAAAGAAGAAATAGAACATATTTTTGTAGCTTCAATACCCCTAACATCTAGCATGATTACCCCTCCTCTTCCATAATAGGTGACTACTCCATAAAATATAAAAATGACATGATGTTTCAAAGGAAACCAAGTAGAGAGGGGCATCATACCCCATCCATGAAAATACCTAGAGAGGTACAAATTTTAGTGGAAGGAAAGTCAAGCCAAGAGGTAGATGACGAAGAACTACAACAAGCCAATGTTTTGAGCTTGTAATCATTGAAAGCAAAGGCAAACATCAATGGTGATTTATATGGTAAGGGTGTTCTCTTTACTACCCCCATAGGAATGTTTACTTTCATGTCATTACCTATTGTCTCTACCATCCTTGTTCCAATTTTTTCCACTTTCATTCCCATGCAATCACTTTATTATTATCTTCTATTCATGCACCAACCTCTATTCTTCCCATTTCCACTTCTACTTCTTCAGCCTCCACTACTATAGTTTCCATTCCTTTAGTCTTCATCCATTCAACCATAGACCTTTCTATCCTAGCCATCATCCAACCCATCATTCAAATTATTCCCTCCTCTACCTAATTGGGTTCACCATTACCATATTCAACACCAATACAAACCAAAATAGTAGTGATCACTAAGAGGGATCCAAAAAGGCAACTAGTTTATGTTATGCACCCCATGTAAAAATTCAATAACATACACTGGTCTAAACTAATATGGGCCTCAATTCCCAAATCCTCCTTGGATCCTAAACCTAAACCTAAGGATCATGCACAAATAGACGTTTAGATACTTTAAATCTCAGTCTTCTAGACTTGGCTAAGGAGTTAGGGGTTTAAACATCTAAAAGGTTTGATCTAAAGATTACTAAGCTTCCCATGGTAAGCACACATTTTTATAAAGCTATAGCCTCAGTCTATAGGGTCAAAAAAATAAATATTGAGTATAATTTTGGGAGAGGGTTGATTTTAGAGGAAAGAGGAGAAGTTTATTCCATTTCAAAGGGGTGGAATAGGAAGAAGGGTTAGCTTACTATATTTATGATATATTGAAATATTTTGTAGGATAAAAGGGGTGTATGTTTGTGTGATTAAGAATTTACACTTATTTCAACCTCAATATTTTCCTAGAGAAAAAGTTACTCATTAACTAGTCCAAAAGATCAACGTTTTGATATAAACCAATATTACAAAGAGATGCGTATATATTTAGCTAAAATTAATTATTTAACATAATTTTTTATACATGGGTGATAGACTTGGAACCCATCTTAGATAAATGCAAAAAAATATATCTTTCATGCATAAATTTTTAGTTAATGATTTATGCATGCATAAATTTTCAGTATAAATGCTATTACCTTTCATTTACATAAATCTCAATGAAACCATTATTAAGATAATCATAAAAAAATTATAGAACATAAAATACTTTTCATATATATTTCTAAATAATTTTAAGTAATGAACTTTTATGAATTCAATTTATTTTTTTTGTTATAAATTTGTTTAAATATGTAGGGATCATAATTATAGTATTTAGGTAATTTTAATTTATGGTTTAGTTAACAATGCCATTTTAATATAATTTTTATGATTATTTATTGATGTGCAGATATTTAATCATGCATATAGTAAGGGAAAATAAGAACTAGGAAATAATTAATTGTATTAAAATATAAATAATTTTTTAATTAAGGGTAAATGGGAGGTGTTTTTTAAAACTAGGGACACCATACCTTAGGAGACAAGTAATCAGACATGGTCAAAAACTAAAATACACCATAATTCTGACAAAATATTCTAACCTGAGAAAAGGGGTTTTAGCCAACCCAAAAATATCTAAAATATACCTGAAATCAAAGATGAAACAACTCCCCAAATTATATTCATTAAATCCAAGAGCTAAATCAAAATGCACCCAAACCAATTAGGTTTTGCTTCCTCCTTCCAAACAGTGTCTTTTAGGACCTCCAAGTTGAAGCAAGATGGATGATTGGGTCTCCATTCTTTTTTTTTTAACTTTCTATAGACTTTTATATAACCTATATTATTCTTTAATATTTTTAGAGAAAAAATATTTCCAACATCCTCTTTAGAGTTATGCATAAGCAGATTGAAATCCTCTTTGTCCAAGGTATTATCTTTACCACTTGAGGATATCATATTTAGAACATTAGTTTCTTGGGGAGCCATTTCAGCATCTTTTCTCAAAACCAATTCTATTTCATTTTCTTCTTCCACATTAGAACATTTATTTTCTATTAAATATCCAACTGACTAGTTTACCAACTCTTCATTCATATCATTTAGTCTTTTTTATTTCTTTAAAGACTTAAATTTAGCTTCCTCTTCCTTCTCTAAAAAATATTCTTCAGCTCCCTCAAAATTTTTTACTTCTACTATCAAAATATCCTTGTTAGCATTTTTTTACCATGAATTACCTTGATTTTTCACTTGCCTAAGACACATGAATCATCCAAATGCATTGTATCAAAACATCACATATATCTAAAAGTTAATCCTTCATAATCAATACTTTGAACCCAAATTTGATTGTTAACAAATAACTCTAAATTTGTTTGGAGTTGAGCATCCACATCATTATTGACAAGAATCCTTACATAAGTAGAATGAATATATTCTATCATAGATTCATCAATAGCTAACAATCCTCTTATGGAATTACCAATGACATTAAGGCTATCCATAGTCCAAAACATCAGAGAGAGGTAAGGAATGTTGATCCACACTACTTTAATACCAAACAAGTCAGTATCTAGGTTAAACTCAAGAAACTAAGGCCTCAAAATGAGGATACAATGTTCAAATGACAAGACCTGCTGATGCATTATCTTCTATTTTGTCAAAACTTTCTACCAAAAAGACATTTATATAGGGGTATATTTATAAATTCCCTTTGATTAATTATCATTATAGCTTTGAAATCTAGCCATGGAGAGATTGAAGATTTGGCCAAAAATTATTAAAATTACAGATCAAATGCCTATCATAATACCATGTTTCCCCTTGTAAAATTTCATCAAGATACTTACCCTCAAAACAAATATATTTCTAAAATTTTGTTTACATTACTAGAAGCTATGGTTATAGATCCATATTTATGACTCTCTTTGGAAGCCATTTCAGCATAAGACCCCTATTTTTAACCTTGATCCAAGGTAACGTCATTCAACATTGGGTCCTTTATGGATCTAGCATCAAGCTCAGATCCTCCAATAGCCTAGAGTCAAACCTCCACTATTTCCTTCCACATAAAGATGCCATAATACCTAAATCCTCCATATCCTATGATTTCCATATATTTTATCCCACGTAGATATGGATTAGATCTATGACTTTAGATCTAGGTAAATCCCTCTTATTTGCATTCCTACTATCTCCATTTGAAGGGAAAAAACCCAACATCTCCCTATGGTTTGCTAAATCCACCTCTATCTATCTCATTAATGATTTACCCAGTATGCTTATGCCCATGAGCCTCTACTACCTTGACAAATGGTGCCACCTCCAAACAAACCAATATTGTAGATCCCTCACCAAAAGCCACTACTACATCATCACTTGCAATGAGGCTTTGTAGAGGAATGGTTATCAACTATAAAAATTACAAGATGTTTAATTTAATACAATAATAAATAAGATTATTATGTTGTATGTTTTCCAGAAAAATTTTTCCATGTAAAATTTTGTGTACACTATATTACTATATGTATTCAATTTCATATTTTTTTATCTTGAATATTTTACTAGTATAACTTCTCTAATTTTAATTTATTGAACCTATTTTATTTTAATTATCTAACATTTCTTTTTATATAAAAATATGTTTATATAAATAGATATCATTCATATTATATTTTTATGTTCATATATAAAAAGGAAAGTACCCTATTCAAAAACTTTATTTTAAATTTATAAGAAATGAATAATTGAAAAGTCTAACTTTTATTAATTTAAATTAAATATAACCATAATACTTAAAAATTGATCACATGCTCATCTAAAGCCCATATGACCTATGGGATTTGTGACATTTTTTCACTTCCTCATTTAGGCATATGTAGATTGTGGCTACTAGCTTAGTTGGCATGTAACATTAATATTATTTAACTATTATGAATAGCTTTTACATTTGTGTAAAATTGGGTATTTACCAATAAGTAAATCATAAGGTTGATATTTATCTAGAGGTAAATAATAATAGGTTGTTAGTAATTAGTAATTGGTTAATAAAAATATTGTTATATAACAATATCATGATTATTATTTATTATTATTGTTATACATGATTGGTTTTGATAAACTAACTCACGTATTTGGGTTGAGTTGTTTGTAACTCCCCTATATTTTTGGATAAGAGTCTCCTATATATTTGTAATATGTTCTGAGTGATTAACTCAATGATATAGAACAAGAGAATATTATTATGTATGAATAAAAAAAATTATACATAAATTAATTCTATGTTTGGATCCTCTAGTTCTCAAGAGTGGTATCATAGAGGGTTTGGCATCAGTTATGGATCTGTGAGACCATGTGAGGGATAGATACATTGTCATTTGTCTTGAGTGATGATAAAAATTAGTTTTGTAAAAACTTATTTGTGTATAAGTTTAAGAAAGAACATAAATTAAGGTATTTTATATTTGGCACTAGATGACTTGTATAATGTCAACCATTATTAGTCTATGTATGTGTTAGAATAAATTTTAAGTCTTATATATTTATGCAATATTAAAATGAATTAGCATGCATACTCTACTAGATCATTCTTTCTAGTTACCATTTGTTCATCTATCATCTACCTCAAAGCTTTGAATATAAAAAAATATTCACTTTTGTGTTAGAGACATCCAGTTCCCTCCACTCATTTGTCTATGGGTATCACCCAATAGGGGTTAAAGTTTTTTCTTATGCTACATGGTAATCTATATTCTTGTCAATCAAAATAATTTAATTTTCTCAAATTGCATCATCAAGCTCAGAATTTGAAACATAGATCAACATTACCTAATTTTCCTACACGTATCACAGTAACTTAGTGAATGTGATTCACATTAGATAATTCTAATGTAGCATTCAATTTTTAAATACAATCTGAAGGATAATAAATTTTTGATTTTTTTTAATGACATACTCAAGTGAGCTATGTCAAGTAAAAATTTGAAATTCATAACTATAAATGCATGGTAAGTTATTTTTTGGTATAATAAGTCACATCATAGTTAATAAGGTTATCTTACTTTTTGTGTATTTGATTTAGCTTAAATTATTGATCAAACTTTTAAGTTTGTTTTATAGATTTAATTGTTAAAGTCTTTAGCTATGTGGAGTTTAATATTATTTTAAAGAATATTTTAGGATAAAGTTAGTGAGTAATAAAGCTGTTTAATAAGCTTTAAAATAAAAACAAATTGTCATATATAAAAGTTGTGTCAACATCAAAGTCCATTCTATTTTATAATAATTGTCATAAGTCTTTCATTTTTAAGATATAGTAGTGTCTCTATATTGGTTATTAGTAATGATAGGTTTAGTATATTATCATCATTTGAGTCAAAAATTAATTAAAAGTCTTTTTTGTTTCAAGGTCATTTATTTATTTTTAATATTTATTTTCTTTAGGGCCCATAGTCTTTTTTTAATTAAAAATCCTTAAAAGTATCAATATTTAATTATGTTTAGAATCATTTTGAGTCATTTTAATATTAAAACAAAGTTCAAAATTGTCACATAAATAATAGATTCATATTTTATAGTTGAGTCATTTTCAAAAATGTCAAAAGTCAAAATTGTACACAGATACATTTTTAGGTGTACTCAACATCTAGTGAGCACATTCACATTATGGGGTAGATCTCTTGAAAAATAATGTACCTGAGCTACATCAATATAAATTATAAGTAATTATTATAATATACTAGAGGATAGAGGATACATGAAGATTGGAGGTCTTTCAATGACTTCTTTTTAGTCACCAATGGCAGGGGCACACAAATGATATGGTGACATTTTGTGTGGTGTGTTTTTTTCATTTCCATAATGTGTTTTCAAAATAAGAAAGAAAATATTAATGCATGTTCATGTAATGTAATTTGTGTAAAAATTCCAAACATAATTTTCTGAGGTGAAAACATTGTGAAAGGATAGAAAGCACCAATGTAACTCAGTTAATGGATCATGAAAGGGTTTGTGGTAGATCTAAAAAACCATAGAAGTTGATTAGTGTTTTATTAATAGTTAGGAGAGAAGCTACTGCAAATATCCCACAGCTACCTTATTTCTTTATGGAGATTATCCAAGTGACACGTACGTATGGTTACATCAAGTAAATATAGGATGCATTCCTTTGCATAAAGTGGTCATGTTTAGCAAGTTACATCAATAGTATGCATACCTAAGTTTATATAGTGGCATACAATTTTATTTGTTTTGTTCATGTCAAGGTTTGTAGTAAACTTTTAAAAAAATGAGAGAAATGAGTCTGTCTATGTATCAAGGTCGTGAGCCAAATAGGGCATGCTACAAAGAGTGATCATATTGTAGATAAGAGTGTGAATATTTTTACATAATGTAAAAACTATGGGGGTGAATGTTAGGAATAGATTTTACATTTGTGTAAAATTCAGTATTTAATGAGAGCTAAATAGTAAGGTTGATATTTACTGAGAGGTAAATAGTAATGGGTTGTTAGTAATTAGTATGTGGTTAATAAAAACATTGTTATATAAAAATATTATGATTACTCCCCTATATTTTAGGATGGGAGTCTCCTATATATTTGTAATATGTTCTGAGTGATTAATTCAATGATAAAGAACAACAAAATATTATTATGTGTGATTAAAATTATTTGTGCATGAATTAATTCTATGTTTAGTTCCTAGAATCTAGTTATATTCACTACAAAATAAATATTTACAACATGGTAAGTACCACAATATAAATTTACTCTTCTTGAGAATTCTTTTGTTTACAAAATAAGAAACCACACTATCCCATCTGTATAAAAAATATATACAACATGATAAATGCTAAGGTGGATGGGAGTAAAAAATATAAATAATGAAACACTTTCTTATCTATATACAAAATATATACAATAGTTATTTTAATGGTGGTTTATAATATTTATACAATGTTATGATCAGATAAATATGCACACGAACTCTAAAATTGGAATCAATTTATCATGTTTACTAGATTTATGATATATTTAAATGTTATTTTTGGAAAAAGGGGTTTATGTTTGTGTGATTGAGAATTCACACTTATTTCTACCTCAATACTTGCTTCAAGAAAATGTTAATCATTAACTAGTCTAAAAGATCAGTATTTTGATATAAACTAACATTACAAAGGCATTCCTATATATTTATATAGAATTAATTATTTAATATGAATTTTTATTACATGGATGATAGAAATGTATGCTATATTAGATAAATGCCAAAAAAAATTAACTTTTGACTTTTCAAGTTGATGAAGACGCATGCATAAATTTTCAATATAAATGCTATTCGAAATGATATTGTGTTTCATTTACATAAAGTTCAATGAAACCACTATGAAGACATTTATAAAATAAACAAAAAGGAAAGTGCCCCTTTCAAAAACTTCATTTTAAATTTATTAAAATTAAATAACTGAAATATCTAGCTTTTATTAGTTGAAAATAAATAAAACTACACTACTTACGAATTGAGCACATGCTCATCTAAAGGCCATATGACATACGAGATTTTTGACATTTTTAAACTTCTTCATTTGGGCATATGTATATTGTGGCTACTAGCTTAGTTGACACAAAACATTAATTGTATCTAGCTAGTTAATTAGCCTTATCCATGGTTCAAGGTTCTAATGAGAGGGTGTGTACATAATTAATAAGTATAAATTTGGTTAGTAAAACATCTAAAATAGTTAATATACATAATTTTTATATACATATTTTTTAAAAAATACATTGAAAAAAATTGGTTTTAACGTATTCAATAATGCATACATTGTTATTTTAATCTTTTAAGTATTATAAAATAAGATATTTTCAACCACTCAACATGGTATGGGTGGGGTTGTCCAACCTATCTTTTCAATCCCTTTTTATAAACCAAACAAGTGCCAAAAGTGGAGGTAGGGGTTCAAGGAAAAATAAAATATAATCATAAAAAATTATATAGAAATCATCTTGATACACAAGAATAATAATTTATGATAGAATGTATCAACATCTAAAATAAAAATGATTATGCTAGAAATTAAGCATATACAATCACTACATGTGTCTGAGCACTACTATTACCATTATGGAAGACTTTCATACTCTATTTCTTGATGTGAGTGATAAAATATTTATTTTAGAGAATATCAAATGAGTCTACATAAATAGATATCTTTAAAAAATATAAACATGATAAACACTTTATGTTATTTTCATTTATATAAATAGTAACTTTAATGTTAATCTACTTTTTGCATTCAAATATACATAATAACTTATATATTATATACGATTTAAATTATTATAATTTTAAATAATTCAGATCATATAATCCAAAACAAATTAAAATAGTAACCAAATATCTAGCATTAAATAATATAAGATAAAGAACCATATAAAAGTGAAACTATTTGACACTATTTATTAATATTTTGTTTTTATGTTGTAAATTCTATTGATGTTATATCTTGTATATTTCTTTTATATAGTGGATTAGTTATATTATTTATTATTATGTTCATATTTAAACTATATTATGATATATTTCAATGATTATAGTTTTATAGTCGATTAATATTATTATATATTTTAGTAATTGTTTTTTATTATAAATTTAAGTTTAATTATATTTTTGTTCTTAGAAACTAAAATAAAAAAGAAAATTATCGAACTTGATATCTTCCTCCTCTTCTTTGATATTTTTTATCTGAAAAAATATTTATATTTTCATAACATTTGTGTTTATAAATCTTACTAAATTAACTATTATTCATTATTTTTTTTTAAAATGTTATATTCTATTATATATCTCAGGGATTAAATCTTTCTAGGTGTTAGGCTTATGTAATATTTCATATCATAATTATTGATGAAATTTTAGTTCTAAATTGTAGATTCTTTTTTTGCTATGTTGTGGTCAATGGAAATCAATTTTTTTTTTTGGACTGAAGTAGATAGTGAAATTGTATATTTTTATATGCTACAGTGTCATTTTACATGGTAAAAAGGTAGTTGTGGATGATGATGATGATGATGATGATGATGATGATGATGATGATGATGATGATGATGATGATGATGATGATGATGATGATGATCAAAAATAATATATTAATAATGTGCATGTAATATGATTTTTTTTTTTGCAATATATTAAAGAATAAATATATATTTCTATAATTATTCATAAATATATTTAATGTTTTTAATATATATTATAAAATTTAAATGAATTTTTTTTTGAGTTAATAAACTATACAATTAATTTACTTTTATCATTTGAAACAGAATTTTTTATTATAATTTTTCATTATAAAAATATTAGATAAATAAATACCATTCAACATAAAATTAAATCCAATTTTTCAAAATTGATAAGTGAATAAAAAATATTATTAAAATAAAAAGGCATTATTAATAGTTATGATTTGTTATGATGAGAAGTGTTGTCTCCTCCTTCCATTAGATGCCTGGAGCTTATTCTTTGTTTTAAATGGATTGCTCCTGCATCGCTCTTGTTCACCTATTTCATCAACTCTAATTTTCAAAAAAATATTTCCTACACTCAATATGTATTGATATTTATTTTAAAAAAAAATTCTTTCAAATCATGTGTCTCTTTTCGATACAAACGTTTAGTATTATTGTTTTTCTACTAGCAGAGATATAAAGATTTGAAACGAACGTCTAAATTAATCAGCTATAACAAATAATATTGTTGTACCTTTAACAATTCGTATTTTTTTGTTGGGTTCATCTGTCCATCATCTGTGGTGGAGTACAAGAAATAATGTGATCAGGAATATATAAATACTCCTTACGAACAACTAATTCAAACAGAACATTACTAACTTACAAAGGATACGACTATCAAAATTGAAGAGATCGAAGTGTTGTTTAATTGTTAGAGATCAATGGGGAGTATTTATGATCGCAAATCAACTACATGTTTTTTGTGTAGATTTCTCATGACTTCATTAACTTTTGCAGTTGTTCAAATATCATTAGTCTATTATGTATTTCGTGTCCAGAATTAGTCTTCCGTCCATTATTCACTTCATTATTTTCGAAACATAAAAGTCATCCTTCTATTACTCTTCATTCAAACGGTTGTTCACATAGCACTAGTCTAAACTTAAAGCCAAGTCTATTAGTTTGAAAAAAACAAATTAAAAATATATATACTGTTCATCGATTATTGATCATTCAAACATAACGTACACTCGTTAATAATTTGAAACGATACATATTACCAAATGCACAGCCCACAAAATCGAGTTCGAGGCATGAAAAGAAGAGTACAGGATACTAGTTTCTAGCTAAAACTTAAAGTGAAAGTCAATATGTTCTCAATTATATATCTTTTAAGAATAAATTTAACTCCTATTTCATGGCTTTAGTATTGAAGGGAAAAATTAACTTCATTATTGTGGAAACATAAAAGTCCTTATCTATTACTCTTCATTCAAACGGTTGTTCAAATATCACTACTCGAAATTTAAAGTCAAGTCTATTAGTTTGGAAAAAAAAGAAAAAAGAAAGAAGAAAAGAAAAATATAAAAGACAACTTAAAAAAACTCACTCTTCATCGATGATTGATCATTCAAATATAACATGCAATCGTTAATAATTTGAAACGACACATATTTTCAAATGCACAGCCAACAAACTCAAGTTTGAGGTATGAAAAAAAGAGTCTAGAATAATATAGTGAATGTCAACATGTTCTCAATTATATATCTTTTAAGAATAAATTTAACTCCTAATTCATGGCTTCAGTATAGGAGGGAAAATTTTCACTTATTGGGTCAAGAAATTTATGCCTTAGTTTATAAATTCACTATTTTTAAAGAAGAGTTCAAAATGGTTGTTACAAACAGAAAATTAAAAAATACGTAATATTAGAGATTTTATATTTTTATAACTCATAAAAATTAAATTTAGAGATTTTAGAATTATTATGTTTGATTTTCTAATTCAATGTTTAGGATCACCAATTACAATTTTCTATTAGAGAAAATAAATTTTAAAATCTTTAAATTAAAAATAAAAACATAATATTTTCATAAAAACTTTAAATCTAATTAATATATAAAATATTTTAGTGTATAATAAATTCATAGATAAGTTAGTTGAACTAAAAAGTTGGAAAGTATTTATATCAATAAATTTGTACTCAAGATTTTTTTTAGCTATTTTAGTTTTATAATAATATAACACATTGAGTTAATTTGGTTCTATCATAATACAAAACACTATTGTAGTTTAAGAGTAAAACTTATTCAAATCCAACTCTTTCTTTTATATATATATATATATATATATATATATATATATATATATATATATATGGGGTATTTTTAAGTATTTATATACACACAAAAATTATCCCTAAAGATGAATTTATGAGTTTATGTATATGTATATGTATATATAAAAGTTAGTTAATTTTTTATTTTTAGTGTTCTTCATTTTTTAATTAATGATAAACCATGGTTATAAAAAGAGGGACTTTAATTTTCAAAAAAGAGAAAAAGATAAAACTATAAATCCCAATTAATTTTCTCTACCAACAAAAAAAATAAACTATGAAAGTAACACTAAAACATTGCACCCCTACTCTAAGGATAAATCTATCTATGACTCACCTATAACATTTTCCTTATGAGATCTATAATTCATATTAAATGGATATAACTCCTTATAACATTTTCCTTGCCTTTTGGTACCCATCACCATCCAATCACCTTCTTCCCTTGAATCAATCAAGATGGGAATGGAGAGTTCAAGAGCATCACCTACATTACAATTCAACAATAAAACCCCCCTTATCAAACCATCAACTTCTATATTGGTGTAATTCATTATTTATTGATTATTGGCATACTTGGTCAAGGTTTTTAATATTATTGGGCATTTTTTTCCATGTTCAAATTGAGGTGGCATGTCTTTAAAAGTAAATTATTTAATGTTATTTATTTTTTATTATCTTAAACATTAACAAGAACATAATTAATTAGGCACTATTGGTGTATATATTATATTTACATGTTCATTTTAATAGTAAAGTAAAATTAAAATAATTATTTTATTGCATTTATTTATATTCCATTTATCCATATTATATTTTAAGATGAACCAACATTATATTGAATGTTCCTTTTTGTCTGTGTGTGAGAGACATCTCCTAGGTCAAATCTTGTTCCATATTGTATTAGATCTTGAATTCCTAATTTTTCTTAGATTAAATTCATGTAAATTGTAGGATAAAATTATAATAATGTGACCCACATTGGAAAAAATAGATAATTTCAATAATAATTTTAAAATATCTCAATCTCAAGGAAACATTGTACATACCACACAACATAAAAATAAATGTGACTTAAGTTTTATATATATTTTGTCTCTTAGACATGTTTATTTAAGTTATTTATTTTAGTTACGTTAAGTGTCATATCAATGTCAGCTACAATGACAAAGAAAGAGGAAGGAGGAAAAAGTGTAATAATGTGAAATATCAATTTAAAAAAAAAATAGTAGTTGACATTGTAATAGTAAAAATTAATTCAAAAAATATATAAATAAAAGAGAGGAAGGAGTGTGTGACAATAATTCATATAATTTCACATTATTCCTCACACTGAAAATAAATAATGAAGAGTCCAAAATTGTTTAATTCAACTTCGTTGCACTGCCATTAACTTGAACCACTTCCTGATTTTCTAGCTACTACCTATTCCATTTTCCTTTAATAAAATATATATAAGAAATCATAGTCTTAATGAGTAACAAATTCATTGAGGGAATTGATAAATAGACATTACAAAAAATTAAATAGAGTTAATGTTTTTTTATTAGTTGAAGATAAACCCTTTTGGATAGGAGCTATAAATAGGAGAGAGTTTTGAGAGGATCTCAAAACATTTAAAAATATCTTCATAGGCAGGTGAAATAATTAAATCAACAAATAGAAGAATAAATAAAAATAGGGGATCTATCTTCCCCTTCCGAAAACTAGACATCAGAACACAATAGTCCCTCTACAACTACAACCCTTCTTATCAATGTCAATATAAATGGGAAGAGTAATTTTAATTGAACCAATGTATTTAAGGTTGTCAATGGAATAATCCTTTGAGACTAAAGAATAATCATATTTAGCATTTACAAAAAAATGGTCCTGGTTCTTTGAAGTAGGAAGCTTGGTACGTGAAGGAGTAGTTTTGAGATCATTTGAGGATGAGTTAGAGTCATCACTTTCAGAGTCATCTCTAAATATAGTAATATGGGTGGGGAATGAGTACTTCCACCATGATTTATCCTTATTTCTTTTAAAATTATTGTAGTATGAGGTGAAATGATCTATTCCAAAACAAGTATGACAGTGAAACAACAAGCCTTCATAATCTAAGGGTTTAGACCAAGAGAGATCACCAGTAACTAAATAAATTTTTGTAGGGAGATTTTTGGAGGTGTCAATGCTAACAAAGATTCTACCATAAGTGGTGTGGGAAAATAAAATAGAGGTAGGTTAAGATTTATAGTACATGCCAAGGGGTTTTCCAATCACCTTGGAATAATTTTTAGATTGGAAGTAAAAAGGGAGGTGGGGAAGGAGAATACAAATGTATTTTTAATGGAAAGGTTTAGTAAGGGGATTGAAAAATGGGTTCCAACCTTTCAAAAATAGAGGGTGATGATCCATGCTCTATCATTAGTTTTGAATTTCATATTTGTTCTCAATCTGATTAAATACAATATTAAATAATGTCTAAGTTGTTCTACCATTACTTTCACCATATTTTTGAACATATTTATCTTGATCTTTGTGTTTTTTTTTTCATTTAATTTTTATAAATCCAAAAAATGCATAACTAAAGAATGAATGCAAGAAGATTAGATAAAATGCACTAAAATAAGACTTCTGAATCATTACTTACTGAAAATTATTTGTTAAATAATCTAGTTTATATAGAATAATTTAAATAGAAATTTATATTTAAAAAATGATGAAAAGAAAATGTAAACTTATAAACATAGTGTTTCTTACGACTATCCAAAAAAACTTAAATTTCAATTTCCATATCAAAATAATCTAATCATGATAATAATAATTTGGTGGAACCCTATTGGAAGAGGGCCTTGACTATCTATGGGAATACAATGAAATATATGCATTGATCAATGGCCATACATAACTAAATATGTGAACCAAGGTATAAATTGAGAGGTACAATGTATGATGCATAGTGAGGTGAAAGGAAATTATTATTTTCTATTAGGATTTGACAGGGCTTATAGACCAATTTGGTCTGAAGGATGTTAAAAATATTCATCACTAATAATTATCAATACATAGTCATATATGGTGAGATCAAAAATTTATCCCCCATCAGTCCTTAATAGAGTCATTACCCTTGAATCCCTTTCTAATTTTCTGACTCTAGTAGATTTGAGCTAATACCCAAGTGGCTAGGTCATTCATTATTTTAGGGTATGGAGATATGAGACTACTAGGCATTTACTATTTTTAAGGATAAGGTATCTCTTCTTTCAATTATTTGTAATACCTAAGTCATCAAGATTAGCTACATCTATATCTTATAACGTGTGTGGATACCCTCTTGAAGACTTTCTCTATTGCCTTTGAAATCAAGAAAATACAATATGTAGCTTGAAACATATTGGTTTGTAACAATTAAGGATAGATTAAAACCCTAATACATCTTGTTGTGTGGTACAATTATTTCCAATCTTGCCACACCTCTGGATTGTTGGCTCTAAATCCTATAGTTATGGATTCTTGGGCTAGTTTTAATAATAATAAAAAATTAGAAATAAAACATTTAGTGTAACAAATGAATCTTGTGTTATGAAATGGTTTTCTAATCAATAGATAAAACTTTTCAAAATTATGAGATAACCATTTATAGTTATGGAATCAAGCCCTCAAATTTAAGAGATTCAGGCAACAGTGGCACTTTGAAGACATTATCGGTTCATATTTTTTTATTCCTTTTCTTCTTAG
>JARHVA010001408.1:2970000-3320000 GCA_037957365.1 Torreya grandis | reverse complement strand
AATGGTGGTGGTGTTGCTCTTAGGCTAAGTTATAGAAAAGAAAAGAAAAGAAATTGATATGTCAAAAAAATTAATGTTATTGGATGAAAAGATTATTTTGAGGGGTTTGAACCCTGTATGTGGTTATAATAGGGATTATGTGAAGGAAATGAAGAAGGTGAAGATAAATGAAGTCATTTATAAGAGGTAGCTATAGAGAGGGTTTGGTGTGGTGTAGCTTGAAAGGATGAGATTCTCATAGTATAAGAAGTGACTACAAGAAGATATGATACTAGCAGTAACAGTTACATCTATGAATAACCATATGATGTATGTATCATTGTATGGATAGATAAGGTTGTCTAGGGAATATTGTTTTCTCAGACATCATCATCATCATCATCATCATCATCATCATCAATCGAAATAGTTGTTTGCATGTTCATCCAATAGAAATATGTTTGGTTTAATATAGGTTGCTTGTTTGAATCATGGGAGAAGCATTTTAAGTGCCAAACCTATGGCTCAATCAGCACCTTCTTCTGCTTTGTTACATCATAAATATAGGTTTTCCAGCATGAAGGATTATCCACCTTTCATGGCCATTCCAGGGGTTAGTAGTAAAATTAATACTAATAATAATCATCTTGCCAGTATGTTTAGATGTTTTGATGAGGACAGCAGGTTTAGGGGCTTAACTTTGCATAATATTTATCCATATGGTAGTCGACGCTTGAAAATCATCCATAAAGAGGTAAAATACTTCATATATATATATATATATATATATATATATATATATATATATATATATATATATATATATATATATATATATATATATATATATATATATATATATATATATAAGCTTAAATAATATATAAATCATATGAATGAAAATGATCCTACAATTATAGAAGAATAAAAATTCAAATTATGAAAATCTATGTAACAATAATTAACACTTATAACAATAAGGAAAATTTTAATTCCAAGCTAAGATTAATCACAAAGATGTAGCTACCAATAGTTGCCCCAAAGGTGAAAGATACATTGAAAGGAATAAGTGGATTCTTTTCATTTATGGTTAATATGGATCTTTATTTAATTAATGATATTTTGTCTTAATAGATTAAGAGAATTAGGGTTACATATGTTTTACATAGGATTAGGTTTCTTGAAATTAAATTTCCAATCCCAATAATTACTTATGATAGAGTCTAATAGATTACCAATTTAGGTAGATAATATAAAGTTAAGATGGACAAGATGAATGATGTATAAATCATGTTTCAGTTTCTCTTAAGAGTTATCCATGTTTCTGGTGTTGATGTACATTAAAAACTAAAAAAAAGGGGATTTAAAGACATGGACACCCCACTCTATGTAGTGCCACATCAAATTTGTCAGTTCCAATAAAACTCATAATAAAATTTAGTAATTACCTAAAAGAACATAAATTGTAATATATTTTTACTTCCCCCCATGGATATTTTAAATTCAAGAAAATTCCTTCTCATTTTCAATAATCTATCATCCCCATTTATAAAAATTGTGAGAACACATTTAGGCTTAGAATCTTATCACTTAAAAGATGAAAAGTATTTTGAATTAGCTTGGTTCATGAGAATGTGTCTGCTTTTCGACCGGTTATATATTTTTATACATTTTCTTGATATGTCAGGTCAAACAAAAATAAAATTTATCCACTCAATCTATTACAGTTATTTATTTTCATTCTAAGTTATGCCTCTCCACGTAATAAACTAAATAACTAAAACAAATATTGTATTGACACCATTAAAAAAAAAGAGAGATACTCAATTTTTATAAAAATATTTACAATAATGAATATATCAAATTTATGTTTATAATTCCAATGTATCCTAACTAAAGACTAATGACAAATTGATTAGATCAATAAATAAATACCAAACATGGTTTTAAAGATCCCAATAAAACAACCACTTTAAAGGATGAAAGAGACCATTCATGAGTTGTCAAAGTGATAGTAAATGTTGTCATCTGTCACCCCTTTTGATGATTTTAACCCTACCATTTAATTCCCAAATAGAACCACCAAAACCAATCATAAATTATAGTAACCAAATAAATGTGGGTATTCCTCTACCCTTCCCATCAATTCACAATAATGTAAAATCAAATATGCATCAGCCAACATATAATGAAACTCATGATAGAATTGAATAAAGTCACTTTCATGATATAATATAAACACTCATTGTATTGTAGAAAACTATTTTAAACCCAATATAAAACACAATATTATGAATTCATACCATATCTATCCATGTTGATTTTATATATATATATATATGTGAGAGAGAGAGAGAGAGAGAGAGAGAGAGAGAGAGAGAGAGAGAGAGAGAGAGAGAGAGAGAGAGAGAGAGAGAACCGTAAAAAATAAAATATAATAATAATAATAATAATAATAATAATAATAATAATAATAATAATAATAATAATAATAATAATAATAATAATAATAATAATAATAATAATAATAATGTATATTAGGATTTTCATTGACCATGTTGTTGTTCCCATTTCAGCAAATTGCCTATCATAATGAATATATGTGTGTGTGTGTGTGAGAGAGAGAGAGAGAGAGAGAGAGAGAGAGAGAGAGAGAGAGAGAGAGAGAGAGAGAGATGAGAGAGAGAGAGAGAGAGAGAGAGAGAGGATAGAGGATAGAGAGAGAGAGAGAGAGAGAGAGAGAGAGAGAGAGAGAGAGAGAGAGAGAGGAGAGAGAGAGAGAGAGAGAGAGAGAGAGAGAGAGAGAGAACTGTAAGAAATAAAAATAATAATAATGTATATTAGGATTTTCGTTGACCATGTTGTTGTTGCCATTTCAGCAAATTGCCTATCATAAATGAAGGATCTTGACTGCATGACTTGAGAAATAAGTTTGGTGCTTAAAATGCTTCTCCAATGATTCAAAAAAGTAACCTGATGCAAAACAAACACATTTCTATTTGATAAACATGTAGATAACTATTTAGATTGATGATGATGATGATGATGGTGATGATGATGATGATGATGATGATGATGATGATGATGGTGATGATGGTGATGATGATGATGATGATGATTGATGATGATGATGATGATGATGATGATAAATGAAAAAAGATTTTGCCTCATGTGGCCTTTTATATCTTTATGGTGATATATACATCATACCCTTTCTGTGACTACCTCTTCTACACCATGCCATTGATCTTGACCTTGTTTAGTCATTAACGTAGTCCTTGTTATCACCACATCTAGGGTTTGAACCTCCTGAAGTAGCCTTTTCATCTAATAGCATTAACTCAACTCAACATTTCCACAATTCCTTTTATCTCAACTATTTCAATTCAAGAGGAATTGCATTCCATTTTAGTCAAGGATTTCAATGAACTCAAAAATCCCCTTTAAGCTTTCAATAGACTACAAATATGCATTTATATCCATGTATAGATAGGACATATATAATGTATATGTCTATTTTCTACATTTAATAATAAATGATGTTATGCACTACCAAATCGCTCTGCACCATCAGTTCCCCCAAACCAACACCATTTACTATCAAGCTTTTAATAATGGAATATGCCATTTTTTCTCTTTGTGAGATGAATCTCGGGACCTTGCCCCACCATATAAACCTTCAACATAAAAAAATTTAATAAAAAACAACATAAAATATCCCTGTATCACGTTTAATTAAATTAGTATCATTTAATAGATATGTATGTTTGAGTTAAGTAAATCGTGATAAATTTCCAGGTCGTATCTCAGACTATATTTTTTATAAATTTTTTTATGAAACTATAACATAAATATAAATCAATCAATCCATCCATATCATAGAAATTATTAAATATTGCATGATAATTTGATATCAATAATATGATTTTCATTTATTTTATTGTCCTATAAATCTGAATATAAATTAAATTACCATAAAATATTCAAGATTTTTTTTTTTTAAATTTTAAAGAGGAAAATATATTTTTTATTATATTTAGGCTTAAGGAAAAACTGTATATATTTATTAAATAATTAAAGGTAAAACATATAATTTTATGAGAATCTACTCTTTCAATATTTATGATATCTTGTCTTTAAATTTTTAAGGGGAAAACAATTTTTATTGTGCTTAGATTTAAAGAGAAAATGTATATATTTTAATTAATTAAAGGCATAATGAGTAAGTTTATGATACTCCAATATTGTTAAACCATATTATATAATTAGTAGTTATATGTTAATCTCATTTTTTTTAAGCTATAATCATAAGACAAGGACACTCATATAACACACAAGAAGAATAATCATTTATTTTCAATTTTTTTTATAAATATGGCTTGACCAAAGTTGAATTTTTAAGATGAGGAACTACTAAGAGAATATAAAAATTAATATCTAAGAAAATAATGAAAAATAAATGGTAGATGTAGAAAGAGAGCAAATATTAATACATTGAAACAATAATGGCAGAGAAAGTCTTGTTATATGTAGGACCAAAAAATTTGAAGAATTTGATTCTCAAGGTCAAAAACATGCTAATACAATGAGAAGAAGTCATGCACATCCATTTGAATATGATCAATGTGTATTCATATGACAACTAGGACATGAGGATGACAACTATTATAAGAGTATTCACAAGGTTGGCATTTGTCCCTACACATGAATCACTTAAATGGGTTGATTTTTTACGGTTAGATTTATTACTTGATCAACCATTTTATGATATATGAAGGGACATTGAATTTAATGATTATATAATAATGTTAAATCAGGATCCATTTAATTATAATCCTTTTCATGTTAAGAAAATAAATATTGTAGTCGATTTTGAAAATCATATTGATTATAAAAATGAGGATAATCAACCTATTCAATGAAATACAATAGAAAATGAGTGGGAAAACATGTCTAGGATACAACATGATCAAATTATGGAATGAACTTAAATATTTATGTTATAAAGAAGAGATATTGATAGACAAGCATAATAGAATAATAAAAATTGAGGTGAAGAATTCACAAGTAGAGTGATAAAATTCATAATCAACATGAAAGAATGAATTTTGGTTCGGAAGAAATAGAAAGGATGAGGTAAATCCGATCCTCTCAATATGACTCTCAAATTGTGAATAGAAAATATATTAAAATAATCTTAGTTATTTTTGTATTTCATTCGAACAATTTAAATTAGACTTTCTTGATTTATCTGGCTTTTTGGCCATATGTGTTTCATTTATGTATAAGGATTTATTTTATATCTAAACTATTGGGCCTCATCTTCATACTTCATGTGTAAGGTTGGGTCCCCGTTTCATAAACGCATCTTCTTAATCAATAATTGAAAAAAAATAAAAAAAAATAACCTAATTATTGTTAATTAAATATTAAAATAAACCAGAAAAATATTATAAACACACCAACAATTCTAAAATAACTATGTTCTTATTAATTATTATGACCAACATAGAGATTTTATATACATATACTAAATAAACTATTTTAAAGATCTCACCTAAATCTGAACATGGATACACATGCAAAATAATGATATCAATCCTAGCCAAAAGTCTTTATTTGATCAAGGCTTAAGCAAATGTTTTGAATTTTTCAAATAGTTACCATGAGCAATAACCGATGCTTATAAAAAGTGACATTCTTTGTATATTAAAAAATTAATGATTGTGTTTAGTTGAGTTTGATTTCATGTTTCGTTATTTCAGTGGTCATGTTTAGACACTTGAATGATTTTAAAATATGGTTTACTTTTTAATATAGGGAAACTTCATATAGACTTTTGATATCGGAAAATTGTATGTAATTAAAAAATGATCTGTTGAGGGTTAGAATGTCTAAATATTATGTAAATGTCAAACTATTAAGGATGGGAGCTAAAATAACAATATGTCAAAAATATTAATTTACATAAATTTAAATTAAGTTTAGAAATATTAAAACTATAAAACATATTTTTAAGAAATGTTAGTTTTAAAAAATAATAAATATTTTAATATATATTTGATATTTTTCAAAAAAAATTGAGTGTATAAATATAAGTATATTAACAACAACAACAACAATGTTTGATCTCTGTCAATTTTTTTTTTTTGAGTATATCAAATTGTTGAGCCAACTTTACGTACCGTATCAAATTAGATGATATATTTAATACCTTGTAAAATAAAATCTAGAGAATTTTAAAACTATAAAGACCTTTAAAGCTACAATCCATCGACTCTTTTTCCGAGTCTTTTAAATACATTCGTATATAATAAATAGACTTGCATGAAATTATTTTTGTCATTGAGTTTTGGCTATGTGGAATAATTTTGATAAGGTTTAGGTGCGTTGAACTGAGTTTTAAGTGATTTAGATTTTCTAACATGTTAAGTGGATAATTGATACCAAAATGGGCTTACGAAATGAAAACAAAATTAAAATCTCAAGCAAATTTATTATTATTATTATTATTATTATTATTATTATTATTATTATTATTATTATTATTATTATTATTATTATTATTGTTGTTGTTGGAAACATTTCCATCATTAATTTAGTAAATTCATTTTTAAAAAATTACTATCATACCCTGTCTTCTCTTAAACTAACCTTAAATTGGTAAATACACAATAAAATGGCAACCAATTTATTGTGCATATAATTAAATTTTGAGATAAGTCTAACACCTCAAAGTGTTCAAGAATGGATGTTCGAAAATGTGTTTCAATACCTACTTCATTATATATTGTAGCAATTGTCATAAATATTTTTTAAAAAAAAAAAACTAAAAAATTGAAACTTAAATTAGTGAATATGAAATTACTTGTTTACTACCATTTTAATTTAAAATGTTGATTTTGAATTCTAAGATATTCAAGCCAACAGATACAATTTTTTTTTTATTAAACTTACAGTTTCACAAACAAAATCTTTGCACTGTGCACTTTAGCATTCTAACACAAATGGGTGGAACAATAATGATTACGAACGGATATTAAAAAAATTTCAATGTAGAGATGGTTCAAAATTTGAAGATTTAAATAGAGGAAGTTCGGTTATTTCAATGCACTCACAAGTTAATGACATTTGTAAGGCTACTAATGAGATTTTTCCCAAAAACATCTATATTTCATAAAAAAATGTTAAGACATTGCACAACTTTGACATTCTCGTATTAATCAGTAGAGATAAAATGCTAATGGTGTGAAAATTTGAAGTATTGAAATTGAGATCAAAATGCATAGTTTTATGAGGTAATCCATAGCATTTCATAGTTCGTGTATATATTTTATTCCATAAAAATAAATACATCATTCAGAGTCACAAATTTTTAGATTATTAGATATGAAATAATAGACAGTGTGAAAATCAACAATTTTGAAGATTTCATATCTAAATGCAGAGTCATAAAGCATAATTCAATGATTTACATAATTTTACTAAGTTATGTACATCTTTATGACGACAAACACTAAAAATCTTCTAAAACCCTGTAATCTATGAAAATACAGTTGCATTAAAGTAAGGAAAATGTTCTCACTTTATAATTAAAGGAAATATGACCATGTGCCTATCGATAAAATTAATCACTGGATAAGGGAAGAAATATCTCAGAACAGTCGCTACCAATAGGTGTTGTGTGAGTAGGCCAATAAATTTTATGATGTGGCCTTTGGGCATTAACCAATTTTTACAGAACCTGTCAAGCACTACTCAAAATTGATTTTACTTAAAAATTGTCATAATCAAAACTGTACAACATCTCACAAACCATGAGCGGAGTATCTCGGATGTAATTATTTAATTTTATAAGTTACAATTTAAATTTGTTTTAGTTTAAAGATTTAAATAAGTTAAAATTTTGATAATTTATATTGTGTGATATAATATTTATTATAGAGATTATAATGTAAAAGGCTGATTGATGTTGAGCTTACTATTTTTAAACATCTAAAAAAGATAGGGTACTTAATCTGGATCTATTTTTTAAGATCTATGTTTATGTGCAGCCACTTAATATGTTTTAATATTGATCTATTGTCAATCTCAAAGGAAATCAAGTATCAAAATATTCTAGGATAGTATTAGTAGTGCTTATAACCAAGTAGTGACTATATATGTTCAATGTCCAACAAAACTATATCTATGTAAAATAACAATATATTTTACTACAAATCAATGTGCTTATTTATCAAGATGATTCATGTATAATTTAAGACTTTTAGTCTTACACTTATATTTTATTTTTTTAATATTTTTATATCGAGATGAAAAATAAATGAATATAACAATAAAATTTATAAGCACCACAAAATATAGTTGGTTTTTCATAGTTATTGATATATCACCAAATAGGAAATATGAAAAATTAGGTGCTAAACAAAAATGAACACTTCATATAAGTATGAAACATTATCATCAAGGTAAAAATGTTTTACCATTATACATGATAATTCAAGGAACAAAAAATAATAGTAAAATTATATTCTATTGACACTATTTTTTTGAGCTCTTCAAGATGAAACAATTGCATAACATTCTCCAATTATATTATTTGTACCAACTATAGTTTTAACATTCAATGTTGGTGCCTCAACCATCCATTCACGACTTTGAATCCCAACCATAATTTTAATCTAAATTAGAAGGAATAACTCTTACAATGTTCCTAAAAGTGATCGTCCAGATTATATACATATTGATTGATGAAATCAGCTTCATTTGAAAAATGAATTATACAAAAAATAAAGTCTCAACTTCATCAATTATTTCCAAAAAATGCAGACATGAATTTTTGAGGTTTGTCTATGATTTTGTTTGGATATTTAGGATATCTACATCTTATTAGTGACAAAACACCATACAATAGTAACACGAGTGAAAAAATATTGTGGAAATAATTAAAATAAATTATTACGTTGGATAAGATATTTATACATGAAAGAGAAAGTGAGGACCAATAAATGCCTTGTAAACTTCAAAAAAATATAAAAAATGTAAATCTGACATTTGATAATTATAATTTAATGATAACAAGAACCAATGTTATATTAGATAGATCCGCCAATGAATAAGTTGACAATATTATTCATATATTCATCACAAATCATAATATGCATGAACATAATAAAAGAAAATTACATTCATTAGAATGACATATTTTACATAATATTGTAAATAAATTAAGTGGTGCTAATGTGGTAACATTTGGATCATCTCATCACTACTAACAACAAATGATACAAGATAAACAATTATAAGAACTTAAAAAAATCGCTAAATATATATGGTCAAAACATGTGATTTATGCCTTAATATGTGCATGTTTTTACAATATTTTCACCAAATATCATGATCATTGAAATAATTTGTGATTTACAACAATAAAATATAGATAGCCTCAATCTAGTATTGTCATTACTTCGTGCTTGAAAAATATTTTTGAGAAAAATTTCAAATTCTAAACTTTATCATATATCAAAGATATCAATAATTTTTTTTATTGATTTATCTAAATAAAAATAAAATATATTAACAAATATGGGTGCACTAAAAACTTCTTACTATATACAAACTTTTTTAAGTTTCGTTTATTTCTATTAAAAAAGAATTGAATGAAGTTTTTACTCGTTAAAACAAAATCATCAATTTTGTTATATGGAGGGAGAAGTGAGTCATAAAGAGTTGTGGAAAATGGGTTCATATGAGTGCTTAATGGGTGCTTACCGCTCCACGTCTCAATGAATCGAGTTTTCTTAATTTTCATACCTATATTATGTGAGGATTTAGTGTAGGTTACTTGCAGAATATTTAACAAGCAATATAAAATAATAATAACTGTGATTTTATTATTGGAAGACCAAAATAGATGTTATGGATGGCTTTGCGTAATCCAAGATGACTTATTCATTATCAAAACCCCATTTTTAAAATTGATGCAGTGATGATAACCTATGTTAATTGCATTGATAGCAGTGTTTTTCATTTGGATGGGGTGGATGGTACCCGTACAATTGGGTGGTGATCTCTTATTACAGAGTTGGGCGGTGACTGTAGGCAGCTGGCATTATTCATTTTTGGAATGCCAGGTCTGCTAAAATGCATTTTCTATCTCTGTAATTTTTTATATGCGGAGCCCTTTTACTTTAGCTTCTATCTATTTTGGGCATTTGTGTAACTGGCAATGGTGGGTACACTGGTTTGACAGGTATTTGTTCCCTACCTCTACAGGTCATGAAATGCCAGAAAAGCTTGTAAGAACTCCTGCGTACTCTGGCAAAAAATTTGGTTTGTTGCTATGATTCTTAGCTTGTGAATTTTGTCCATCCTTGTTGGCTTTTACCATAGTTGTTTTTTGCTATGTTGTGCTTGATGTGCTCTGTCCTACTGCTATTCTGATTGGGCTATTGTTTGACTTTGGTGTTTATAAGAAAGCAGTTCACCATGCATAGAATTGCCTGCATAACTGCAGTAGCAAATACGACACCCATGCCTCTGTAAATAATTTTCATATAGTGTTTGCTTTTATTTTTGTTGCAATGGATAAAGAGGGATTTAAACCAGTCCTAGAATACTTATATTGTGGTTTTTTAAGGTCTTTTTATGGGTTTTTTATTATATATTCTTCAGTCAGTTTAGGGCATTGGAATATATGACATTAATCTTTTTATCATGTAAATTTAGTCATATCCAAACTATTCATCTGTGCTTCCTTTGTAATGGGTGTGAAATTCTATCGAAAACATCATATGGTTGTGAATTGTGATTTCAAGGACTAGAGAAAATTAGTTGTAATTTTTTATTTGTGGAGCACTGTTGCTTTAGTTTTTGTCTATTTTGGGCATTTGGGTAACTGGTAAAGGTGCGTACTCTGGTTTGATAGGGATTTTTTCCCTACCTCTGTAGTTCATGAAATGTTAGAAAAGCTTTTAATAACTCCTACACACTCTGGCAAAAACTTTGGTTTGTTGCTGAGTCTTAGCTTATGAATTTGCTCCAACCGCATTGGTTTTTGCCATAGTTGTTTTGTGTTATGCTATGCTTGATGTGCTCTGTCCTATTGCTATTCTGATTGGGTTATTGTTTGGCTTTTATGTTTATAAGAAAGTGTTTCATGATGCACATCATTGCCTGCATGGCTGTAATAGCAAATATGGCACCCATGCCTCTGTAAATAATTTTCGTACAATGTTTGCTTTTGTTTTTGCTTTCTTGATAATGGATACGTTCTCCATATATAATTAAAAATCACTGTAGGAGCTAAAAAGGGCTTAAAATTGTTTATCCATATTTTATCCAATAATATGGTTGTTGATTGTGCATACCTCAGTATCGAGGCCAAATCATGGAATTTTTTGAGTTGGTCTTCGTATCTTATGATTGAGTAGACATTAGGCTGATGGGGGTCAAAATGTTGAGTATTTGAAAAATCCAAACGACATTTAAATGCCAATTATTTTGTTACTTTATTTTATTTACTTATTTCTTTATTGTTTCTTGTAGGTGGAATAATTTTATCTCATGACAACTCCGTAATCTGTATTTTCATTAACTTAAACCAAACTATTTTTATTGTAAGATAATATACAAACATGCTAAATATATCTTGAAAATGGTAGTTTAACCTTAGTTATTTCTTGAGGTAAAGTGTAACATCCTAGCCAAAATATGTCTAGGCTATTGTTTGGATTTGGTGTTTAAAAGAAAGTGTTTCATGATGCATAGAATTGCATGCATGGTTTCAGTAGCAAATATGACACCCATGCCTCTATAAATAATTTTCATACAGTGTTTGCTTTTAGTTTTGTTTTTTTATAATGGACATGTGGTTCATATATAAGTAAAAATCATTGTAGGGGATAAAAAGGGCTTAAATTTGTTTAGTGATATTTTATCCAATAATATGGTTGTTGATTGTGTATACCTTAGTATCAAGGCAAAATCATGGAATTTTCTGAGTTTTTCATTGTATCCTATGATTGAGCAGACATTGGGCTGATTGGGGTCAATAATGTTGACTATTTGCAAAATCCAAATGACATTTAAATGCATATTATTTTGTTACTTAACTTTATTAAGTTATTTATTTATTGTTTCTTGTAGGTGGAATAATTTTATCTCATCATAAATCCATAATCCATATTTTCACTGAGTAACTTAAACCAAAATATTTTTATTGTAAGATAATAGACAAACATGCTAAATATATCTTGAAAATGGTAATCTAGTGATAGTTATTTCTTGAGGTATATTATAACATCCTAGCCAAAATATGTATGGGTTGTTGTTTGGCTTTGGTGTTTATAATGCATAGAATTGCCTATTATAACATCCTAGCCAAAATATGTATGGGACCCATGCCTCTGTAAATAATTTTCATACAGTGTTTGCTTTTGATTTTGTTTTCTTGATAATGGATACATTGTCATATATAAGTAAAATCACTGTAGAGGCTAAAAAGGGCTTAAAATTGTTTATTGATATTTTATCCAATAATATGGTTGAAGCTCTCACAATATATTAAGGTTTATTACTTTTTATGAATAATTTTAGATTCACAAATAACCATCGATAAATTCGGAAATGTCACAATAATTTACTTACACTACCATCAGGGGATCATATGCATCATGAATAATATATGTAATCATATTTCCATCTTTACATGTTTGTCATTAATAAAATCTAGGAATGATGAAACCATTTGCATAGGAAAATCAAAATCTATTTTCATTGTTTTGTTCAGTATTTGATTGTGCATACCTCAGTATCAAGGCAAAAGCATGGAATTTTTTGAGTTGGTCATTGTATCCTATGATTAAGAAGACAATGGGCTAATGGGGGCCAATAATGTTGACTATTTGTAGAATTTAAATGACATTTAAATGCAAATTAACTTTTTACTTTACTTTATTAAGTTACTTATTTCTTTATTGTTTCTCATAGGTGGAATAATTTTATCTGTTGATAACTCCATAATCTGTATTTTCATTGAGTAACTTAAACCAAACTATTTTTATTGTAAGCTAGTAGACAAAAATGCTAAATATATCTTGAAAATGGTAGTCTATCCATAGTTATTTTTTGAGGTATATTCTAACATCCTACACAAAATATGTCCCATGACATAGATCTTCACTTTTCTGTCCATCTTTAATTTTAATGAATGTAACATATTTATAATTTGACCCAAATATATATGGTCAAGTTTCAATGCTCTCTCATTTTCTATTTGATCAATTGGGTTTCTTCAATCCTATATATTTAGTGTACATGTTATACAAATATGCTTCAATTTAATTAATTTATATTGATTGGTGGTCAGGCTTAAAGGTGTTTTTCTTGAACGTTGGAGAGAACTGAGCATTTGGAATACATTCTTCCATATTGTAGGTCAACATCACAACACATTCTTTCTTTCTCTCTACTTATCAATTGGATTTATTCAACTCTACTGCTAAGTGTACATGTTATACAGATATGTTTCAATTCAATTTATTTCTGTTGGTTGGTGGCCCAGGTTGAAGGTGTTGTTACTGAAGGTGGGAGACAACCAAGCATTTAGGATACATTATTCCATATTCTAGGTCAACATCACCATCATTTGCCAAAAAAATTTGGGAGAATAATGTTTTTATTTGAATACAACAAAATTTTCATATAATGTTAGATTAGTTTATTAATAAAAAGTGGTGAATGCATGACTTTAAGAAAAGTATACTATTTTGAGCTTCAAATGTTGCAAGAAATATGTTTTTCAGTTGTTAATAGTTAAGATCAAATTCTAATTAAAGAAATCTAATACTAATTTGCCTAACAATTTATAGAGTGAAAGGAATCTAATAATAATTTGCTTAAAATTTTATTTCTTGAAAATGTATATTGACTGATTTTTTCTTGCATATTGCATTTTATCTCTATCAAACTATATTGAATGTTTTTTTGTTCATTCATTTTTTTTAATGACTTTTCTTCAATCTTTTTTATGTCTTCTAGTAAAAAGAGGTTTAATGTACTACTTTCTTTTTATTTCAGTCTTGCATATTTTGTTATTGAAGTAATGATTTTTGTTTTGGTATACTTTTTTGGCTTTGAGTCCTACGTGGGGTTATATTAGAAAAATTATATTTTATATCTGGGTTTTTTAATTTAATTTTTCAAATATGGCATATGATTGTTTGTAAATTCAGGGTTATTTTCTTGATTTTATTTTATTTCTTATTATTTATTTTAATTGCATAGGAAACTTTAGCATATCATCCAATGGCTAACTTGCCCTACCTATGTTTTTATGAATTGTAAATAACTTGTAAAATTGATTATTTATATGAGCTACATGCATGGATTTCCTGCTATAAAATGGCATCTATTTTTGTTTTTTTTAGCTATTTCAAAACTACTTCAGATCATTACTTTTCTAATTACTTGTAAAAGTAGTGCCTTATGTCTATTTTCTTCTTGGTTTCAATATTGTGTGTGACATTACTCTATTCTGAAACTGAATTCTATCAGTTTTCATGTTCTGGTTTTTTCATGAGGTAAACATTGAATTATTACTATTCTTTTCTTTTCCATGATCTAATAGAATTTTTTTCAACAACATTTAATTAATTTTCAATGAATTCCCTTTTCAAACTATTGTAATCTTATTGATCTCAAATCTAGTTTTTTTGTGATAAATAGGATGAAGGATGTAGGTTTTAGTATTTTAGGAAACTATTAGAATAAAATAAATAAAGATCATCTATTATTTATTTCAGTTCAATTAAGAAACCAGTTACATTAGGTATTTGAACCATTGAATTTAATAAAAAAAAGTAGAAATAACATTAAAACTAATTTATAATAGAGAAAATAAAACTATTTTGGATTAATTGTTTATTACATATGCGTAATCTATGTTTCATGTGTTTATTAAGAAACCTATCTAAAGACTTGTTCATTCCATGACAGTTCTATGATAATGTATAGTCATTGACTAGTAAACTATTTGTTCTTGTCCATAGCTAATCTTCTCACTTTATTATTGTGCAACTTGACTTTCTAGATAGATTTTCAAACAACTTGACAATTGTTGAATGTTTTAACTATTGCTTCAACTTTGTTTTCACAGGGAAGACATTACAAAGTTGGGAGTAGGATTTTTTAGTAACAAACTTTGTCTATTCCATTTTCAACATTATGAAATTAAATGCATAAATGCAAATCAAGAAAACATGTAAATGCATAACAATGAACAATTCATTTCTATATATGCCATTTACTAGAGTTATTTTTGGTTGCAAAGATATTGCCTTGCATCGAGAAAACCTTTTTATAACTTTTCTTGTCAAATACAATATGGGAGATTGCTTATTTTATGCATTTCAAATTTTATTGCATTTTCGTTACACATCAATAGATCTTCATGTTCAAATAATAGAATTTTTTTGGAATTGTTTATAAAATAATGACTATGATATATTGAGATCCTTGCGACTAGAGTTGGATCTTGAAGAGATTTACAATTTTCATCAAGTACATGACATAGAAACATACTTTTATTGAATGCAAATTTCAACAATTGTATGCACACCTAATGGTGATCATGGCCTATAGGGTGATAATTTCTGTATGATTTGTCTTTCTAAATGGATATATATTCCCATCTATGTTTGATTATTAACAAGAAAGAAAAAATATTTTAATTTTAATGAAAACATAAATTTTCCTTCTTATCACTAATTGTTTCATGATAAAAATTCAATGTCAGGTCATTATGAACCTTTGTATTATAATAAATTGACCAAATACCAATGGGCCTTAAGACAAATGCCTTTAACAAGAACAACTGCTATGCTATCTCGCTTTTGGGAAATAAATGATTTAAGGATCCAATTAAGTGGACTATTTAGAATGTTATAAAACATATCTTATTGTGGATATAGCATATTTAGTGCCATATGCCATTTACCAAACATTTCTTTTGATTTGCGCTCTTTACAATGCTATATAACACAATATTGTTATTTGTATCATTGCCACGTAATCATTGTTCAAGGACATGCACTTTTATAAGTACATATTTCCCTAATGATCATACATTTAATTTAAAACCACCAATTACTCTTAGGCATGAACCAAATGAATCCAAAAATGTAATATGCCAATCTCTTAGAGACTATTGCATTGCATGTTCTATTGAAATTGATCATGTTTATTTCGCTGAATTTGTTTTTGAGTACAAGAAAAATGGAAAGCCATTGAAAGGAAAAAAACACATGTGATATGACTTGTAAATTATAAAAAATATATTGACATTGAAAACTATTTCTATGAATTTTTATTGCTATATGTACCATTTCAAAAAGCTGAAAATAGTTTGAAACAAGGTTTACAAACATGGAAGCAAGCATACAATTTGTAAAGCAATATCATAAAATTGAATGAGTCCATGTTCAAATATTACCTGAAATCTATATGGGGGGACATGGAACATGCTACTCTCCAACTTGAACTTCATACGAAAAGTTTATTTGATACTAGATTTTATTCAACAGACCAAAAATATGCAAGAAGACTATGATTTACAAATGGACTTTCCATCATCAATATTTATATCTAGCAAACAAACATCAAAATTATTTGACATTGGACATCACCCACTCATTTCCGAAAAATTAGAATACTATAGGAATAGAACTATTTTAAACAAAGAGCAAAAAGCAATTGTCAAAGACATTGCCCATAAAAAATGCATAAACAAAAACAAACTATTTTACTTATTTTTTATAGGAGGTGTAGGAATAGGTAAGAATTTTATAGAAAACACTATATTCAAGATGTTGGTTCACTTTTATGTTGAAACTATTGATAATGATCCATAAAATCCAAACGGTCTCATTATTGCATACATAGGTAAGGCTGCATACAATGTCGGAGGTGTAACATTTCATTTTACATGTTTATTGCCTTTTAAAAAATCACAATTGATTCTTTCGAGCAATGAATGCCTTGATGTCTTGTCTAAATGATATAACCAATTACACATAGTATTTATTAATGAAATTTCACTTTTAGGAGAAGGAATGTTATTCTACAATGACAAGTGCTTGCGTGACATAATGCATCTGTCCACTATTTACTTTGGAAATGTTGACATGGTCTTTTGCAATGAATTTTATCAAGTTCAACCTATAAATGATTTTATAATTTTCGAACACCCAAAAATGAACAATGAAAAAATTCCTTATTTCTTTTGGAAAGAAAACATAAAATTCTATCAACTTCATCAAATGATGTGTCAAAAGGATGAGATCTTTATGTCAATACTAAATAAAATAAGCACGTGCTTCCATACAAATAATGGCATTGCATATCTTGACAATAAATACATATGTCCAGCACCAAATGATCCTTTGTTTCTATATCTATTTCACTTAAATATTGATTTTTAAGTGCATAATAACAAAATTCTAAGACTTGTTCAAAATGAATAAATTGTTATCCATAGGATAGACAAATAAGATGATACGTATAATGAAAACAATGGATACACCAAAGCTATATGTCTGTCAACAAAAAATATTTTAAAGCCCAATATGTTAGTTTCACTTTTTGCTGGAAATCATGATATGGAAGATGGCCTTGTCAATGGTTTAGATGGTATATTTAATCTCTATACCAAATCACATGACATTGACATTATTTTGATAAAATTCAATGATGACAAGATCGGGCATTTACAAAGAAAGAAATATTTTCATTTATTTTAAATCAATGTTGATTCCAATTGGACTCCTATTTTTTGAGTTTCAAGGCCAATATGCATGCCTGATTACCAAAAGAAATGACAATAAGGGCCTAATTTTCAATAAAATTAGCTTGTAATTGTACTCTACACAGGTCCCAAAGCCTTACACTGGAAGGAGTTGCATTCAAACCACTTGGTGTAGAAAAACATGGATTGGCGTATACATCTCTTTCTCATGTGAAAAACATCAAATCATTATACTTTTTAAGTCCACTTTCAAATAAAAACTTTAGAATTAAAAAAAAAATTCTATTGAAATGTAACGATTAGAATTAAACTCTCAATAGGTGTTAGAACATAGTTTTAGTTCAAATACATCTACCTCAATTATTATAATTTGTTCATTAAACACTCATTATCTTCACTCACATCTTGAAGACATTATCAATGATCATGACATGATGAGATGTGATATACTATGCCTATAATAAACATTTATTGCATTTAACAATTCCACTAGTCATATCACAAATTTCATGGCTTGTAATTCAATACACAATGTGCATGATATAATGATATATGATTAGAGATATGTTAATACCTAAAATACAATTCAATACAACACAAATCAAGTAGAAGCATTAACAATAGATGCCATGATCTATGAATATGAATTTACAATTATCAATATCTATGCATCTCCATGTACCTTTGTCATGGATATTATAGATGTTATTGAAAATACATTGTCAAATGCAAACATATTTAATGAAATGTATATATTAGGAGACTTTAACATTTACATGTCCACTTCAAACAAATCAACAATGAAACTTGAAAAACATATGTCTATTTTTAATATTCATTTTATACCATAGACAAAATGAATATCCAAACAAAATCATAGACCATGTTTGGTTAAATAATTCAAAAGAAAATATTCAAATCATAATAATAGAAACAGATTGGACCAATCACAATGCCATTTGTGTGATCATATAAAAGAATTATTAATCATTGGAATTAAGAATTAAAAAAAGCATTATTGTTGCTTCTATTCATAGTCTATTGGTCATATAAATTTAAAGTTCATTTACTACATCCACCAAATTTTTTTGATACAAACATGTTATTTCAGAAAAATAAGCCAAAGCAATGGATTCATCAAAAAATGTTCTAAAGGATAAAAAATCCATTGAACAAGCAGTGCCAAAAATGTCCAAGAGCAATGAAGCAATGTCTCCTCAACAACATCTATAAAAATGGTAAATTTGAAACCACATTTAGTTACCTGTGCTATGTATCAAATTATAATATTTCAAAAAATTAAAAACATTCAAAACTATTACATCTTTATTACAACATTTAATATATATTTTCTTTTTTTCTTTTTAGTACAAGAATAAAATGAACTCCTTCATGCGTAATACTAGATATTTATGCTAGCAAAACTGTTACTATTTTCAAAGAATATATTTTAACTATTTATGGACCTACTCATATAAAAAATATAGATTCTCCAATTAAATGAGAGATATTGCATGTTTAATTGATTGATGGTCATGGTCAAATGACTATAAAAATAAATATTAGCAACAAATTGATACAAAAATATGAAACATACATTTTCATAGGCAAAAGCATTCGAATTTCAGACTTTCTGATCAAATAAAAAACAAAATATGAAAGAGTGGATGTTGCCTTATGTATTTTTATAACTACAAAACCAAGCATAGAAAACATATCTATAGTTTGTAATAAAATAAAACTCATTATTGACAGTACAATTGCTGATGTTGTGGAATTAAATGGTGTAAACTCAGTTAGGTCATCTGGAGCTTTGATTACAAGCTACCAAAGAACAAATACATAGTTTAGTTTAAATGTCAAAGATGGAGAAACATAATATAACACTATTATTGTAAGCCTGTTTCTCTTTTGAAATTTATTTTACATTCAAAACAAAAAATCATCTATTTCTAAATTAAATACAACTATTTTCTTTTTAGATTCATCTCAATGAACAACATCAATAATTTTTCCATGAGATACAAGCTCAACTAATGTCCAATAAAATTAGCATACATTTTCAAGAATATTATTTGCAAAGGCCCAAAAGGATCTCGTACTTTTCTGGGAAATTTTTTCATCTTTCATTGAACATTTGGTTGATGAATGCACCATGAAACATTTGCAAAAAATAAGTGCAATAAACATCGAGGTAAGTATTCATACTCTACTTATTACTTCACTTGCTAGTAACAATTCTAAGTTATATTGTTGTTACTTATTTAACACTAACATCAATAGGCCATACAAAAAATAAATCCAAAGAGTATTTAGCTCGCTCCCTTTCAATAAATATGCAATTCTTGTACGCATGAAATTACAATAATGAATGTTCAACGAAATGATTTGTTACATTGTGCGCGCTGCCCTCCAAATTCAGGGGTTTCTTACACACATGCATTGGCATGCAATATCTTTACCAAAGATGGAAAAATGAAATGCATGTTTCATGAACCAATGTTTTAGACTTTGATACTAGAATTAATGTCAATTTCATTTTAACAATAAAAACAAGACATTTCCACAACTATGTTTCTACTACACAAATTCCAAGTGAATGGAAAATTCACAATTGCATTGGACAATAGTGTGTCTAAAATTAAAAAAAATGAATCATGATTCAAAATTGATGGGTATGTTACAACTTTGCATTTCATAAATTTCATATCTTTAAATAACTATTTATCCATTTAACTAACACATGTCTTTGTTACTTTGATTGTTCTTGACTTCAGGATGCATCCATATTTTGAAGACAAGACAACAACAATTTTAGTAATTTACTAATCTAGTTACATTTTCTAAGTCATTAAACTTTTAAGGTATTTTCATTCTTTATAATGACCAAACATTTCCAACTGTAATAGTTAAAATGCTACATGTTATCTTTGAAAGTCCATGTTCTTTTGAAAAGAAAGACCATGTTAATTTTGAAACACCATAAATATGTAAATATCAAAAAAAAAATATCTTACATCACTACTGCTTTATGATTGAAATTAATGCTTTCAATTTATTTATGTACATACAACTTGCAATGTAGATTTTTAACTCATCTTTTATAGTATTTTATTTTGGTCACATATGCTATAAGCCACATAACAACATATTATTTGGTAAGCATTCAAGACAACCTCAATCAGGGCCAGCAATAGAACTTTCATTTTTAGCAACTGCAAATAACTTGTAAAATTGACTATTTATATGAGTTTCATGCATGACTCTTTTTCCATAAAATGCCATTGATTTGTGATTTTGTAATGCAAGGATTACCACTTGTAGAATATTAATAGGGACATTATGATGCAGTATTTTCTTCTTATACTAACACCTGTCAGCTGGCAATTAACAGGTTTGTGTTTAGCCTATTACAGTTGACTGTCATACTATTTATTAAAAAATCACTATTGTTATTATAAGTAGAATAAGATTTTACTTTCCTCAGCTGTAGGATTACTATGAAATTTTTTTGGCAGTCACATAGAGTGAGGATGCAAAAAATTAGGATACTAAATCCCTTTCCAACAAATAATAAAGATACAGATAACAATTTATGACATCATTGAGGTAGCAAGAAGGGTTAAGCAATCTACTTTTACAATTTTTTTATGTAATCAATTTTAATACAGCTAATAAACATGCCTTTTTACCTCAAGAAAAAATGAGATAGAGCTTCATTAGTCTTGTTAGACCAAGCATCAATTATATAAACAACTTCAAAAGCTCGATAGGCCTCAGCTTTCAATTGATATGAAATTTTAGACCTCTTTAATAAATACTGTCAATCCCACTACCTACTAATGTCTATTGGCCTTAGTTTAACAATACTTGTTCTGTTGTTGATATTATGCCTGAATGTCCTAGCACATCGAACAATTATAGACACATGCACTTTTGTTGTAAGTATAACATGTACCTAAAGATGCAAAGTTATTTTAGATACAAATAGTGTTAACTTATTTAAATACTTATTTGCTTGATAATATATTTAGTCAAAACTTGTAACAAGGCTCTACAAAAGGCATAATATAATCATGGTGAATGGATAGTTCCCAAGTCCAACTTTGTACATTAGGGTCCAAGTTTTTAATAGCTAAAGATATAATGCTACCATTCACTGGTATGTTTGTTTTAATGCATAAGTAGGCATTCATCTGCTATGAACTTAATATAACTAAATCACTAATCTAAAATTGTTGTGATAAGATAAAAAAGGGAATTAAAAAAAAGAGAGAGAGAGATTGACAAACATGGGATGATTGTATGCAGGTAATGCATTGGTTACAAATGAGTTGTCTTTACAAGACATTCATGATTGTGCTTTTAAGACAACAAATGGAAAATATATTTGATTAATCCACCAAATAAGTAAAAATATTTACATTTAAAATGATTTTGGCACTAACTTTACAAATGCCAAACATTTTTAATATAGGTAATAGATTCTCATGCCAAGTTGTTAGCTCAAACGTTCAATTATAAACAACTCTTGTAATACAGAAAATAGACTCTCCTAATATTTTAGCACAAAATTTTAATTATAAATAACTCTTGTAAATATTATGGAATTGGGATTTATGATATTAATCCTTTTATAATTCCTATAGTATACTTCAACTATATAACTGATCTACTATAAATATTTAAATTACTGCATATCTTTCACACAAGTTTCCTTGGTATTTTCTACAACAATACATAAGGCATCATTACTGCCAAAACAAAGGACAAAGGTGAGAAAGGAATTAAGAGAGCAAAATATAGGTGATAGTTTAGAACATAAAACTAGATCTAGAGATATATACTAAATATACAAAGGTGCCACACAAAGGACAAAGGTGAGAAAGGAATTAAGAGAGCAAAATATAGGTGATAGTTTAGAACATAAAACTAGATCTAGAGATATATACTAAATATACAAAGGTGCCACACAAAGAAAATCCCACAACCATTTTAGGGCATATAACAGGATCTTTAGTATATTGCTTTTCTATTCTATGATATGATTTGCATTGATCTTAAACATTGACCCTTATTAAATAATGCTATAATCATTACAATATTATCCTTATTGAAAGCTTTTTAAGGTCATGTTCAATGTCATTTCAGGGGATCTTTGCTTCCTGATTCAAATCCAGGATTTGATAAATTGAAGAGTGTTCTATAATATGATTATCACTTATTTATTATGGTATATCTATAGTGCTTGCCTTATTTAAAGTCATTTTGACTCACTAGTAGGATGGGTACTTTAGAACTATTTACAACCTCTTTTTATTTCAGCATTTCACACATCATCTTTCAAACATAGCGGACCCCAAAATAAAATTATATGCTCATTTGATTTCTGCCATTGTACTAGCAGGACTCTTAAATGTAATTACAGCTAGGTTTGTGATTATGCTCTTTCTAACGAGGAAGCATGATCAATAGTCAGCTCTAGGAAAGAAATACAGGGCCAAGGAAAAGAAAAATATGGTGGATGACAAGTTATCTTGCATCCATTTATATTTCATCTTCTTCAAACTGATCTACAATATTTATGCTCCTGAACCTATCTACCATCAATTGAAAAATATATATACTTATACATAGACAAAAGATTAGCACTGCATTATTTTGAATTTGTGGAAAAATGGTTTTTCACTATTTCTTACTAAAACTATGAAAACAAAGTTCCTACAAATATATCTATACAGTCACCAGTCTGAAAATTATCATCCAAGCCCCATTACTACCAAAATAAAGGACAAAGGAAAACAAGAAATTAAGACAACAAAATATAGATGATAGTTTAAAACATCAAACCAGATCTATGACTATACACTAAACTTACAAAAGTGCCACATAAAAAAATCCATCAATAATTTTTGGGGCATATAACAGGTATTTCAATATATTGCTTTTTTGTTCTATTATATGATTTTGGTAAATTCATGCTCAATGCAATTTCAGGGCATCACTGCTTGTAGATTCAAATCCATGATTATGACTTACTGATTATGATATATTTATGGTGCTTGACTTCTTTGCAACCAATGAATTAGCATTTTTGTGTGTGGATATGACACGATATAATCCTTTGTGTTTGCAACAATATTACTGAAAGAGCACCTTCTCTCTGTAAGTAAGCCTAGATTAAACAATGCCCACTACAAACAAGGTAAAAAATTTATCATTTTCATTAAATACATACTTAACGTATTACTCTACAAGATATTATACAAAACTAACAATAACATGCTTCTACTTATGTACATTTTCTTTGACACTCAGGGCACAAACATTTCTGTGTCATATAATTGTTGCAGATGAAGCTCCTTATGCAATGCAGTACCTTTACAAGATTCTTTAGTTGTCTCTTTAAATTTTATGCGATAGTCACTTCATGTAACTCTACATATTTTCAAAATCTATATATTATACTCACAATCTCTACTTCCTTCTTTAGCTGGATTTTAAAATTTTATGCAATAGTCACTTCATGTAATTAGACATATTTGCTAAGTCTATACATTATACTCGCAATCTCTAAAATAAGTAGTTCCCTTCCCACAGGGACTTGGTATAATGCACCCTTGTCTTGTTTCCCTTTTGTAGCGGCTAGTTGGCACTAGCTACGTAACAAACCTAGGTTAGATTGGGTTAGACCATAATCCTTCTTACAGTACTTTTTATCTTGGCCAAAGTGGATTCTAAGGTCACAGTTTAATGCTTATTTTAGGCATGCTCATCAATCCTGATTTTGACCCTCTAAAAGATGCTTAATCAATGAATTGTTGAGGATATGACAAACTATTTTTAGGAGGTGATGAAAAGAGTAGAATTAGTGATGTCTAAAGTAGGCTCTATACATGCTAAGAGATATAGATGTATTTTTTTTAGAATGGGACCTAAAGGTCACCTCCTCATGAGATGTGTTAAAGATTCCTCCCATTAATGGGTAGATCATGTGTACAAAGGTAAAGAGACATGTTATTTAGATGGACTAGTCAATTCCTTCTTCGAGAGTGTTCAAATTGTATTTTGATCAAGTAGCTCCTTAAGCAAAGGTTGTGTGGTTCATGACTATGGCAGCTTGTTAATTAGAGAAACATCGATAAAGCTCATTGATGGTAACAATAATGATGAACTTTTTTAGAGTGGGAGTTGAAGATCACTTGGAATTTTTTGAACATTCCTACCATTAATGGGTTAGTTATGTGTTTGAGGGTCAAGATACGTGTTGGTAAGATGGATTGGTCACCTCTTAGAGTTTTTAAATTCAATTTTTTTGAGTGAATTAGGGGAAATCTAGGGGCCTCAATGGTAGGGTGGGTGATTTGTGACAATGCTAGTTTGTTAACTAGAGCAACATTGATGAAGCTCATTGATGGTAACAAATAAGGTAGAATCATAGGCTCTAGTGTTGGGGCTAGATATTTTGGTGCCTTTTGGCATTGATTGGATAGTCATTTAGGGAGATTCGATGGTAATAATTTAGGCACTTCACAATAGAAATGTTGGTTCATAGAATGCTGATAATATCCTTAGTAAGATGTGTGATGTGTTTGATTTTATCAGTGAAGCTAGTGATGTCTTACCCAATAAGGTCATAATGCAGGTTGAAGATGTCATCATCGATAATGATTGGGGTGGTTGGATAGAAGAAAGGACAAGTCTTGACTTCAGAGTAAGATTGGAAGCAAATGTGTCTGAGTATGTTTCAAGGGCACAATGATTTGTACTTTTCTTTGGAGTGGATTCTCAAGGGTTGGTTATGCTATGAGATTTCAAAGACCTGGAGGATATTTTATGTAACCTATTGGTGAATGTGGAATTTATGAAGGATTTCCTTCACACCACCATCTCTTCAGCAAGAATGATTCCAATTCTAAATTTGAATGCTCTTAATACACCTAAAGCGTTGGTAGTGGTTGCATTGAGTGACAATAAGGCATCATGGGTGATTTCAACAATCAATTTGATGACTATTTTTTTTTGCATGGAAACTCCCTTTCCCCTAAATAGGTTGAAAAGACATACAATGTGTTCTTTAGGTTTAGATAGACAAGAATTGTTGACATAAAATCTACAACATAGTTGTAGATAATTATGTGGTTCAAGTGAACTATAGTTATAGATAATTTAGTGAATAGGTTAGTATTTGTTGTATTTAATTATAATGTGCATTCATAAATTAAAAATAATTAGGTGTTTTTGTTCATAGTACATAGTACATAGATACTTCCTACTCTAACTCTCTTTATTTATACAAGTATAGTCAGAACAACCTTTACATTTATACAGATTTCTTTCCTCTATACCTCCATGTTATTGACTATATTATCAATATTCTCTAATAAATTAAAAGTACCTATATACCTTTTAACCTATTGTCTCACTCTAGTTAATTCTATTTAGTTTTCTTTGTTCTATTTAGTCTATTCTTATCATATTACAATACTAAAATATAAATATTAACTACAAGCCTCTTAAAACATAATGGTCATATTTTTTGAGACTTAACGTTTCTTCATATATATTATGTTATCATAGGTGTTCAAATTGTATGGATATTTCTAAGTCGATATAAGCTTTTGTTATGTTATCTTGGAGATGTACTCTATTATCATGGTAGATCTAGAAGCTATGTGGTGATTTTGTTTCCAACATATATGTTGTTGAATAATATTTCCAACATTTTCCTGACTTTAACACCTTTGTCTCATCCCCAAGATAATTCTTAAATAGTCTTATTAGGTAACAAAAATAAGTCACCTGACTCAATATCAAATCTTGCTAATAAAATTGTATATCCTAAGTGGATTACCCCTCCTTGGGTAAATATTTCTCATATTTATCTTCCATGAACTTGGATAAGGAATACTAGTTCAAAAAAATGGCCTTGGTGTCCAAGGTCTTATAATATAATGAAGTATTTTCCTTGGCCATCACAACCACATCTATTAGAACTAGTGAAATCTATAGTGTTTTAAAGTATGCTTCACGGCCTATTATCTATATTTTTATTTTCTCCATCTTAGTATTTAACATGGTTCCATAATACTTAATCCTTAATTTCCATCTACTGGGTTTGTTTTTCCTTATATTTGGTTTGCATACTTATCCATTTTCATTATTTTATTTTTGAAGGAATCCTATTGGTACCAAATCTGGTAGAAGCAATGCTAAGCTTATTTTCCAATTCCTCTAATTATTTCTCTAGTTCTTTTGTCCGCAAAGTTAAGTTGATAGAGTACATAAAGTAGGTGGCTATATTTCCCTTGGATTTTTGTAGCTTATCTATTATATCTCTATACTCATTTCTATTCACCTAATTTTATCCTAGTGGTGTACCCAAAAATTAGTCTTCATATTATTCTATAGCCTTTACTTTGATGCAGATTTTCTCTATTACAACTTCAACATTCCTAATGAATTTCTCTTTGGTCTCTTCTATTTGTTTTTCTATTGACAATGTTAAATCATAAACACATCTGGTTTTAGGGGGCCCATTTTTTTAGTTTTGCTTGTTCCAAAACTTCAAAGTCTTGGGTCTAGTGTGAAAAGACAACCAGAGTGTTGAGTATAAACCAAGGACCATGATTAACAATGGCTTTATAGTGCTCTAGGTTATTAAAAAGGTTTTATATTCCTTCCAATTTTGCGCCATGGGCTTGCTAATGGTTATGAACCCATTGTTTCAAATGGCTCTTAGGGGGGACTATTTCCATAAAATAAGCTATTAGGGTCAAGTTCTTAAAAAAGTTACAAGCTTTATTAAATTCAGGCAGATCAAGAATAACATCAGGTAATGGAGTGTTTGGATTAGCATCCTTAACTCGTGAAAGACTTTAGGAATGAATTTCCTCACTTGTTTTGGTGCCATGTTCACTCTTGCTCACTCCAACTTTACCTACATCTAAAGATGCAGAGATAGTGGCTATAAACATTAAAATAGGGGTAATCCCTACCATCCAAAGGGTGAATCAGCAATTAATGCACAATAAAACTGAATCCTATCTAGATTTACAGAATGATCGACAATGTGACAAAAAGCTTAGAGGCTTATCAATGCAAAGTGAAAAGACATAACCTATCTCCTCCACCTGTTTCTTTGCCTCCACTTAATTTTTTAGGTCATGAATTATTTTATTTTCAACCTCCATGGTTACTTGGTCCATTGCAGATCTTCTCCACTTCCTTTGAAACCCTCTTTTTTAGCTTGAGAAAGTCTTCTTTATCTTTATGGGCCTTCTACTCAGTCGCTCTATCCTCCTGTGTTTGTGCCTTTGTAGTATCTAAAATTCATTGCTCTTTTGATTGGCCCTATGATGGTGTTTTTGATGAGGAAGTTGGCCAACATATGGAGTGGCAGCCTATATCACAAGGTGAAGGGTGACATCTAGCTTTAGGGGGCCTAGTTGGATAGTGTTGTAGTAGCGTCGGGGCATGGAGGTGCTTTTTTGGAGGCGGCATGTGCGTAGGACTCATCTTTGTATTTGGAAAATAGTAGAGGTGAAGTGTGGAAGTTTTACAAATGTGGGGAAGGTTATTGATGTTGGGTGGTAGGGGAAATTATGGAGGGACAATGGTGTGGCACTTGATGCAGAGAGTGCATTGGAATTAGAATGGACTATATCGAGAATTCTTTTGACTCGAATATATCTTCATCATTTTCCCCAGACATATCTCAATTATGGATTATCTCGGTTGAGATTTCACACCCAATTGTGTCTTGTTAAATCAACAGATCACTCGTCCATGCACTTGCCTCACATTTTAGCTCAGATAACATTCAACTCAGCCGTACTCGACATAAATCCAGCCTTGCAAACATTTTTAGAGGTCGACCTTCCCAAAAACATTTTTTTATTTTTCAAATTTTCTTTTAAAGATGTTTTCAAATAAGGAACACCTTAAGCCCTATGATTATTAATAGTGATTTAATTTTTTTTTGAAAAAGAGTGGTGGAGTATATTTCAAATTGGTGGAACAAAGGGAGATTATTTTTTAAATTTGTATTGGAAGGGATTTTTAATTCTCTTTTTCTTTAAAAAAAAGAGTGCATTTTTTTCTTGAGGGGGGACCATTTTTTAGGTAAAATTGTTTGAGTTTTGATCACTTTGATTGCTTCACAAGGTTCAAATTATGTTTGGCATCAGGGGTGCTGCCCTCGACCCTACCTTGTATTGAGATAGGGAACACCCTTGGGGTGTTGCCCTAGACCTCACTAGATGTTGTTATCCTAGAACCCCTACTCCCATGCTCTAAATTTTAATTACCTATAGATGCTAGATGTAGGGGCGAGGAGTCTATTATATTTATGAGTTTTCAGTTTTAGGTTCATTCTTGCCTTGTTTTGCCTTTTGTAATGGCTTATTTTTTCACTTTCGGGAGTGAAAAGGAAACTAATGATACATTGTTTTTTTCTACGCTCCCTTATTTTGAACAAAGCTTCCCTTATGTTCACTCCATGTAGAAAACAATTGCTAGAAGTAACATAATATTGATACATTGGACATACCTTCCCCCTTTACTAGTCCACCACTAGTCATTTCTCTTGCACCTACCAAACCTGATTTGTCAATATTTGAGATCATTACTATAATCATTCCCCTTATCCCTGATTTTGGTATGCAACCACTTGATGTGCCTTCTGAATATGACCTGCTAGATCCAGAGCATTCCTTTATTCTAGTTGGCCCTTATATAGAAACTTCTACTCCTATTTATGTTACTTATACCGATGCACATTTTGGTTATGTGCATGGTACTCTTATTTCTTGCATATTCTATTTTTTTAAATTTTGATCCTAGTATGTATATGTTTGCTTCTTTTGAAAAATTTACCACTGCTTATGGCTCTTTGATGCTTTGTTTAATCACTCACACTACTAGACATGTGGGCTTTGGGATGCATCTAAATGAAATTATTTCCCATATTTAGCATGCTAGATTGGATTGATTGGTATGGCATTGGTTATGATGTATATTTTACATCTTTTATTAGATCAGTTTATAACTTTCAAATCTAGTCTTTATTTTCTCTTCTCTTCATGAGGATATTGAGCAACACATGAGCTCAATAATGCCTTCACTCAAACTTGAGAACACTAAGAGTGTTCCTATCAAACATGTTTCTCATAACATAATACAATATGTTTATTCACATTCTCTATTTGTGCACTTTACACTAGTTTAATATCTTCTTCCATATGTATTCATATAAGAGAAATTCAAAACATTTTTGGTTTTAGTGTAAACATTATCTATGAGGGCACTACACACATGGCATGTCCACTATACAAATTCTATGTTAACACAATGTTCCTCTTACCCTTTAATGCTCTTTCCCATGGCAACTATTTTTAGGAACAACTTTCATTAAACTGATGGATTTATTTGACAACCTCCTTTACATAAAGAGCTAGTCTGGTGCATATAGTGTCATTTTTTCCCTTTTGGCAATTTTTTTATGGGATAATTTCGAATTGTACTAATTTTACAGAGCTATGGAGGATTTGTTTTTTTGTTTTCCTTTATGTACATGTGTGTACTCTAATCTAACCATTTTTCCCCTACAATAGTTGATTGACTCTCCCTTCACCACTAGGGCAATCTTCTTATGAGATATTTTATCTATATATTATTCTCTTTCTTGCCATGTTGAATGTATCATGTAGCTTTATGTGGAGCTATTCTAGTGCATTCAGTGTCAACTTGTTTATGTTCAAGCAGTGGGATTCATGTATTCATACAATTTTTTGTGTCACCTGACCCAATCAACATTAAGGGATGGTGAGATGTGTGAGCACACTACTTTAGGTGTTGTGTCCATTGATAATCCTTGGACCACCACATAATTTATTATAATAAGTTGATATTATATTTAATTTGGTGATCTTTTAGACACATTCAACACCTTTGAGATTCCCCTTTTAATAAGGATTTGTTATATTGAATATAGTGTTAGGTTTCTTAATCAAGCAGTGGTCCAGACCACTCATTCTATTTTGAGTTCATGAGTGAAGTTTCTTCACTAAACACATTTTAGTTGTACATAAGTACCTTATTTGGCCTTTTTTGGGACCCATATCTTACACTTAAGGGAGGGAGTTAAAATATTATAAACACATTTATTTTAATAACTTAGTTAATATTGTATTTATTTTGACTAAGTTCTAGTTTTTTTAGAGTGTCATGATCTGACCTTATGGGATATTTCAGATGCTTTCTACTAGACCTCATAGTATCATTTCTTTAATAATAATTGGCATTTGAATCACATGTTGCTTATATAATTCTAGTTTGTATATTTGATTATGTTATCATGATTAATTATTGTGATTCTAGTTTATAACTACAGTGGATGTTTATGCTTGGTTTATTTATAACATGCTTTACATTCCTACATATTTAAAATTTATATTATTAATTTTTATTGACATACTACCATATATTATTGATGCTTATCTTTTGTGGCCAAAGAAACATGGTATATGATCTAGGCTTGAAAGTGGACTCTGGTATTTGAGATTATAAATAAGAGGTTAATGAACAACCATGATTGGCATCGACTAATAAAAATTGGATTTTAATGGATATTTTATCCATATTCAAATACTGCATTGTTATAGTTGTCTTTATGACTATTTTAGGTCCTTATATGTTCTTTTCAGTAATTGGCTTTTTATTTTGATGTTTTATAGACTTGGTTATATTGGTCTATATCATGTGTAGTTTTTTTATGTTTAACATTATCTTTTACCCCATGTGACCTTTATGTTCTTGATCGATTGCTTCTTTGATAGTTAGTGTGCTTGATAGCCTCTTTGTATGGGTTGTTATAGTGGTCTTGGTTGTTTGACCCATTTTGTTTTTTGGCCTATTTTGATTCCATGATGGACACCTAGGTGGTGATGTCACCATACCCTTTTTTCCCTATGGTGTAGTGGTGGATTTGATTATCATGGTATATTTGACCATGATGCTTGGTGGTGTTGGCTTTCTATGGTGGACTAGACCACTACGTGGTCATTGATTTGAAGTTAAGCTAAGGATCAAACATGGGTTGATCTTTGTCAAATTTTAAAGTTTTAGATACATGTGATCTCTTGATACCACCTCTCATACCATTATCTATAAAATTCCTTTGGAAAGGAAACTTTGATCCATCTTTCTTTATTATGCCATTTTTAGATTCTTTCTAGACTTTGGTTGGAAGATTGTGCTCATAAAATTTCCAACATTTATGATGGGACTAGCCTTTTTTTCTTTTTTTGGCTTGTCTACATGCTAATAAACCCACTAGAGATGGTTGGTTTAATGGTTTGGTGATAGAGACCTCATGTAAAATCAATATTTTCATAATCCAACATCTGAAGATAATAAGAATTATCATGTTTCAGCTAGATTTGATCTATAATACTTTTCCTAAGGTCAACCTACACATAAATATGAGCATAGGTAAACAAATCTTGAATAGACTGCTCAACATCCATCTTAATGTGTCATCCAAATTTATTACCAATAGCTTCACTTATTAAGTGGTGCTAAAAAGGAAGAGAGAGATTTGGGAGTCGAACTCAAACTAACATTTTAGACACTACCATTATTTTCAGCATAACAATGGAGTTAGGGTTTGGAAAGTGATGATAGAGAAAAATAAATTGATGATAGAGGAGATAAGTTTGGTCAGACTATGGCAACAATGGCTACATTATCTTGGTTTCCATACCCTACATCATCCATGATAGTGCCATCCAAGAAGGTCAAGAATAGACAAGGTTCTATTTTTAGCTATTTCTCTTACAAGGATGTTACTCGCCTACCAATGACATCTCCTTCCATATTTCTAAGCCCATACATTGTGTAATATCATATCTTATCCCAATAGGAAAGATCACTCTTTTGGAGGTAATTGGGTTTTGAGGATTTCACAATTATTTATAGGTTCAATAGATTATGGCCTTGGTCAGAAGAGTTGCATCAATGGGTTGATACTACCTGAACTAAAAACTGTGCGATCCATTTATGTTCTAAAGTATTTTTTATAGTTTAATTTATGGAGCTTAAGAATTATCATAAAGTTATTAAGGAGATACGTTGGTTTTGGAGAAGAGATGGGCTCTTTGTCTTTTGTATATTAAAAAATATATCCCTTATTTGTATTTCTACTCCCCAATTTTTTATTTTCAATAGCCCCTCCTAATACTTGTTTGCAATAACAATACCAATATTTTCACCAAATATTTTATCTATCTATTTTTGTCAAAATTTAAATGCCCTATTTTCTTTTAAAACTCAATTACCCCTATATACTTAAGAATTTTCTAATTTTTATTTTCTTTATTTAAAAACCTCAATGTAAATGAATGTACTATAATATTATCTCTCGTGGTTGCAAAGCATATTTGATATTGATATAATTACAAAAAACATTCACAAATGATTAAATGAAAACATATTAAAAATTTAAAATAATATTTTTAATTAATTTTTTTATATAATAATATTTTTCATATAAATATATATTTGAAAAGGAAAAATTGTATCATCTAAAATATAAATAAAAATGTGGACATTCTATATAATTTAATATTTCTCCATAATGTTTAAACATTCAATTAAAAAAAAAATTACAAATTTCTTATTTATATTAAATATATTAATCATATAAAAATATCCTTCTAAATCTACCTCAAGGTTCAACATTTAAAACATAATATATTATAAAAAGCATTTAGATTTACTAATCAAATTATTTAGCCCACAAAAAATCTCCCAATATTAACTCTTACTAAGTGTAAAAATCACTCTTTATTGTTGAATTAATGATTTGGTCATTTAAAAAAACATTATTTATTAAATACAGCATAAATGTCAAAATATCCTTCTAAAACTACGTGACGTGTCAACATTTAAAACATAATGTATTGTAGAAAGGTTATTAATCTATTGATCAAATCATTTAGCTAAAAAAGAATCTACAAGAAATTAATTCTTGCTGCATGTTAAGATCAATCTATATGGTATCATCCAATCTTTATTGCTAAGCAGGCTTGGTCGTTCATGCTTACCCTACCGTGTGAATCCGTCAAGCACGGCATAATTATTGACGACTTTGATCAAAGAACACTTCCGCATGCATTTCGAGAGGAGATAAAGTTTGAATCTTCATAAATATTACATGTTAGATATAGAGCAGTTTTCGAGAAATGACAGTCCATTAAAACTGAAGAAAATTGAGACTTTTGAATGGTCAAGTGAATATTTTCTCAAACAATCGTTGAATAGTTATGGTAATGAATATTTCGAGTCGAGTAATAAAATCTTCTCTCAAAAAGAATCTACAAGAAATTAATTCTTGCTGCATGTTAAGATCAATCTATATCGTATCATCCAATCTTTATTGCTAAGCAGGCTTGGTCGTTCCTGCTTACCTACCGTCTGAATCCGTCAAGCACGGCATAATTATTGACGAGAGTCATCAAAGAACACTTCTGCAGGCATTTCGAGAGGAGATAAAGTTGAATCTTCATAAATATTACGTGTTAGATATAGAGCAGTTTTCGAGAAATGACAGGCCATTAAAACTGAAGAAAATTGGGCCGTTTGAATGGTCAAGTGAAAATTTTCTCAAACCATCGTTGAATAGTTATGGTAATGAAATCTTCTCTCACACAACGAATGTGTATACCATAGTTATGCTGGTGAATATTTTAGAGTCGAGTTATAAAATCTTTTCTCACACAACGGATGTGTTTAACATTTTATAAGTCCTTAGTTTGTTATAAAAGTCGTTAGTTTGTTTCTATTTTATTTGGTTGGTGGGATGGTCGGTCGTTCGGTTGGTTCGGAAGGGCGAGGGAACCGGGGGGTTGTATTGGCCAAAGTCATGGTAGTGATTACTCTGTTTGGCATTCCCTTGGTGTTGGTAACGTTTTTTTCAAAGTTCTTAAATTTGTTTTATATCTTTTAAATTATGATAAGGGGGATATTCATTTTGACTTATCTATGAGTAGAGTTTATTTAAGATAAATAAAAAATGATTAAAGAAGAAAAATATGAGTAAATACAAGTATAAATTGTTAGTATGTGATTAAATATATATAATCTATTAGTTAATGTCATTGTATCATGTTAGTAATGCTTTTAATATGTTATATTGATGATGAAATTGATGAAAAATAACATAAGATAAAGAGTAGAAACTTTTTATTGTAGAAAAGTAAAAGTTAAACTTAACCCCAATAAAAATGGTAATTTCTTAAAATCATAACAAAATTATAAAATTTAGACTTATTTATATTGATGTTTCATTTAAATTACATGGATTTTTTTATTTATTTTATAGGTCGATGACCAAAAAATTGTAGTTTAAACTCCTTAGGTCTTACAATTGGAACATAGGTTCTCTCTAGACATAAGGTTAGGAAAATCATGGTAAAGTTAAACTAGTTTGCATTAGGGTATGGCCACCATAGAAGATATTTGTACTTTCACTAAGGATGGCCATGGAAAATGGGAGCATGATGGTGTTGGAGCAAGGGCAAAAAGAGTCATTGCAAGAGATGAGTTGAAGTTTGAAGATTGTGTTGTCTTGACTAACGCAACAACCATTTTTGAAAGGTGTAATGAGAAAAAGGGCCATGGTGCTTAAGAAAATATTACTATTCATACATATTTTGGATTAATGGAAGAAGAAAACTTGGCAAAGTTTGAGGATTCTATGACTCTAATGGCATCAAGTGAGATTCACTCATTTCATAGCTCAAATGCAAGTTCTTGGAATATTCGTATGACACACTTGACATGTTTTTACTTTACATGCATGGACTCTATTTGGAATGACTGTGAGTTGAAAGAGTGGGTGGATTAATGGAGCTTTAAACCTCTAATTCCAATAGACACATATCAAGTTCTACCAACATTATCGCATGACATTGACCATGTATCTAAGCTAGTACAACTAGGTAGAATATTAATCATTATGTACTATTTATTATCATTATCTATCTTGACAACATCCTTAAAATTTTGTTTTCTATGATATAGGGCATGTTTTTGCAATTATTGCAGATAAGGAAAACAAAGATGGAAAAGATTACTACTTATGTTGATGTGTAGAGTAAAATAAAAAATTGACTTCTCCAGTCATTGATGGAGAAAGCATTGACTATTCCATTGGATTCTTGGTTATTACTAGAACATGGCTTTGATGATATCCTATAAAAAATTCAGATGTATTCTTTTTTGAAAATTTTGAAACACATAGGAAGATACTACACTATTCAAATTTGTTTCTTGCAACATATATTCAATTTCTAAAATATCAAGGTATGACATTAAAATGGAATATATGGAATGTTTATGAGTTATACCATGAAGCTATTCCTTCTACTATCAAGATTAGAGAAGATCCTCACAGTTTATAGGATTGAAATTACAAGGTATCTTGACTTGTCAGATGTATATGTATTTAGTTTTACCAAATTTTATTGTTTTTTAAGAAAGTACATATGAATTTTATTTTTAATTAATTACTAACATTTTTTTTGTAGGTTAATCATGCAAAATAAGCTTCTAATTCATGCAGATGGTATTGTTGGTAAATAATTTAATATTATTAAAGATAAGAGAATCTTAATATAATTACCTAGTTATTATAGATAGGGATTCAACACACATGTGATGGTTCCTGTGGTTCATGACAACAACCTATGATTTTCATTTTATGTACACCTGAAGTTACGCTTTAAAACTACATTTTTCTTTTACTAGGAAGGACATTCTTGAGGCCACAATGGGTGGTTAGTCTCTTAAAAAGGAATGATCATAGGCCAAAAAATTGGTCCTCGATATTATCCACCACCCTAAACATGTTGAAAAAATTGATTTCAAGCCATGTATTGCTAAAGGTAAAGCTCTCAAACTATCACTTCAACTTTTATAACATTTATTGTCAATGTTTCCTTTCTCCTAAAAAGTAGTGAAAACATGAATCCAATTGATTTGGAGGTTGAGGTTATGTGATCATGTGTAATTTTCATCTTTAAAAGTTCTCAAAGTGGTATATTTTTATCTAGAGGTATTGGAGGCTAAAATGTCAGTTCGAGGACAAGCACTTATATATTCAACATAAAAAGTTACATTTCAAGACCCATCACTATAACTTGTGCCTCAAATTCATCTATATGGTTCCATAGACATGTTATAAGTTTAAATTATATGGATATGACATACACATTAAGTTTATTTTGGTTTTTCTAAATGAATTAAAGTTTCTATTTTTGGTACACCTAAAGTTAGGCTAAAAATTGCATTTTTCTTGTTTTGGGAAGGACAATCTTGAGGATGTAATGGGCAGTGGGTCTCAAGATAAAGTGTTATTAGAGGATAAGAAGATGGTCATGGATGCCATCCATAAAATTTATTGTGTTGGTAGTGCTGGTTTCGAGCCATGAAGTACTGAAAGTGGATTTCTCCAACTACTAATTCATCTTTGACAATATGTGTTGTCAGTGCTTCCATGCTCTTGAACAATAGTGAAAACATGCATCCTAGTGGATTTGGAGTTCAATATCATGATATCATTTGTTATTTTACTAAATATACATGATAAAAGTGATGGATTTTCACTTGGAGGTCTCAAAGGTGAGATGTTAGTTAGAGGAAAAGCACATGTCTCTTCATTGTAAAAAATTTACATTTCAGGACCCATCACTGTAACTTATGTAATGGATTTGTATCCAAAGTTCCATCAATATGCTTCGATGTAAAATTTAATAACTTTGGCATACATGTGAGTGTTCTTTTGGTTCATCCAAATGACATACAGTTTCCATTTTATGCATTCCTATAGTTAGGCTTAAAAACTACAATTTGCTTATTTGGGGAAGGGCATTCTTGAAGTTGGAATGAGTGGTGGGTATCTTGAATGGGTATGATCATAGGTCAATAATGTGTTCCCAAACATTATCTACAACCCAAACATGTTAGCAGTGCCAATTTTGAGCCATGTATCACTAGAAGTGGAGTTATCAAACTACCACTTCAACTTTGACATCATTTAGTATTAGTGTTTCCACACCCTTAAACAATAGTGAAAACATGCATATGGGTGGATTTGGAGGTTGAGGCCATGGGATCACATATCATTTGTCTATTGCTCCAGTTTTCATAGTACATAGTATATGCACGGGTGGGTTTGGAGGTCGAGGCCATGGGATCAATTATTATTCTGTAAAAAAATAAATAGATTAATCTAGTTTTCATAGTACATTTATATCGATAAGCATGCATATTGGCAATGAATAAGATTGAATCCCATTAATTTACTTTTTTGGAGGTGAGATTAGAAAATGATAGAAAACCCAAACTTAATAAGGGCCAGTCAGATTATTCTCCTTCTATCTAAGAAATCTACGCTTTAAAAAATCTAATTGTTGCCAATCAATAAGGTTTTGTTGTAGGTATTGTCATATTTTCGTGAGTAAACATCACCGTATAGGTACCCACTCAATTTACAATAGGGATTCTTTTCTTATGATGCATTATAGAATGTAGTTTGTGATTATTAAATATAAATTATATTTAAATTATAAAATAATTTATATATTTTTAATCTACATAATATTTAAAGAAGAAAAAGTTTTTAAAATTGTTATTTATGAATAAAATAAATTTTTTAAATTGTGTTTGATTTTTTTAATTGAGTAAATTTAATTAATTTTTTTTTCAAGTGACATTCTAAATCAATAATGACATAAAAATAATTATGTAACATATTAACTGATGAAAAAAAAATGATGATGAACTTTTAAAAAATTGATGGGAAAGGAGGGCACTAAAGATTTTGTAAAACGAATTTTATGTGAGAAAATAGTAATAATGACATTAACATAATTGTGTTCTTAAAATTTTAAAAGATTACCTCATTCACCATTTTTTATGATTAATTTTTTTTGACAGATTTAAATTAATGGTTGATCTTGCTTTTCAATTTTTTTCAACTACAATTATTTATTCAACATTACCTTTCAAATGATATTATTATTCTTAATAAAATAGTAGATCATTTAAATTATTATATATTTTTAATATAATATCTTGCAATTTTAATGATCTGTATAAAATTTTACATTACATCTAACATGGTCTCTTTAAAAAAAATGATTATATTTTATGAAAAATAAATATAAGTCATGTGTCTTAGTCTATCATGTTTTGAAAGTGTATTCAACCAATTAGTTTCCATAAATAGCTCCCATATTGAATATGATATTTTCGCTTTCTTATGACCAAAGACGGACATGTTTCATTTGAATTCGTAATTATTTTTAAAATAATGGAGATTAGATTACAAATCTATTTCATTTGAAATCATTATTATTCTTATGATAGTTGACATTATATTACAAATTCGTATTTACGATCACACATTATCTGTGAAAATAAAGTCAAATGGATAATTATTCAATGAAAAAAAAGGAGAAAAAGTTCAATAGATCTTTTGTCATTTCCAATGCATTGAACACATAAATAAAGTCATATGGGCAAGTATTCAGTGATTATAAATATTTTGCTTTAATGACTTAATTTTCTTTTATTTTTGTTGATTTGTAATGCCTTCAAAATCACATGTGAGGGACAAATAAACAGTCTATTTTGAATGAAAAATAGTCTTCATTCAACATTGATTTCACTAATTTTTTACTTGTTCCAATATAATTATTGATTTAATTAATTTCTATAATTGGTTAAATATAAAATTATTGACTTCGTAATTTTTTTTAATTATTTAAATATAATTTTTAATTTTATTAATTTTGTATATATATGAAATAAGTAATTGATGGTTAATTAGTTCCCCAACCATTTATTTAGGTAATTAAGAGTTTATATATAGTTATTAACTTCATTTGAAATGATAATTATTCTTATAAAAGTTGACTTTATATTAAAAATTCACAATAAAGTGGTATTTATGTTATAGATAAAGTCAATTTAATAATTATTGAATGAATACAAAGGAGGCAGTAGTCTGATAGAATTGTTGCCATTGTCCATACGTCAACTAAGGAAATAAAGTCATATGGACAAGTATTCAATGGTTCTAAATATTTTGCATTCTTTTACACTTCAATGATAGAATTTTCTTCTATTTTAGTGGATTTGTAACTCCTTGAAAATAACATGTCAGGGATATACAAACCACCTATTTTGAATGAAAAACTAATCCTCATGTAAAATTGGTTTTATGAATTTCTTACTTGTTCAAATATAATTATGAATTTTTATTAATTTTGGTAATTGTTCAAATATAGAATTATTGAATTCATTAATTTTTAAAATTATTTAAATATAATTATTAATTTCAATAATTTTTTTAATTGTATATATACATATAAAATACGTAATTTAGGGTTAACAGGTTCTTTAACAATTTATTTAAATAAAATAAAATAAGATTATAAGAAATTGTAATCAAAATGGTAACCAAACTCAAACGTAAAGAAAACCAACAACATCACACAAACAATCCTAAAGCATTAAAAATACAAAATCCAATATAAAATTGGAGCCAATAAGACAACCCAAGAGATAAATACCATTATAACAATCCAACCAAAACCTAACTTAAGACCACCATCAAGAACAACCTAAAAATGATGAAACTAGTGGCCACCAACCAACCACTAAACAATGATAAATACCACCAATTAAAGTGAATCCACCTCCACTCCCACCACCATGAACATCCTCTAACAAATTTTCTAAATCAAGCGCCACACCATTATGCATTCATAGTTGCCCCTCTCATCAATTGTTATTACCCTTCCTACCATTTTAAAAAATACCACCAATTACCACTACCATTGTCCACCTATAAAGACGAGGCCTACCCACATACCTCCTCCCAAAAACACCTCTCTACCCCAGCTTTATTATAACACTATCTAGTTGGGCCCACTTCGACCTAGATGCCACCCCTTGCTTGGTGATAGGGCCCACCACTCACACCTAAGGGGTGTGTTGTGGGGAGGGAGTGTCCACACCACACAAATGAGTCATCAAAGTGACTATTAAAACCACACATGATGCCTTATTAGCACTCAACGTAGCTACCACCAAGGCCTTATGTGTATTAAGAGCACTCAAATCTAGAAGTAGAAGTATTCTTCCTAAATTGATAGGGTTTTGAAGTTAATCATACATAAATTCCACTTGCACCAACAGGGTATAGAAAATATCCTCCACACCTCTAAAATCTCATAGTGAGACCAACCCTTGAGACTTCTATCCAAAAAAAAGCAGAGATCATTGCTCTCCTACAACAAACTCACCCACATTTGCCTCCAAGCCTACTCTGAAGTCAATATTTGTCCTTTGTTCTATCCAACCATTCCAATCATTATTGATGATGACATCTTCAGCCTATGCTATCCCCTTATTGGGTAATACATCAAAAATAAAATTAACTTCTTGAAACTAGTGCATATTTTCCCAATCACTAAGAAAATCCATCACACAGCTTACTAAGGATATTCTCAACTCCCGATGAACCAACCTTTCTATTATGTATCATGTTTGTATTATTACCATCGAATATCTTTATATGACTATCCAATCAATGCCACAATGCACCAAAATATCTATTCTATGATTCAACCTCATTATTGTTATCATCAATGAACTTTATCGATGTTTCTCTAATTAACAAACCAAGATAGTTGCAAATCATAAACTTTGCACTTGAAGCCCTTGGATTTCTCCTAGCTACCCAATCAAAACTTAATTTGAATGCTCTTGGAGAGGGAGGTGACCAATCCATCTCACTAGAACACTTTTTGACCTTCAAACATATGACCAACCCATTGACAGGAGGAATATTAAATTAAATCGATATAAAGTAAAGCATTTGGAAGAAAAGGAGATTCCTTTTGCAAGAAGGGAGTTTTCTTGAAGAAACACACAATCTAATGATGAAAAAGAGAGCAATTAGGAAATAATCGATTGAGATAAAGGTTGGAACATGATACAACAAGATGGATCATGTCAAGTCATTTGAACAAAAGATCACATTGAATTATGTAGGATAAATTTCCATTTCAAGGCTTCATAATGGCTTTGATATTACATCGTGTAGATGTTATGCCAAATGACGTTGTTTATAGAATAGAGTAATATTAAGGAATTCTCTATTTTACCCTATGGAATAGATGAAAATGTCATGTGGGTGGTCGAGTGGTTCATGGCACTAAATTATCTCATAAGTGGTATCAATGTGTGAGTATGAGGAAGCTTGTTAGTTCAACAGGTAACTCTAATATGCATGTTAACTCATTAGATATTATTTATTCTATTCATTTTCTTTGAAATTATAAAGTATTTATATAGAATTTAAATATTCCTTTTGTGTATTGTTAGTGCTAATCATGCCCAATTACTCATAATCATTTGTGAGATTGGGATTGGTTAAAAATAGATTAATTAACTTTATCACATTATATTATTAAGGTCATACATGATTTATTCTTTCACTTAAAAACAATACAGGATCCAAATTAATTCTCTGTTATTTATTTCCTTGGATTAAGATTTTTCTATTGCAATTCATTATAATCTATAATTTGGTAAATAAGTGGATTAAATAGTTTTATTAAATAATAGGCCAATAACCCTAAATGTTACACATTTACATCATAATTTAATATTCATTTGATTATAGGAATGCATTGGTTCATCTCGTACTGATTTTTATGTTCAAGAAAGGATAATATTTGATAGTGATATTATAAGATGGCCGAGTCGAGTTTGACTCTTGATAGATTGATTTTATTTCATATGTAAATTGTGTATGCTATAAATGGATTAATTTGGATTTTAAATAATCATGTTGAGCTTTTCGTGAGTATTAATGGCCATTAAATATTACAGAGGGAGTATGGTTTAAGGAATTTGATGTGTGTGTGAGTGTTGGTAGATTTACCAAGCTGCACTCTTTGAGACGCTCTCTAGATAGATTATTTATTCTCATCGAATTAAAGATAAGGATTATGAATATTCACCTATCCAAGCACATAAACATTTATCTTCTATTGTAAAATTTGGAAATAGCCTTAGAGTTGAGATAGCAACCAATGGATGGTCTTAAAAGCATGCCTACATATGACCTAAGTATAAATAATCCTTTGGCATAAGAATATGATAGTTCATTGCAATGATGGATGTCGAATGAACCATATGATAGTATAGGGTATGAAATAGTACTTATTTATGTCTCTAGTTTTATGAAATGGTTAAGTTAATTTTGAAATGATTATCTATAGTATGTCATGTAGGTTATTAATTATTCAACTTACTTATTAAATAGATAATCCCTACACATGTAGCTTTGACTTACATAGGTGTGATAAGAGACTAAGTGGGTGAAAGGGTGAGTTCCATGAAGAGTTCCCCTTGGAGTTCAACTGAGCACTAGTGTGAGTTCTCTTATGAGTTCTAGAGTGAGTTACAATCAATTCCACATGAATTATCTTGTGGTTTTACTCTCCCTAATCCTTTTTTATATTCATCTTCACCAAGCTATTGTAATAAAGCAAAGTAGAGTAGATAATTGGTAATCAAGGTAGTTCAATACATTAGGTAATTATTGCACATATTCTTGTTCATTTCCAAATACAAGAAGTGTCATTGATTTTTAGAATTATTTGTGAGCTCACTCTACTATAGCCTCACCTATTGGCCTACACTGGCATGGTATCAGACCCTTAGGTTCCGGTAATGAGCATCAAATCATATATTTGATTTTTTTTCCTTCTCTTAAATTTATTGAGAGGAATTTGTATATTTTTTGGATTCGTATTTTCATACTTTTGCATTGGCCATTTGAAGGGTTTGTTGTAGATCTAGTTAATGTGTTTCAAGATTTTTTTCAATAAAGATTGGATGACTTGTAGATCTAGTTAATTTCTTGGCATTGTGATGTTGAGAACTTCAAACCTCAAGCATCCTTCCTTGGCACTTCTCCATTATGTCACTTCAGTCAACATATCCCTGGCTCATTCCTCTATCTCTAATGGATCTGGTCTAAACTTGACTATCACTGAAAAACATTAAGAGGCTTAGATTGGGGTTTTTGCATGCTACCTAGAAGCAACCTACAAATTCCCATGGGTGGCATATGATCCTTTCAATGTTGAGTTCACCATGTAATAATTTTTTAATACTCATTATGCATGTCACCTCCTATGAACTCTAATTATACTTGTACTGCATTATTGTGTATGCAAGCAAAGGAAATGGATTCATGCTTCCATTTTAACCATTGAAAACATTCCAACCAATAGAATTCACTCGAAGCCTGTAATATATTTATGATGAACCATTATGTGGGACTTCACACTAGGTGGTGGCACCCACATAAACAAAATACCTAGAAAAGCATAATGATCATGTTGATATCCTCCATTATGTATGTGATTATGTCGAAGCTTATTTTGCATGATGTCTCTATCTTCATATGTTTATATCGACAATGTAAGGGAGGTATGGTGTGCCATCAACTACACCTATTTGAGGTTCCTTAGTCTCTCTATTCCATGTAATCGTGAGACTGATCCCATAACCTCAAATAACCTTCCCCTTATGAATGTTAATATAGGCTTGACCTTCAATTTTTTCAAATGTTATAGTTTTTATGGATAAGGCCTCTTCATCATTACAGGTCATCTTTCTCGTACCAGTGTCAGTTGCAGACATTGGTTCCATCTTGTCATTTATTAACATTCCTTCATTGGTGTTTGTGGTAGCATCCTTTGAAGTCCTAGATATGTGGTAGTGTTATAGATCATCCATTAGCATTCTAGTCCTCCATTGACGACCCTACAGATCTCTAGTAAGTTTTTTTCCTCTATTGGTGGTGTCATACAACTTATTTTCTACTTTCTGAGTCAAAAACTAAAATTGCTTGCCGTAATAGCTTTTTTATCATTAAGTGAGCCCTGACAATTAAATCATGTTCTGATTTAAATTTAAATAATTTTATAAGGTCTTTTATTTAATCAGTTGTGTATTTCCCTCTTATAGTGAAGCTATTTATCAGTTTAAAGTTTATAAAATTGTAAAAGGGCACCTTTTTTACATTAGTTGACTTGAGGAGATCCATAATTTTGTGCCAATTCTAATGATTAGTTGGAAGAATACCTTACACTTTATATGGAAAAATGTTTTAAACTTTAAAGTCTATTTTTATAAAATAGGAGTCATTTACAAGAAATGTATTGTGTTATATCTTTTGATTGGTAGCTCAAAATTGAATACCATCTTTTGAAAAAGTTTATATTTTTTAATTTTAGATGTATTGGTCATATTTGCATTGTAAAATGCACTAAATATATAAAGTGTCATATTTAGAGAGCGTTATGGGCCTTAATACTCTTTACAACATACTTTGTGCATAGATTGCTCTCATTTGTATGGACTCATTTTTGACATTGTATAAAGTCCATCTCTAGAATGTGCAACATTGTTTTTATTATACTCCAACATTGATTTCTCAGTTAGACATTCTCAGCTATTTTTGACATCCCATTCATGAGCATTCTTTAGGGGTTAATTACAGTGTATTTTGTGTAGCTATGCACTTTCTTAGTGTCTTATGTCGGTCATGGCAATCCCATTTGAGAGACTCTAGAAGAGGAGAGTTGTTTCATCTCTAGTCATCCTTCTTGGGAAGGATAATTATGGTTTGTGGCATGCTTACATGGAACACTTACTCACACGTAAGAATCATATTCTATTCCTATATGGACAAATTCATGTACCCATTAATCTTATTCACTTCGATAAGTGGGCTAATACTTATGACTAAGTTTTTGACACTCTATTACTACATGTTTCCTTAGATATTCATTTCCATGTGGAGTATACAAAGTGTCCATCCACTATTTGGAGCATACTACAGATTTTTTTTGATGATCCTACTAAGATTTATATCACACCTCGTCCTTGGCTTCATATTATCTCTTTTGAGACTATTGTACTTTATCCTCATGATTTTATTTCTTATTATGATACATCTGTGGCTGACAATGTTATTACTTGTATCAAACCCCCACCATGGGATGACATTCTCTTAGATCTTAGATATCTTCTTGTAAATTATAAATCCATTCCTATGCAAATTATTTCTCTTTCAGAGCCTTCATAGACTTGGATTTTGGAGGACTTCACTGATTTTAGTGAGAGTATACACATTGATAGTATTAACAAATCATGTGTTCATATGGACATTTATCTTATAGATCTGAGTGCTTCATTTATATACCAATCTTTAGTTTCAATGGTTGTTGAGCCTTGCTCTCTTCTTCCCATAGATATTATTTCAAAAAATGTTCCATGTCTATCTTCTTCTCTAGTTGTTCTTTCCTCTTCATTGTATGTTTCTTCATTGTCATTTTCTACATTTAGTCTTGTGATATCTAATCAGACCTTGGCATATTCAAGGATTACCAGAAAGACATTTAAATTTTTTATGGTGATATACATCATGATTCCTATCTACACTCCACTTGAATGGGAATTCAACATTTTGATAGTTTGTGACTTCTTTCTTTAAAAAAGAAGAGACAATATTTGTTGCAAAGGGGCCTCCTATAACATTCATCATATGACATTTTGTGCATAACCTCTCTCTTCTTTATAAAGGCACACATCCTTCTTATTTTGTGGGATACTGGGATCATCTCTATATACTTGGGTATCTAATTAGTCCTCATTATTAGAACCCAATTTTATAGCCCACCTATGCTATGCTTATGATGGAGTGGGGTGTGTGGGGGCTAGACGGTAGGGGTTTGGATGGGATTTCTAGTCATACCTTATTTTCTTTTTATCTTTCTTTTTGGGAGGGGAGTATGGTGGGGGGGGGGAGTTTTTTTGCATTGGGTTTTCTTCTTTTTCTTAAGAGTTTCATTGTATGTGGATACCTCATCTAGCCTTGTTAATGGCACCCATATTTTATTTTCAACCCACCTAAATTACACTTAAGGAGGGATGTTAGTGTAAGATATTAATTATTCTATTTGCATATTAAATGGATAATCCTACACTAGGGTTTTTTTAGTGGTGAATATTCATTAGTTCATGAATATTTTATTTTTATGATTTTTGCTTTGGTGATTTTTTTGGGTTGGTAGATGGGACCAAATTCCCAAAATTTTAGGGATATTTTTTCTAGGGTGGTCGGCTCACCAATACTTTAATTTGATATATAAGACTACACATAAATTCACTAGATATATATAGTTGATCCCATGAGGGCCTGACCTATACCAACCAAGGGAATACGCAAAACCACAATTAGAAGAGCATAGACATAAACAACAGTAACGAATGAATAAAATAAACAATAATACTAAACAACAAGCGAAACCATGAATGACTGATCCAAACTCCTAAGCCAAACAACATAAAAGAATAATAGAAACTAATGACATAATTGAGCAACACTACTGAATGATCTAGTTGAATGACATAGTCAAATGACATAGCCGAACAAACTAGTTGAATGACATATTTGAATTGCATAGCCAAATAATATAGATTAATTATATAGCTAAAAGATAGAGCTAAATGATAGAGCTGAATGATAAAGCTAAATGATAGAGTTGAATGATAGTGGTGAATGGTAGTACAATATGGTAGAGTTGAACCATAGATCCAAAACCAACAATGAATGGTAAGTTGGGTGGCATAGTTGAATGGTAAAACTAAATGATGGTTTTGAGTGGGAGACTTGGTGAAACAGAGGTAAAACCCTATATCAAGTGATAGTACCAAATGGTATTATTGAATGATAGAGATAAAAATCAAAGGTGATCATGGCACCTAGTGGGAATGGTAAAAGGACAAGATAATCAATAGGGGAATCATCCATATTATCTTATTTTAAAGAGCCAACCAAATAGTCTACACAATCACAATGCACTTGAAATCTAGGTATTTATTATTTTTTAGTTTTTCATAAATTTGAATTCAACTATTCAATAATATTAAAATAATTTTACATGTAGAAATCTCTATTATTATCTCACAAGATAGAATAAAATAGAATAGCATATCAACCCATAATTTTTTTTTATTATGGCATGCTACCACTCAAAAACATTCCTCTAGTTTTTTATGAAAATGACAATGACACTAAAGTGGCAGAAGCGATTGAACCATCTCACCAAACACAAAGTTTAGCTGAAACCTCCACTTAGAAATCTTCTCAAAAGAAGAGAAGTAGATGGACAATTGGAAGGTCCTTTAAGATGGACTGGGTGACAAAATTTCCCTTTGTAGAACTTGTAAAACCTAAAAAAGCTGATGATACTCCAAAAGAATGCATATGTACAATATGTAGTTGGAAACTATAAAATTAACATAAAATTTATTTGAAGTTTGACATGATTGAGAAACATTATGAAAATATGAGATAATGAAGCACCCAGATGGAGTGATAACAAGAACACACAGGTGGAAAAATATAGAAGAGTACATTCATGTAAGATATGTGTGGGAGCATGAAAATAGTAAGAAACATCAAAAAGATCTTTTAGATTAAGAGGAAATAATTGAAACAAATTTTAGAAAAGTTAAGTTGTCCCATTTGAAGGCAAAATATATATAGTTCTCTAATATACACCATATTCTAAAAAAAGGTAGACTTATTTTTGAATTTTTAGATTATAAGATTTTGTTTCAACATAATGGATTTCTAGATATTGCACAATCACATTGGTCAAATAGCAGTGTTTGGAAAATGACAAAATTTCTAGCAATGGTTGAGACTAAAATTTTGAAAGAAAGTGTTCAAAAAATTGATGTTTATCTCACTGTCCATCGATGAAGTCATAGTAATTGATAACACAGCCTGGGTTTACATTCATTTATATACTTTTGAGAAATATTCAAGGAAACCTCATCTACTAGTAGTTCATAAAATGGTAGAAAACTGTAATGCATAAGATCATCACAAATTGGTTGTATTAAATTTCAATGATAAAGCTGGAATGGATGATTATGCAATAGCTACAATTTTGGTGTGTGTTGGGGTTGATGGTGCATTAGTTATGCAAAATAATATAAATGGTTTATGTGTTTGGCTACAAACAACATTTGCCCCATATATGATTCTAATTCACTACTTGGTTCATAGGATGAATCTTGCATACAAAATGGTTAGTAAATTTGTTAATGTGGCCAAAGTGGAGGATCTCATTTATGACCTACATGCTTATATGCCAAGCAGTCCAAAAATAATTTTAGAGTTCCAAAATTTAAAATAAGAGTGATAGATGGTAAGAAACTATTGAAAGATGTTGATACAAGGTGGATTTTTATATATGAACTTACTTGATGAATTTTTGAAGAATATCCATTATTAGTAGGTTTTATGTATAAATATAATAGAGAAATTGACAAGGCAAAATACTTGTCGTACCATTTTATAGATTTGGAAACACTGTTGACTCTATGTGGAATTCTTCCAATGATAAAGGAAATAAATTATTTAATGAAACATGCTCAGAAGAGTTACATTTATATTATGGATTTCATATGGTTGAGAAAATATGTCAATCTCTAGACATAATAAACACTTCAAATAAAATGTTTCAAGGCCTTGTTTTTAGTAGTTGGTAATGTTTGACCAATTTATAAAAACCTAAAAATTATATAAAGTTAAATATCAATGATCATGTTTGTGTCATTTTGAATGGAAAGGATATTCCAATGCACATTTTTTATAAAATACCTGATCTTAAAGGAGTTAAATCCGAGTAACTACCTATAGCACATATTATGTATGACATTATTCTATCTAAAACCTTGATGAAACTAAGTAGAGATTCCCAAAACTTATGTGAGGTGATCAGATATCATTTTCAAATGGATGATTTTTTGGAGGCAATGGTAGGTTTCAATCCCATTTTATGGAACATTAATAACAGTCAAAAGATGGTTATTAGTTTATTTTAGAAATACACACGTTGTCTTGTAATGCATTTCTATAGATATGTAGAGATGAATGGGGTAGATATTAAAGGTATTTTGGGAAAAGATTTATTGGCATCCCAATAAACCTATTTTAGCATTATAATGTTTTAAATAATATCATCTTCTACATGAACCAATAGAGAATAGGGCAATTACAAGACTACGGAAAAAACTTTATCGTAGTAGTATACTACAAAAGAGTCAAAGTGAATATTTATTATAATATGAGCTCTATCAAACAATGATTTTAGGCTTAGTGGAAGATGAAAGAGTATTCAATATATTATGATTCATAAATCAAAACCTTGAAACATATTAGATAGAAATTTAGCAACCTGTTTCAGATTATATGTTTCACATTGCATAGTGGATATGTTTCCATATGAAAGAGTTATCAAAACATGGAGTTATCTAGCTGAATAAAGAGGCATCAATAATATAGTAACAAATAAAGAGGATGTAAATAATGACACTGAATATGGCACTGACACGGTAGATGCAAATGTCACTGTCGATGATCAAGTTTGTGGAGGATTATTTTAACTACCAGACTTTTAGAAATAGAGTTTATAAATTTCAATTTCACATCTTTATCAAAATATGCAATAATTATTATACATTTTTTGAAATTCATTTTCTTACTTTTTGATAAGTGTTGAATGTAAAATATTAATATATTATGATTGTGTTAGGGGGAACATTGTAAGTTAATATGGTTCTCTATGTCTTTAATACATATTTTTTATAGATCTATTTTTATGTTACATAAGAATAATTTCTATCTAAAACTAGTTCCCCTACAAATACGGGCAAAAAGCCCCATATATTTACACCTAGTGCACAGAGTGTTTAGATAAAGCTATATTGTCAGATAATGATTCACTATGATCTTGTCTATCTTCTTTGACCTTGTCACAATACATAGTGGTTCTTTATTTTCTAAATAATTTATATCTTCATGTTCTTGTAGTTGACTCAAATATAACATAGTTTAAAATAAATCAATTTGGAAGTACAAGTTCATAACCCTAGCCATAACTTATATTTTTATCAATTTATGAATTCTATAAAGTATGTAGATTTTTAATAATTTTTTTATTATCTATTATTTAACTTCCTATATAATTTTAATACCTTACTGTTCACATTAGAGTTAATAAACATTTTTGTGAACCTACATTTTAATTTGAACACTATATGCTTCTTTTTTTATTTTTGGCTTAGGGTTTCAATTTAATTCTATAAATTTATGAAATTGAATGAACATAGTCCTGAACCTTGGATATTTTATGTGACAATGAAATTTCTTTCATAACACACACACACACACACACACACACACACACACACACACACAATATATATATATATATATATATATATATATATATATATATATATATATATATATATATATAGTGTACTAATGTATATAGGAGTATATACTTCATATATACTCTATATATACTATTATATATTCCCTATATAGGTACTATATATGGCATATATAGTACTGCCCTATAGGGTAGTGTAGGATATCTACTCCTATGAAGTAGATAGCCTTTATTTAAAAAGTTGTTTGAATGTTTAGATTCCTTAAAACTCATTCTCTTGATAATAAAGTGATAAAATAAAATAAAACCTTTTAATAGATTTGTAAATATGTTACCTCTTATTTATAACAATTTTCATATGAATAAAAATGATTTCATGAGTCCTTATCTATCTAAACATGCTCATCACATCAAACAATCCATTAACCTATTCTATATTTCATGATCACAATCAATCATGCATATTTTCAACTCTTATGAATCCTCATTATTATTGACTGTTACAATACTACCTTCAACACAGACCTCTACCAAACATGAATCTATTTTTCTAATGGCCTCAAATGCATCTCAAATCATGACTTACTTGAGAAACAATATAAATATATAAAAGAAGGGATCTTCCATAGAAAATAACTCATTTTTTTTATCATAACATGCAATAACTGTTATATGTTTTCTAAAATGCATTTCTATGTTTCTTGCTAAGTGATGACTCTACAAGATTTATATATTATGATTGTGTATGGTGTAACATTATATGAAGGAGTATGTTGAAAATAATCCATTTATATTGATATGTGACTTTCACAAGTGCATCAAAAAGATCAAAAGGGGGCCTAACACCATTTAAATTTACATCAAAAAATTGAGATTTAAATTGCAATCCACATTGCTCATCCATTAATTAAAACTCAATAAATTCATCACTGCCTCTACAAACTTGAAATTTTTATTCATAATATATATTTTAAAAGAGAGCATTGTTTACAAATACATAAATGTCTAAAATATACTGTCAATTATTTAGCTATTTTTTCAACCACTTTTTTAGCTTATTTCTCAGCCACTTTCTCAATCACAACATCCTTTGTGCAACTATTTTCCTCCTATATCCCTTCCTTTTCAAGATCCAAAGCCTCAACAATAAGATGTTCAAGATTTTCCCTATCCTCTTTTCCAGCATCTCTTGTAGAAAGTAGAGTTAGATCGATAACTATCTTCTTCTTAAATAAGGTATCGGGATTCCATCCTTGTTCCTTAATAATTATTTTTAGTGTGTTATTTTTTTAATTCAACAAAACAAACTTCTCTTTCAATTGAATGATATATTGTAAGCATTTTCATGCATTTTTTTAGATGCACATTAAGGACATCAGCTTCATTTCTCATGTTCTCATATTTTCCTTGCATTTTAAAATTTAATGTAGTTAGATGTGAAGAAAATTAAGAATGACATGAAATTTGATTAAAATGAATATACATTAGCAATTTTTTTTCCTTATCCACAAACACAATCAGATCAAGGTTTATGTCTTTAACCCATTTATTAAAATATTCCTATGCTTCTGCATTCAAATTCTCTAACCTGTTAAGCATGATAGTCAACAAATTATAATTGTAAGTATTAGCAATGGTAACTGACCTAGATGTAGCTTTAGAAAACAAAGCATCAGTACTTACAGGTTTCTATTACACCAATGCAAACAAATTTTCTTTTTCAAAGTGGTTATGATAATGGTTATTTATTTATTTTATCAATGCCTTCATCTGAACCTCCCACACACACACAAATTTTTAGTTCATCAATTACTCCCTCTTGAAGACTAGTAGTAGTATTATTTGCTACCAAATTTTTCAATGAAAAATATGTAAGGGCATCATCAAACATTATTACATTTTATATTATGGCAAGACTATCTGGTGAAGCTCTTCAAGGTCCCTATTGAGAAATTCCATCAATATGTGTTTCTTCTCCTTAGATAAAATCATGTGGATTGAAAGTAGTTCCAACATCAGCACCACTTTCAAACACTAAATATTCCTCATCAAATTTAGTTTCTGGCAAATAGGTCAATCCATGCACACTCGATAAGCCTCTAACAGAAAAAGAAGGGAATTGGAACTTAATATTTGTAGTTTTGTTGTTCATTGTGGTGGTGTTAATGGAAGAGCCTTCCCTCTTCTATGAAATGTATTTCAGACAAGAGGCATTTGTATAATCTTTCTCATAGATAGTGGATGGCCTATAAAATGTAAGTTATTTTAGAAAATAAATAAATAAATAAAAACAAAATTATATTTAAATTTGAAATTAAAATTTTAATATTGTATTTGGAGATAGTATAACATCTAATGTACATGACGTATTATGAGTGATAACCATAGGGGTGTTTTTATATGGTACATTCTACATACTTTTAGTCTGAAAAATAATAATCAAAATCCAAAAAAAAATGCAATGTAAAATAACTTCCACATAGAGTCAAGAAGGAACATTAAATGTTACTGTTTATTATGGTGGTAGTTGTTACACCATCTAAATTATTTATGAGTCAATTTCAAGAATTAAAAAAATAACTAAAACAATACAATTAGTCTTGAAAATTAAAATCTCATTTGAAATTTTCAAATAGCAATCCTACATGTGGAGATGACACTGAATAAACTCATGGATGTTTTGCAAGTTGATAAGATTGCATGGATAATTCCATAGACTCTGAATCTGTAGATTTTTCAACTACAATTGCACATTATCCTTTTGAGGTAGATTTTTTTTCTAAGGCATGCATTTTTGCCTATCAATTATAACAAACAAAGATTAAATAATTATTAATATTTACCTTGGTAACCATTTATCAAATAAACAAATATTAAATCCTAGAATCTAGATTAACAAATGAACAAATAAGCTAACCTCCTACTCATCCATAGACAAATAATTTATCATCATTTTTGAATCCAGTACAGTTGGACCCTATTTTGATGGTATTCATAGAAGGCCTCGTAGTATAATGCCAGAATAAAATTGGAACAAAAAATGGTGGAACTAGTATTGGTAGCAATAGAATTTAATTCAACCCTTCTTCTAGAGGAAATAATAGATTTTTGGTCAAAATTCTATTTGAAAATAGTATGGACCATGTAAAACATTGTCCAATATGGAATATTTGGTGTTCTTCCCTACAATACTATTATGGCTTGGAAAATTTGAACTATTAATTTTTAAAAAGGGTGACTACCATCTTCAACATGGATGCCCCTCTTTTGACTATCTAAACTGAAAGAGAAAAAGAGGATTTTAGATCGCAAAAAGCTATGACATGAATTTTAAATATACAAAAAAAATTAGAAGTACATACGGATTCAATCGATGTGCAAATTATTTTTTTTCCAAAAAATTCATGTCTTCATCTGTTAGTATTGATTTGGAACTCACAAGGGTTACATTGTGAAATGGAAGACCTATGAGATTATGAATATCTTATGGCAGAGTACCAAATGAAATCATCTTACAATCCACTTGCAGAGTGAATATCTTCTCGTGAGTGTCATAAGAATATGTAAGCATTTTTAAAAGCATAGTGTATATGTCATACTGTGGCATGTATAGTAGCCAACTAAATCTATATTTTTGAATCTAATCATTGTATGCATCTAATTGTTGTATGATCTTCAAAATGTCTAGACATAACAGGTTTTGAAAATAATTATTCTCTCCATGGCTGCAAAATGTTTTTTTCTAGGGGGATGAGAAATTAGTTCTACAAAATGTTAGAAATGAAGGTCGAGGTAAGTATTCATGTAGTAGGGGTGGTGACTGGGAAACCAAATAGTAGACTGGATATAGAGGTCACCTACCAACAAGCTATTCGGATATACTATTTGGCTCCATCACTTGGTGGAGTTGTTTAGATCAAACATTTAACCAAATATTTCAGTGCCGATATTTGGCCTAGCTATTTGGTCCAACCATTTAACTCAATCATTTGGCCTAACCATTCAGCTTGACCATTCGGCCCAGCTATTTGGCTTGGTCATTTGGTTTAGACATTTGACTCAATCATTCATCTTGGTTGTTCAACTCAAATGTTTAGTTCAGATGTTCGGCATAGCCATTTAGTTTAGTCATTCACTTCAACCATGCCATTGCGATGTTTATAAAAAATATCATCGGTAGAGAATTTGCCATGCTCACAAATCAAATTTCTCTAGATTCACCAAATATAACCAATAGGTTTTCAAGTATGGCCTCTTAAAATGATCTCTACATTACACATGTAACTTCAACTTACTTAGGTCAGATAAGAGGTTAAGTGGTTGAGAGGGTGAGTTCCATGTAGAGTTCTACCTAGATTTCAACTTTGTACCAGTGTGATTTCTCTTCTAAGTTTCACAGTGAGTTACACTCGGTCCCACATGAGTTCTTCAATGAGTTAACTCTCCCTATTCCTTATTTATATTCTTTTTCACCAAGCTATTTTAATAGAGCAAAGCAGAACTGATAATTGGTAAGCAACGTAGCTCAATACATCAAGGAATTGTTGCACATCTTCTTATTCAGGGCCATTGATTTATAGAATTCTTTGTGTGCTCACCCTACAAAAAGATCATCCACTGACCTATTCTGAAACAATAAACTTGAATTGTTTTTTACTTATTAGAAGAAGAAAGTTAATTATAATAAATAAAATTGCATTAATGACAAACACAATCCAAGAATTAGAGAGAGATGCATCTTCACTTGTAAAGACATTATGTTAGATTTATGAGCTCTTGTAATCAAAGGGAGAAACTCATCTCAAGGCTTTCCATTCACTTGAATAATTAACATAATGTATGAAATGCCTTAATATTGTATTTTTATCTTTATCAATGGCTCATAAATAAATCTAAATTTTGCTCACTATTAGGTGAAGGAATTGTTGAAGATATATAGTTTTATGCATGTGTGAAATTCCCAATTATTTGGATAATAAAGGATGAAATCAGATCTATGTTAGTTCCATGAAACCTATTCTATATCCTCATAAAAAGATGTAATAAACAATATTTTTAATGTTTCTAATGCTATTCATTCGGTTATAAAAAGGATCCGCGAGCAAATATATGATTATTGCACATTATAATGATGAGGTTTGGATAATGATTATGGGTCTTTGTAATTAGTATTTTCAGTCAAGTGTAACTTATGCGAATCCACTTAAGTATTTACACCCTAAGCAATGATCTATTCCATATTTTGGGAGCTAAGGCAATTATGGTCCTATGGGAAATTCATTCAAACAATTCCCTTAACTCCCTTAATGTTTTGGACGTTGCATTGTTCCTTGTCATGCAAACTCAGGTAGTTATCCACATGCTTTCATGCTAGGTCACATGACACTGAATTTCGTAATATTTATTTCCTTGTAGCTTGATGTCGATATTCGTTGTGTCTTTGTTATATTTATAATCGAAGTATAGAAGGCTCTAATCTTTGCCTTGGTCGTGCGCCTTCGTGCTTGTTCATATGCATCTTTACTTAGTCACTTGAATTCAACTTTGCGCCCTCTTGGTTGGCTTCTTAAGTTTTTTTTTTTTTGGGTGTATGGTCTTTGCATTTGTACACTAAAGATATCATTAGGCATTCAAACAGCTCGATGTTATATTTTAATTTTTAATCTTTAAGTTATTTGATTTCATATGTTTTAAATAGTTTAATTTTTAATAGAAGAATATAATTTTAATATGAATCTGAATTTATTTCGAGTAGTGGAAAATGAGAATTGTATGCTTCTAAATATATATGGCTTATGTATAATAAATAATGAAAAAATATTTTAATTGATTTCGCATAAAAATACACTTTCAAAAAAGGCATTTTTCCAAAAATATTTTATTTTATTAATCCTTTATAAATAAATATTAAATTTAATGTTAAACCCATCTCTTAAATTAAAAAAATTATGATAATTAATCAATAAACATTTCTCTTAAAAAGATATATAAATGATTTTTTTTAAAAAAACATCAAAAAGAAAATATTTATTTTTATAACCATAGATATAAATATTTTTATAAGTATTAATAATTTTTGAAATTTTAGTAAAAAGAAACAAATAATAATTTATTAAACATAATTTTATAATAAACTGTGAATATAATTTTCTCCTGTCAATTTAAATAAAAATTTTGATTATAATTTTATGAAATTAAGACCAAATCTTTAAATTTCATCACAGAACAAAATTACTACTAATTAAAAAATAAAACATTATTAATGCCCGACATCGGGGACATCGGGAGAGTTGCTATAATGAGAAATGGGGTCTCTTCCTTCCATTAGATTCCTCAGGCGTATTCCTTTTTTTTTTTAAAAAATCAAAGAGAAAATATCTATTTTTATAACTATTCATATAAATATTTTTATAATTATTAATAATTTTTGAAATTCTATTTAAAAGAAAAGAAATAAATAATGGTTTATTAAACATAATTTTATAATAAACTGTGAAAATAATTTTCTCGTGTCAATTTAAATAGAGCTTTTGATTATAATTTTATAAAATTAAGACCAAATCTTTAAATTTCATCACTGAACAAAAATACTACTAATTAAAAAATAAAACATTATTAAGGACGGGCACCGGGATGGTTGTGATGTTGAGAAGGGGGGTTTCCTCCCATTAGATGCCTCAGGTGTAATCCTTTTTTAGTGTGGATTGCTTCTCCGTTGCTCTTATTCACCTAATTCATCGTCAGAAAAAAATCAGCTTATTCATAATTGTATTTTTGGGTACACCTGTTTAGTAATACTGTTGTCCTACTTTTTGGGTCTCTCTGAACCTATTAGTAGAGATAGAAACAGCAAATAACAATCTTACATAATACTGTTGTACCTTGGACAATTCGTATTTCTTTGTTGCGTCCATCTCTTCCTCATCTGTGGTGGATTACAAGTAATAATGAGATCATTATGAATATATGAATACTGCCTATAAAAAAATAATAAAAAAAATAAATTACAAGGTTTATAACATTAGTAACTTACAAAGGAAACGACAGTCAGATAGAATTATTGTCATCAACAATAATAAAATTACGCCTGTCAAGTATCTTCCCATTCAAACAGTTGTTTTTGAGACTTTCAAAAAAATTAAACCACCGATAGAAGAGATCAAAGTGTTTCAGAAAACTTCCAATCTTGTTTAATTGCTAGATTACAGTTTATTCTACAAGGGGGAAATTTATGATTGCAAATCAACGACATGTTTTCAAAAGATTTCTGATGGGTATTTCTCATTGCAAATTAGCCACATGTTTTTAAAAGATTTCTGATGAGTTCATTGACATTGACTTCATTAGCTTTTGCAGTTGTTCAAATTAGTCTTCTGTCTTTTATAGACTTCTATATAGCCTGTTATATATATCACAAGTCCAGAACTCTGAATGAAGAATTAGTGTTCCGTCTTTTATGGACTTCATTAACTTTTGCAGTTTTTCAAATTAGTCTTTCGTCCATTATTGACATCATTAATTATTGATTTCACTAGCTTCTACTGTTATTCAAATATCACTAGTCAAAAGTTAAAGTGAAGTATATAACTTTGAAGAACAGGGGTTTAAAAATAAAAAAACCTTCATCTATATTCTTCATTCAAACATAATGTCAGTCCGTAAACTCGAAGATAAAAGCATTCCAAACATTCATTACTTAATGGTTTGACGAAAGTCATGAAAAGAAAGAGTCTATAATTCTTTTAATAAGAAATTGAAATCTTAATTCACTGCTTTTGTTTAATTTTAAAAAAGTCACAAGCGACATTTTAGAGGGACACGGAATGAAAGGTATTTAACATTATAAATTTTATATATTTAAAATTTATTAAAAAAATATTTTTTAAGAAATATTTTGTGTATATTTTTTGTTGGAAATTTTGGATCACCAATCGTAATTTATTATTAAAGAAATAAATGTCTAAAATATCAAAATAAAAATATAGACCCAATATCGTTACAAACATTAAATCTAATTAATATTTAAAATATTTTTATAACCTTTAGATGTAATTAATATTTAAAATATTTTTGTACGTAATAGACTACTTTAAAATATTTTTGTACATAGTAGATGTCATGTATGAGTGAATGCATACATATATGTAATAGGTATGTCATAGATGTCATGTATGAGTGACTGTATCATGACTATAGGTATATTACAAGTTACATGATACAGGGTAGTCATCTTTGCATATTGATAGACCCATTGATTGAAAAAACCCCAAATTATTTAAGAATCCATCTTCAAACTCAAGTACTCAATTGGGTAGTGCAAACTAAAGTAGATAAATTAGGTAGGGCATAGTCAATTAGGTGAAATATGGGGTAGAATAAACGGTATAGATCTATTACATATGTAACTTCATTTCTCATTCTACATTCTGATCTTGAAATTTTGAAAACTAAGTATTGACTAGAATGGAATTTTAAAAACTAACTTCTAAATGGTAACTCCTACAACTCTATAATCAAATTTTGAAGATATTGAGTAGCCCTAATTTGTTATATTTAGTATATAAATGTTTTAGAAATAAAACGTAAACTTATACATAAAATTTATTTTACTAAATATATCCTTGAAAAACATCAAACATGACACAAAAAATTACACTCCAAAGTGCTTAACAACCTCTAGTTGCTATATATATATCAACAAACTTGAATGAAAAAAAGACATCAGTCCACAAAGGGTATACCCACTTTATAAAGGATGCACACCCTTTAGAAAGGGCATACGCCCTTTGAAAAGGGTGTGCATCCTTTATAAAAGGCATACACCCTTTGCAAAGGGTGTACATCCTTTATAAAGGACATACACCCTCTACAAAGGCTATGCATCCTTTGCATGGGGCATACACCCTTTGAACATTTCAATTTTTTTTTCATTTTCCCTCTAAATCTACCTTGGGTACAGGCTTAGGGAGGACCAAAACTACCTTGAAAATGGCCATGGTGCAACCCACTTAATTTCTAAGAAATTTAGGAGTCTTTTTGATCTTTGTCCACACATCTAATTAGGCAGATTTTATCCTTACAAAACATCAAACATGGAACCAAAAATTGTAGTCCAAAGTAATTAACAACAACCTCTAACTATTTTTAGACACATTATGAGTGTTGCCAAAAAGGAAGATAGAGATTTGGGAGCTCAACTTGAATCAACATTTTAGACACTACCATTGTTATTGGTATAATGACATTGTGTTGGGAAGGGTGGAAGATAAAATCCAAGAACAAACACACCTGTTCTAATTCCACCTGTTAGGATCTTGCTCCTCAGAAAGAGCACAGTATGATTACCAAATATAAGCAATTGAATATGCGAAAATAACCAGAAACACAAGTAACTAGAATTCACCAATAGCACAGAATATGAGAGACAATACACTATCTTGTATTAACACTATACAGAAAAGAATACATCAAAGAGCCGTCACACTCTTTCACCTTACAGAGATTCGCCACACCTCAAGTGTACAGTAATTCTTCTCACACACACTCTCCTACACAAAAAAACGGTCCCAACAACCAACTCACACACAGAATTGGTGTTCACCTCACCAACCAGTCAGTAATAACCCTGCCGGTACACCAAGCACTCTATAGCACTTCAAGCTGATCTCTCATGAACCTGCAACCTGCAATTCAAAGACCAAACTTACATGTAGATCACCAATGAGCTTGCAACAACCTGCAACTCACAGATCTTACAACTAGAAGGAACTCTTCCTTTCTATCTCATGCCTTATACAATACATGCCAATGGGTCTATAAATAGATCCCTAACTCAAACACTAACTTAGACTCTTAATTTAGACAATTATCCTCGCAGCCCAAGACTCTAACTGGTCTCAACATGCAAACTCTTCGTTCACTTAACTAACTGTCCATGAAACGAGCAGTTCTGGAACACACAGGTGACTGACGTCGGTCCCTGCTTGTCTGGTTCTGCCGACGTCGGCCGACTCCCTGCCATCACCGGTGGTCTTCTGCTCTGGTCTCTGCCGACGTCGGTCCTGCTGCCGACGCCGGTTCCTCTGGAACTCAGCAACCATCTGTTCCTCAGTTTGCAAAGGTTGAAGCTTTTAGCTCCACAACCTAACACATTGGATATAAGGTTTGGAAAGTGATTATGGAGTAGAACATAGTGGTGAAAAAGTAGCTAGGTTTAGCGATAGCCAAAATGTGGTAGTAATGAATACATTCTCCTAGTTTTTGTACCTTACATCATTCATCATGGCACCATCCAATAAGGATGAGAATAAATAGGGTTATATTTTTGGGGATTTATCTTACAAGGATGTTGTTTGCCTATCAATGGCCTCTCCTTCAATCTTTACAAGCCCATACATTGTGAAAAGTGGATGTTATCCTAGTATTGAAGATCGCTCTTCTAGAGTTAACGAGGTTTTGATGATTTTACATTTATTTATAGACTCAACCAGATTTTGACCATGGTCAGAAGAATTGCATCAACGGATTGATAGTACCTCGACTAAATACTGTGTAATCTATTTATGTTCTAAATGTTTTTTCATAATCTAATTTATGAAGCTTTAAAATTATTTGAGAGTTCTTAAAGAAAGACCTTGGTTTTGGAGATGAGATGGGCTCTTTGTGTTTTGTATATTAGAAATATATATCCCTTAATTTTTATCTCTACTTCCTAATTTTTTTATTTTCAATACCCTTCCTAATACTTCTTTGCAATAAAAATATCAATATTTTTACCAAATATTTTACCTACCTATTTTTGTGAATATTTTAATGTTACCTTTTCATTTATAACTTTCATAATTAAGTTGGAATGTGTAATGATTTAATGTAAGTTTATCATTATATGTAAAATCATCACAAAGAATTAAGAGTTGTTAAATTTACGTAGGGTACTAATTTGTATCTTAATTTCACTAATAAAAAAATAAGTTTATAAATTTTTTTTTTTTTGATGTTTTTAATAATTTTAATTTATTTTAAAAATATGATATTTATGTATACATCTTATCATCGTTGTACTTTTCAAATTGCTTAAAACTTATAACATCTCTTATTACTATTTATTGTTGTTGATTAAAAAAATTAAAAAAAAAAATGATTTCTATTAATATTTAGATCATATTACCACCCACATTCAATTTAATTGTAAATAAGTTAAAGAACTCATTTACCCTTAAATACTTAATTTTTTTTCTTTCTTTAAAATCTTTAACACAAGTGAACACACTATAATATCATTTCTTGTCGTTGCAAAGCATATTTGAAATTATTATAATTACAAAAAATATCTACATATAAATAATTGTAAATATATTAAAAAATAAAAATAGTATTCGAAATAAATTTTTTTATATAATAAAATTTTTCATATAAATATATATTTAGAAAGGAAAAATTATATCTTCTAAACTATAAGTAAAAATATTACATTCTATATAATTTAGTGATTCTTTCTAATATTTAGATATTCAATATTATTTATATATATCATAAATTTTTTAACTAATATTAAATAGAAATATTCTTCTCAATCTCCATTAAAATTCAACATTTAGAATATTATAAAAAGAAGAATTTTGATTTATTAATTGAATTATTTAACTCACAAAAAAATCTCTCCATATTAGTTTTTCTAAATTTAAAAATCAATCTTTATAATTGAATTTAAGACTTTGAATTAAAAAAACATTACTTATTAAATATCCTTCTCATACCATCTCACGTGTAAACATTTAAAACATTATTGTTGAATGGTTATTAATCTATTGAGCAAATTGTTTGGCTCAAAAAAAAATCTAAGAGAAATTAATTCTTGCTGGATGATAAGATCCATCTTTATTGCTAAACACGATGTGGTAATGCTCGTTAATTCTTTCCCTACCGTATAAATCACGGCATAATTATTCACGATAGTGATCAAAGAATACTTTCGCACGGAGAAGAGATGAAGTTGAATACTCATAAATCATAGGTGTTAAATATAAAGCAGTTTTAAAAAAATGACAGTCCATTAAAACTGAAGAAAATTGGGCCGTTTGAATGGTCAAACAAAAAATTTCAACATAGTAATGAATGTTTAGAGTTTTCCCTACCGTATAAATCACGGCATAATTATTCACGATAGTGATCAAAGAATAATTTCGCACGCATTCCGAGGAGAAGAGATGAAGTTGAGTACTCATAAATCGTAGGTGTTAGATATAGATCAGTTTTCAAAAAATGACAGTCCATTAAAATTGGGCCGTTCGAATGGTCAAACAAAAAATTTCTCAAACCATCGTTGAGTAGTATGGTAACGAATGTTTAGAGTATAATAGTGAATATGTAGTGTATATTTAGAGTTGAGTTATAAAATCTTCTCCCACACAGCGAATGTGTATAACCGCTGTGTGTATAACGTAGTTATGGTAACTAATATTTAATTTGTTGTTATAAAATATTTTCTCACACAACGGATGTGTATAACATTTTGATAAAGATCGTCAATTTGTATGTAATGTATATTTAGAATTTAGTTATAAAATTTCTTCCACACAGCGAATGTGTATAACAAAGTTATTGTAGTTAATATTTAAACTGTAGTTATAAAATCTTTTCTCACACAATAGATGTGCATAGCATTTGATAAAGGTCGTCAATTTGTTTCTGTTTTATTTGTTTGTTTGTTGGATTGACTGATTGGTTGGTGGGTATGTGCGTTGTTTGGTTAGAAGGGAGGGGCGATAGGATGGGGGGTTTGTATTGGCCAAACTTTTGGTAGTTATTATTCTGTTTATTGTGATCTTGGTAAGTTGATAATGTATTTTTAAGTTTCCCATTTTTTTTAAAAATATCTTTTAGGTTATTGTAAGGGTGATATTTATTTTGATTTACTTATAAGTAGAGTTCATTAAAGATAAATTAAAAATGACTGTAGGCTAAAAGTATGAGCAGTTATAGGTATAAATTGTTAAGCGTGTGATTAAGCACATAATGTATCAGTTGAGGCCATTTTATATATGTTAGAGTTGTTTTTATTTTGTCGTATTGATGTTGATATAGATGAAAAATAGCAACAGACAAGGAATAGAAACTTTTTATTGTAGAAAAGTAGAAGGTCCACTTAACTCCAATAAAAATTCTAACATCCCAAAACTATAATTAAATTATCAAATTTGGATTTATTTATATCGATGTTTCATTTAAATACCATGAATACATTTATTTATTTTATAAGTCGACAACCAAAAAATTGGAGTTTAAACTTCTTGTCTTACAATTGGAACATGAGTTCCTCTAGATATAAGGTTAGGAAAATAATGGTAAAGTTAATATATTATGCATTAGGATATGCCCAATAATATGTTTAGTATGTGGTTAAGTGTTTGTCAGTTTGAAGTTAGTAGTTTAAAACTAATACTTCAAGGGTTTCATTCATTCTTGTTAGATTTTATTGAGATGAGAATGGGTTGTAGTGGACAAAAATCTGAATTATAAATATAGATGTAGTGAGAGACAATCAATTTGAAACATAAAAATGGTGATTTGATTACTGGAACAAAACACAAAACTTAAATGAAGATAATAAAAAGTTATAACCGATTTTCATTATTAAAAAAAATATATAAACTTAAATTCATTTGAAAATATATATTATATATATTTAATTAATAAAATATAGCACATACTTCAATTAGATAGTTGATGTATGTTCAGTACCATTGCACATCAAATAAATCTCCCTTACACAGGTAAACGTTATAGTAAATACTTTATTTATGATATAAAATTATTAGATATTTCATTTATGATATAAAAGAGGAAGTATGGATGACTTGAAATTGTGTATGATAAGTTATTACGAAAAACAATGCATATGGTTTTATAATTAATGTTAGAGAAGGTTTATATTAAAGTGAGATACCCTTTATATTAATATAGAAGTAAAAAAATGAAATGATCCATATGTAACATAAAAATAAATGAATGTTAGAGTTTTGTTTTTATTTTTAGATTATTTAATGATAATATTTTATATTATAATCAATAGTTTTATATTTTAATAAAATTATAATTATATATATATAATTAATAATAAAATAATAATGAAAAGTTATAATTTAATATTAGATTATTTTTTATTTAAAAAAATTAAATACATATTTTTTTAAGTAATCAAGTTTAAATGAGAATTTAATTATAAATATAAAAATATTCATTCTTTTATTTATTTTCGTTGATTAAAGTTCTCAAAAACTATGTATTATATTTAAATATAAATAATTTAAAAAGAATTAATAATGATTCATTTGTTCGGCATCGACACTCTTACCCAACCCACCCCTCAGGTGGGAGCAGAAGGACCTATCCAAAGGTGAAAGGTCACATTCAACTTTAGTCAAGCCCAATTGGATACTGTTGTAGTAGCATTAGGGTTGAGAGGTATTTTTAGGAGGAGGTAGGTGGGTAGGCCTCTTATTTCTAAGTTAAAAATGGTAATGGTGAAGGATGGGAATTTTTGCAGAAGGGGGTTATTGATGATGTTGGGTGGTAGGGGAGACTATGGAGGAATAATAGTGTGATGTTTGACATAAAGAGTGTATTGGAAGATGTTTTTGGTGGTGGGAGTGGAGGTAGCCTCCCTTTGATTGGTGGCATTGGTCACTGGGAGGTGGTTGTTTGGTGGCTACCCATTTCTTCATTCTCAGATTGTTCTTGTTGGTGGTCTTAGGTTAGGTTTTGGTTGGGTTGTTGTAATGGTATTTTTTTCCTACGTTTTCTTATTGGCTCCCTTTTGGTTTTGGATTTTGTAGGTTTGGCCCTACAAAATAATTTATAAGGTGTTATTGGTTTTTTTTGGGTTTCAAGTTTGGTTACTATTTTAATTATGGTTTCATGTAATCTTATTTCATTACATTTAAAAAAATAGTTGAGGTACCCATCAACAGACAATTACCTATTATATATACAAACAATTATAAAAATAAATAAAATTAATAATTATATTTAAATAACTACAAAAATTAATGGAGTCCAAAATTTTATGTTTGAATAATTAGGAAAATTAATTAAATCAATAATTATATTTTAATAATTAAAAAATTATTGAAATCATTATTGAATGAAGATTAATTTTTCACTCAAAATAGAGTAGCTGTTTGTCCCTACTTGTGATTTTAAAAGTATTGCGAATCGACTAAATTAATATATATATATATATATATATATATATATATATATATATATATATATATATATATATATATATATATATATATATATATATATATATATATGTATATATGTCATTGAAGTGTAAAATAAAGTGAAATATTTAGAATCATTGAATACTTTTGTCCATATATATTATTAAAATTATAATTTTGTACAAATTATTAAAATTAATATATATATATATATATATAAATTTTGATGACAATTATTTATTCAATATCTCTTTTCAAATGAGAATATATATATATATATATATATATATATATATATATATATATATATATATACTCATTCTCATTTGAAAAGAGATATTGAATAAATAATTGTCATAAAAAATTTTAAAAGGTAAAGTTGATTGTTAAATTATGTCTATACCAAATATAGTGTAATCATCAAAAGTGATGAATGAAGTGCTCTTTTAAAATTAAAAAAACTGCAATCTTATTAAATTTATTATTAATATTTTTTCATGTAAAATTTGTTTTGGAAAATATTGAGCACCCTTCTTTCCCATCAATTTTTTTTTATAAATTTTGATATTATTGGATTCAAATTTTTTATCAATTAGTATGTTACATGATTAATTTTATTTCATTATTAATTTGAAAGGTCAATTGCCAAAAAACTAAATTAAAATTATTAAAATTGAAAAAATTGATTCAAATTCATTAATATTAATTATGTTTGAACTATTATTAAAAGTTTATATTTATTCACAATTAAAGTTTGAAAATTTTGTAAATACCTATTTTTAATAATGTTTCATTCATTAAATTATTTAAAGAAAACAAATATATTAATTTTTAATTTAAATATAATTTATATTTCATAATCACAAATTATATTCTATAATGCATCATAAAACAAGATTGTTTATTCTAAATTGAGTGTGTAACTATCTGTAAAAGGGGTAGGGCGATGTTTCCTTAGGCAAATATGACAATAGTCACAACAAAACTAGTAAGCAACATTGTTATAACTGAAATTAGCGTACAATGTTTTTGCAAGCATAACTTTTTACAAGCATACATTTCTTACATCGGAGAACACCAAAATCAAGCCTACTCACATTATCCCACTGGCCCAATGTTTTGGTTTTCTGTTGTATTGCCCTATAAATTTGAACAAAATTTAAATTACCATACAGTATTTCAGATTTTCTGCCCTTCAATTTTAGAGTTGTGTGTGTGTGAATCTACTTTTCCAATATTTATGATATTTTGTCTTAAAATTTTATGAGAAAAATAATTTTTATCATATTTTTGTTTAAATAAAAAATGTAGTATATTTTTTTAATTAATTAAAGGCAAAATGAGTAATTTTATGATACTCCACTTTTCTTAAACCATATTATATAATTATTAATTATATGTTAATATCATTTTTGTTAGTTATAATCATAAGACAAGGACATCCCTATAGCACACAAGAAGAATAATCATTTGTTTTCATAAATTTTATAGGTATGGATCGACCAAGGTTGAATTTTTAAGATGAGGAGTTAGTAAAAGAATATAAAAGTGAGCATTTAAGAACACCATAAAAAAAGGTAGAAAGAGATCGGAAATGAATACATTGAAACAATAATGATAGAGAAAGTGATGTTATATGTAAAGCCAAATTAACATCTAAGTAATTAGATTTACAAGCTCAAGAACATTTAGATACAATGAGAATAAGTCATGTATGACAATTTGAAGATGATCAATGTGTATTCATATGAAAATTGGGAGGTGAGGAGGATGGAAACTATTATAAGAGTATTTGCAAGGTTGGCATTTGTCCCTACACATGAAACACATAAATGGGTTGAGTTTTGTTGGTTAGATTTATTACTTGACCAACGATTTTTTGATATTGAAAAATATATTTGACTTGATGATGATGTAATAATATTAAATCAAGAGTCATTCAATTATAATACTTTCCATATCAAGCACAGAAATATTGTAGTTGAGTTTAAAGATCACAGTGATTATGAAGATGAGGATAATTGAACTATTCAATAAAACACAATGGAACATGAGTGTAAAATCATATCTAGGCTATGACATGGTCAAATTATGGAAGTAACCTAAATATTTATGTCACAAAGAAGATATATTGATAGACAACAATAATAGAATAACAAATATCAAGGTGAATTATATACAATTAGAATGATAAAATTCATAGTCAACAAGAAAGATAATTGATTTTGGTAGTGAAGAAGAAGAAAGGTCGAGGTAAATCTGATCTTCTAAATATGACTCTCAGATTGAGAATGCAAAATATATTAGATTAGTATTAGTCATTTCTTGGTTTAGTTTAAATAGTTTGGGATAGATTTTATTGCTTTATCTGGCTTTTTGGCCAAGTTTATTTTATTTAAGTATAAGGATTTGTTATATATCTAGGCTATTATGCCTCATCTTCACGCGTCATGTCTGAGGTTGGGTCCCTAGTTTTTGAAAAAACATCTTTTTAACTAATACTTTATTTTTTAAAAAGAAATAAAATAATTTAATTATTTTAATTTAATATTAAAGTGAACACATAAATCTAATAAATACACCAACAATTCTAAAATAAATATATCCTTATTAATTATTATGACAAAAACAAAGATGTTATATACATCTATTGAATAAATCATTGTAAATACATCACCTAAATTTCAACATGGATACACATGCAAAATAATGATATCAACCCTGACCAAAAGACTTGATTTGATTGGGGCTTAAAAAACACAATGTTTTAAATTTTTCAAATAGTTACCATGAGCAATTAAAAGTAACATTCGTAGTATATAAAGAAGGTTGGTGATTGTGTTTGCTTGGTTTCAATTTCATGTTGCGTTATTTCAGTGTTCATGTTGAAACACTTGAATAGTTTTAAAACACAAAATTTTCCTTAAATTATGGAAAATTTATATGCACTTTTGATATTTGAAAAATTTATGTAAATTAAGATCATATTTATAGGGACTACTTTGACGGTTAGCATGTATAAAGGAGCCAAAATAACAATATGTCAAAAACATTGAATTACATAAATAAAACTAAGTTTAGTAATATTAAAACTATAAGGTATATTTGCAAGAAATGTTAACTTTAAAAAATGATAAACATTATCTTTGATGACGTTATCTTACGTTTATCATTTTATGGTATCTTTGATGACGTTATATTATGTTTATTATTTTATGGTTTTAATATTTTATTGTGTTTGATGATGTTGTATTTTATTTATTGCTTTATGATTTTAACCTCACATCTCTTTCTGTTTGAATAATAGTATGCAAGCAAGTACAAAATCAAGGATTAGGGTATTGTGAGGTAAAATATGCACCTTTACTTGTTGAGGCCATGCAACACATTTAGAGATAAGGGTAGCCATCCATTTTAGTCATGAGATAGACTTCACACTCACCATCATAAGATTCATGGTCAGTAACCTGTTCCAAGGAGGCCCCCTAGGCATGCTGGAAGTGGGAAATGTAAGCCTAAAGGAATAGAAATAAATAAAAGGCAAACAAACAAGAGGCTAATAGACCAAATCTTGAAAAATCAGAGCATCAAAAAGAGAGATAGGTTGGAAAGATCACGGTCGGCTAGGGAGGATATGTTCAAGTTATATTATCTCAGTGAGATAGCCTTGAAGTCTATCAACGATGAGAAGGTTGCATATGATTCAAATGAAAACTTGGCATGGAAAATGGAAGCCTGCATTCATTGAAGAGATTATATATGACAAATGGAGTGAGAAAGAGAATGGTTGGAGAAACAGCAAGGTGCATGCAACAATGGACCTCAGGTTAAATGCATTGTGTTCATTAGTTTTCACAAAGTTAATGTTAAGTTCAATTTAGTTTGTTCAATATTAACATTGATATTTATAAAACAATCACCATTCTAATTACAACTAGATGATCCTCAATCCCAGTTTAGTGATGATGATCACATTCCTTTGAGAGAAATGCATTTGTGGAATGGTAGATATATTCATCAAGGGGGATTAATAAATGAAAGTGTGCATGACAGGTTGTCTCACAAATTGATATTATACTTCCTATGATGACTACATATTATATACACTCGTATTAATTCCCCATACCTTTATTTGAACCCTGCCATTACATATTTTTATAGTGCTATATATTGTTATTGTATAGAGGCTTTTGGTGGAGATGAGTTGGTGCAATCATAGGCATGGATGGACCATGTTTAGGAAGTATGATAGTTAAATCTTATTTACCAAAACTGACAAGTTTATTATTCATGTTGGTGTCTTATTCTTGCATTTTATTGATATTTTTAAAATGCACATTTGCAAATGCAGGTGTCCAAGGTGATATGAATATACTTACATTCATGTGGTTGACTGCTTCCACCTATTTGTCCATTTTCAGAGTCTGAATGGCCATAACATGAACATTGATATTATCTTGTGGCTAATGTCTTGGGCATTATTATTTATATATATACATTTTGGCATAATATGTATGACATGTTTAATGTGTGGTCAGACATATTATTTGAATAGGAGATTTGAATACAATTATTTAGTTTCTAGTTTGTGTTGGATACATATTTTTTCTTTTATGTACAATTGAAGCAATGATTTGGTGGTTAATTTATATTTACCGATGTATTGCACAATCATGCATGGTTTCATGATGCAATGTTTTTCCCATGTACTCATCATATATTTTGTACGTGTGTGATATGTGATATTTTTGACTGGTGATCTATCATCTTCACATGTATACCTTATTATCATTTCATTATTTCACATTGTGGGAAGGAATGAAATATAAGATTTGTATGCATGGCTTGTCTCTCTAACATTCCTTTGTCTCATTCTACTCAGGCAATCAACATAATAATTAATAATGTTTATGGCTCGTAGTTTGAGGCAGGGGAGGAGGGATGAGAAGGAATGGGGAAACACTCCAATACATTAGAATGACCATGCCATAGGCAAATATTTCATACTCTAGTATAATGATTTCATTGTTTTCATTTAAGTTATATAACTCTTTGTGTGTAAGGAAATTATTTGTAATATAAAATAAATAGATGTTCTTAGTTTTTGAATATTCTCATGGATCGTCATTTATGTCTAGTTTTGTTTAGCTTTTCAATGCTAGAAATATTGAATACTATCATTCACTTTCACATGTATCATATTTTTTGTAGATGAAGTCCCAAATCTAGAAAATAATGTGGCTTCCCAATTACTTGAGGACATGGATGAAGTTCTCGTAAGGATGAGATCCCATAACACAATGGGTGCAAAAGAACATCCTAGTTTGTAACTATCACTAACGGTTGTTAAAAAAATCACTTGAGAGAGAAAACTAGTTTTTTACTGAGCTTCTTGATGGTGCAAGGGCAAAAGTTATCAAGTTGGAAACTACGTTGGCTAACAAGACCATAGAGTTTGAGAAGTTGCACCATGCACTTATCACACTGAGGGATGAGAAAATTGATGTTGAAATAAAGTTTGTCAATCTACAATCTACCCATGCCTACATAAAATCAATCTATGACGCAAGGGCGGAGATTGTGTGGGCCATTGAAATTAAACATAAAGGAATAGTTACCATATATGAGTAGTAGCTATAAATTTTGAAGGCATAGTTCGATATCTTGTTTGAACAAGCCAATGGGATGTCTCCCAATAGATGTGGTATTACATACATGAACAATGATAATTAGTTGTGTGAAACGACTTATGTGTTTAGTATTACATGATATATGCTTATTAATTTGGATGGAAATCCACTGAAACACATGATTATTCACATTTTAATCTATAAAATTAAGTTGTTTATGATGGAATGAATGAATGACTATGTTCAGAAGTTTTTTAACCAAAAAAATTACAAATTAACTTCATATGAAATTATGCTATAATAGACATACTAAAAATAGTAAACTTATCCCTAAAAAATAGTAACTTCTCCCTGAGTAGAGAACACATTGTAATTACAAGCTCTATATGTGTCATCCAAATACTTGAAATATTATTGATAAGCATATGTGTTATGTCACCATGGCTTTTTAAATCCCTCGATTAGCTTCTTGATCTATTTTTGTAGCTTTTTCTAATCATGTGGCTTATTTTTTATTTTTTAGATTTTATTTTCTTTGGATTTATTTATTTATTTGATTTTTATTTTCTTTTTGTTTGCTAGGGTTTTGGTAAGTAGTGGGGTTGTGGATAACAATTGCCTTTTTGGGATGGAAGGTTATGCCACTAATGTTCGTATCCAATATAATTAGTTAAGCTAGAAAAAATCATATTAAGGTATATGATCAAAACCATGAGAAAACTTGTTTTGTTAGAGTTTTATGTCGATCTTATCTTACTTTGTTTCCATCATTGTCATAACATTTTTTTGGGACTTTCAAGGCTAGAAATGCAATTATTATGCATTTGTCTTTGCCTTTTAGGTGAATAGTTTGGTTTTAAATGATCTTCAACCTTTTTATTGCAAATATTATTGCATAGAATGATAAGGATGGCATTGAAGTGAGCCAAGATGTTTGTCCCAAAAAAGTACGACGAAGTATAGCTTATGGTAATCCCCTCAACCTAATATTTGTTTAAAATATGAGGTTAATAATGATTACAATTAAAATGAAAATGATTGTTTGATAACCTATTATATCAATTGTATACCCTCTAAAGAATACCGTAATCCCTATATTTGTCATCTTTAGAATATTATAAACATAGGTAATTTAATAACCTAGTTAATTCTATGTTTATTTGGACTAAGCTCTAATTAATTCAGAGTTGATTGGGAGTTGGGAGTTGCACATAATTAAGTAGTGCACCTAAGGTCAATTCTCCCTATGTCCCCTATATATATGAACTCTTGTAGTGCATTGTAATACATAAATTTGCATGATGTGAATATGAGAGACTTTGAACTAATTTATCCATGATTGTTCTGTCTGCAATAGATTTTTGGTTGTGGTAATGACATGCTAAAGTGACCCTGATGAATGAGAATCTTCATCTCTCAGATGTGGTATCAAAGCTGTCTCTAACAACCCTTATTCATCCAGTAATCAAATGAAGTTTTTCTGAGCCATACGGGGCATACTGTCTACATTGGTTTTTTCAAGAATTGCGTATCATCTACTATGTTCTGCATCAGGGTTCCTACACTCAGTGTATAGTTTGCTTCGATCTTTGTTTCAGATCTGTGATAGGTTTTTGTATTTGATACAACTATATTGGCATTTGCTTCTCCCAAACTCACGTGTATCATTCAGATCATGTCTCATCCTGCGAGCTTCCCAAAAGCTCGATGAGTTTTTTTAACGCAAAAAGGCGAGCATTGTTCATTACGGACCCTATTTTGGCTTAGCGATGTTTTTTGCATCGATGTTTTGACATTGGAATTATTTTGTTACCTTGCGGTGGCTCGGTGACTCAAAATTTACGCAGCATTGACAAATTTATTTTTGTACCTTGCATTATCTCGGCTGAGATTCCAAACCCAACTGCATCTTGTTAACTCGGATCGACATTCAACTCGGCCCTACTCGACATAAATTACTCACTTAATTTTAACATATAAGTATTTGATTATAGGCGCCGTCGATTCAGCTAAAGCTGCTTTTGTGAAACGCTAAAGAGAGGTCTAGGGGTCGACCTTCCGGAAAACATTTTTTTTATTTTTCAAAATTTCTTTTAAAGAAGTTTTTAAATACCACACCTTAAGGGGTGTGATTGTTAATAGTGGAGTAAATTTTTTTTAAAAAGACGTTCAAATTGGTGGAATAAAGGGCAATTATTTTGGAAATTTGTATTATAAGGGACCTTTTTTTGTCCAAAATTTTTGTAAAAAAAGTGTTTTATTCTAAAGGAGGGACCATTTTTTAGGCAAAATTATTTGAGTTCTAGTCACTTCAAATGTTGCACAAGCTTCAAATTATGTTTGACGTCAAGGATGTTGAGTGTTCAGTTTGAGGTTCATTCTTGACTTGTTTTCCCTGTAGAATAAAATTGTTACCCTGTAACATAAGATTGATACATTGGACATACCTTCCCGCTATTCCTTGTCCACCTCGAGTCATTGATCATGTATCTATTGACCCTAATTTGTCAATATTTGAGCCTTCTTGTGATTTTACAAGTATTGCAAATCGACCAATAGACCAAAATAGAGTCGTTGTTTGTCCCTACTTGTAATTTTAAAAGTATTGCAAATCGACTAAATTCAAAAAAAATTATGTCATTGAAGTGTAAAAGAAAGTGATATATTTAGAATTATTGAATACTTTTGTTCATATATATTATTAAAATTATAATTTTATACAAATTATTAAAATTATAATATATTTGATCATGTATCTATTGACCCTAATTTGTCAATATTTAAGCCTTCTTGTGATTTTATAAGTATTGCAAATCGACCAATAGACCAAAATAGAGTAGCTGTTTGTCCCTACTTGTGATTTTAAAAGTATTGCAAATCTACTAAATTCAAAAAAAATTATGTCATTGAACTGTAAAAGAAAGTGAAATATTTAGAATCATTGAATACTTTTGTCCATATACATTATTAAAATTATAATTTTATACAAATTATTAAAATTATATATATATATATATATATATATATATATATATTCTCATTTGAAAGGAGATATTGAATAAATAATTGTCATCAAAAAATTTAAAAGGTAAGGTTGATTGTTAATTTATGTCTATACCAAATATAATGTAATCATCGAAAGTGATGAACGAAGTGCTCTTTTAAAATTTAAAAAAGTGCAATCTTATTAGATTTATTATTAATATTTTTTCATGTAAAATTTGTTTTGCAAAATATTGAGCACCCTTCTTTCCCATCAAATTAATTTATAAATTTTCATATTATTGGATTCAAAAATTTTATCAATTAGTATGTTACATGATTAATTTTATTTCATTATTAATTTGGAAGGTCAATTGCCTAAAAATTAAATTAAAATTATTAAAATTGAAAAATTTGATTCAAATTCATTAATATTAATTATGTTTGAACTATTATTAAAAGTTTATATTTATTCACAATTAATGTTTGAAAATTTTGTAAATACTTATTTTTAATAATTTTTCATTCATTAAATTATTTAAATAAAACAAATATATTTATTTATAATTTATATTTAATAATCACAAATTATATTCTATAATGCATAATAAAACAAGATTGTTTATTCTAAATTGAGTGTGTAACTATCTGTAAAAGGGGTAGGGCGATGTTTCCTTAGGCAAATATGACAATAGTCACAATAAAACTAGTAACCAACAATGTTATGACTGAAAATAGTGTACAATGTTTTTGCAAGCATACCTTTTTACAAGCATACATTTCTTACATCGAAGAACACCAAAATCAAGCCTACTCACATTATCCCACTGGCCCAATGTTTTGGTTTTCTATTGTATTGCCCTATAAATTTGAACAAATTTTAAATTACCATACAATATTTCAGATCTTTTGTCCTTCAATTTTAGAGTTTAAAGGGAATTTTTTGAATTATATTTAGGTTTATATATATATATATATATATATATATATATATATATATATATATATATATATATATATATATATATATATATCAAATAATAAATAAATATATGAGAAATGATATTTTGTCCTAAAATTTTGGGGGAAAAATAATTTTTATCATGTTTGGGTTTAAATAAAAAATATATTTTATTTTTTTAATTAATTAAAGGCATAATGAATAAGTTTATGATACTCCAGTTTTATTAAACCATATTATATAATTATTAATTATATATTAATATCATTTTTGTTAGTTATAATCATAAGACAAGGACATCCCTATAGCACACAAGAAGAATAATCATTTGTTTTCATAAATTTTATAGGTATGGATTGGCCAAGTTGAATTTTTAAGATGAGGAGTTAGTAAAAGAATATAAAAGTGAGCATTTAAGAAAACCATTAAAAATGTAGAAAGAGAGGGGAAATGATTACATTGAAACAATAGTGATAGAGAAAGTGATGCTATATGTAAAGCCAAATTAACATCTGAGTAATTAGATTTACAATCTCAAGAACATTTCGATACAATGAGAATAAGTCATGCATGACCATTTGAAGATGATCAATGTGTATTCATATGAAAATTGGGAGGTGAGGAGGATGGAAACTATTATAAGAGTATTTTCAAGGTTGGCATTTGTCCCTACACATGAAACACATAAATCTGTTGATTTTTGTTGGTTAGATTTATTACTTGAGTAATCATTTTGTGATATTTTAATAGATATTTGACTTAATGATGATGTAATAATATTAAATCAAGATTCATTCAATTATAATACTTTCCATATCAAGCAAAGAAATATTGTAGTTGATTTTAAAAATCACAGTGACTATGAAGATGAGGATAATCAAACTATTCAATAAAACACAATGGAACATGAGTGTAAAATCATATCTAGGTTATGACATGGTAAAATTATGGAAGTAACATAAATATTTATGTCACAAAGAAGATATATTAATAGACAATAATAATAGAACAAGAAATATCGAGGTGAATTATATACAAGTAGAATGATAAAATTCATAGTCGACAAGAAAGATAATGGATTTTGGTAGTGAAGAAAAAGAAAGGTTGAGGTAAATCTTATCTTCTAAATATGACTCTTAGATTGAGAACGCAAAATATATTAGAATAGTATTAGTCATTTCTTGGTTTAGTTTAAATAGTTTGGGATAGATTTTATTGCTTTATCTGGCTTTTCGGCCAAGTTTATTTTATTTAAGTATAAGGATTTGTTATATATCTAGGCTATTATGCCTCATCTTCACGCGTCATGTCTGAGGTTGGGTCCCTAGTTTTTTAAAAAACATATTTTTAACTAATACTTTATTTTTTAAAAAGCAGTAAAATATTTTAATTATTTTAATTTAATATTAAAGTGAACACATAAATATAATAAATACACCAACAATTCTAAAATAAATATATCCTTATTAATTATTATGACAAAAACAAAGATGTTATATACATCTATTGAATAAATCATTGTAAATATGTCAACTAAATTTCAATATGGATAAACATGCAAAATAATGATATCAACCCTGACCAAAAGTCTTGATTTGATTGGGGCTTAAAAAACACAATGTTTTAATTTTTTCAAATAGTTACCATGAGCAATCAAAAGTAACATTCATAGTATATAAAGAAGCTTAGTGATTGTGTTTGTTTGGTTTCAATTTCATGTTTCATTATTTTAGTGTTCATGTTGAAACACTTGCATAGTTTTAAAACATAATATTTTCTTTAAATTATGGAAAATTTATATGCACTTTTGATATTTGAAAAATTTATGTAAATTACGATAATATTTATAGGGACTACTTTGACGGTTAGCATGTCTAAAGGAGCCAAAATAACAATATGTCAAAAACATTAAATTACATAAATAAAACTAAGCTTAATAGTATTAAAACTATAGGGTATATTTGCAAGAAATGTTAACTTTAGAAAATGATAAACATTATCTTTGATGATGTTATCTTATGTTTATTATTTTATGGTGCTTTTGATGACGTTATTTTATGTTTATTATTTTATTGTGTTTGATGATGTTATATTTTGTTTATTGCTTTATGATATTAACCTCACATCTCTTTCTTTTTGAATGATAGTATGCAAGCAAGTACAAAATCAAGGATTAAGGTATTCTGAGGTAGAATATGCACCTTTACTTGTTGAGGCCATGCAACACATTTAGAGCTAAGGGTAGCCATCCATTTTGGTCATGAGATAGACTTAAATCTCACCATCATAAGATTCATGGTTAGTAACCCATTCCAATGAGGCCCCCTAGGCATGCTGGAAGTGGGAAATGTAAGCCTAAAGGAATAGAAATAAACAAAAGGCAAACAAACAAGAGGCCAATAGACCAAGAGGCCAAGAGAGATAGGTTGGAAAGATCACGATCATCCATGGTTTAATTATGCAATGTATTTCCCATTTACTCATCATATATTTTTTACATGTGTGATATGTGATATTTTTGACTGGTGATCTATCTTCTTCACATGTATACCTTATTATCATTTCATTATTTCACATTGTGGGAAGGAGTGAAATATAAGATTTGTATGCATGGCTTGTCTCTCTAACACTCCTTTGTCTCATTCTGCTTAGGCAATCAACAAAATAATTAATAATGTTTATGGATCATAGTTTGAGGTAGGAGAGGAGGGATGAGAAGGAATTGGGAAACACTCCAATACATTAGAATGACCATGCCACAGGTAAATATTTCATACTCCAGTATAATGATTTCATTGTTTTCATTTAAATTATATAACTCTTTGCGTGTAAGGAAATTATTTGTAATATAAAAAAATTAGATGTTCTTATTTTTTGAATATTCTCATGGATTGTCATTTATGTCTAGTTTTTTTTAGCTTTTCAATGCTAAAAATATTGAATACTATCATTCACTTTCACATGTATCATATTTTTTGTAGATGAAGTCCCAATTCTTGAAAAGAATGTGGCTTCCCAATTACTTGAGGACATGGATGAAGTTCTCATAAGGATGAGATCCCATAACACAATAGGTGCAAAAGAACATCCTAGTTTTTAACTATCACTAACGGTTGTAAAAAAAAATCACTTGAGAGAGAAAACTAGTTTCTGACTGAGCTTCTTGATGGTGCAAGGGCAAAGGTTATCAAGTTGGAAACTACATTGGCTAACAAGACCATAGAGTTTGAGAAGTTGCACCGTGCACTTATCACACTGAGGGATGAGAAGATGGATGTTGAAATAAAGTTTGTCAATCTACAATCTACCCATGCCTACATAAAATCAATCTATGACATAAGGACAGAGACTGTGTGGGCCATGCAAATGAAACATAAAGGAAAAGTTACCATATATGAGTAGTACCTACAAATTTTGAAGGCATAGTTTGATATCTTGTTTCAACAAGCCAATGGGATGTCTCCCAATAGATGTGGTATTACATACATGAACAATGGTAATTAGTTGTGTGAAATGACTTATGTGTCTAGTATTGCATGATGTATGCTTATTAATTTGGATGGAAATCAACTAAAACACATGATTATTCACATTTTAATCTATAAAATTGATGTTTATTTACCACCAGTTGCTTACTTCATCTTGTGTAGTTAAGTTGTTTATGAATGAATGATTGTGTTCAGAAGTTTTTTAACCAAAAAAAATACAAATTAACTTCTTATGAAAATCTGCTATAAATAGACATACTAAAAATAGCAAACATTTCCCTAAAAAATAGCAACTTCTCCCTGAGTAGAGAACACATGGTAATTACAAGCTCTGTATGTTTCATCCAAATACTTGAAATATTATTGATAAGCATATGTGTTATGTCACCATGGCTTTTTAAATCCCTCAATTGGCTTCCTGGCCTATTTTTGTAGCTTTTTCTAATTATGTGGCTTATTTTTTATTTTTTAGATTTTATTTTCTTTGGATTTATTTATTTGATTTTTATTTTCTTTTTGTTTGCCAGGGTTTTGGTAAGTAGTGGGGTTGTGGATAACAATTGCCTTTTTGGGGTGGAAGGTTATGCCACTAATGTTTGTTTCTAATATCAATAGTTAAGCTAGAAAAAATCCTATTAAGGTATATGATCAAAACCATGAGAAAACTTGTTTTTTTAGTGTTTTATGTCGATCTTATCTTACTTTGTTTCCATCATTGTCATAACATTTTTTTGGGACTTTCAAGGCTACACATGCAATTATTATGCATTTATCTCTACCTTTTAGGTGAATAGTTTGGTTTTAAATGATCTTCAACCTTTTTATCACAAATATTATTACATAGAGTAATAAGGATGGCGTTGAAGTTAGCTAAGATGTTTGTCCCAAAGAAATACGATGAGATATAGCTTATGATAATCCCCTCAACCTAATATTTGTTTAAAATATGAAGTTAATAATGTTTACAAATAAAATGAAAATGATTGTTTGATAACTTATTATATCAATTATATACCCTCTAAAGAATACCTTAATCCCTATATTTGTCATCTTTAGAATATTATAAACATAGGTAATTTAATAACCTAGTTAATTCTATGTTTATTTGGACTAAGCTCTAATTAATTGTGAGTTGATTGGGAGTTGGGAGTTGCACATAATTAAGTAGTGCACCTAAGGTCAATTGTCCCTATTTCCTTTATTGATTTGTTAAGAATTAGAATTCATTCGAAACACTACTCTTTAGGTTTGGATTGCCTAATTTGATTACTAGGAAGGATATTGACTTGGATTAACTATGAAATTATTTTAATCACATTAATTTTAAGTAATCTATAGTGTTTACATAATAACATTAGATTTTCATAAAAGGTTTATACTCAACCAACAAAGTTGGAGATGTACTATAGTTGTATTTTGTTATCTTTGCCTTGGAATCTTCTTAACAACGTTGTTCTCAACTTAGAAAATGAACTTTAATTAATGGGTATAACAATATCCATAAATGAATATCCTCTAGCATGAAACCTATAACATATATATGTATGTATGTATATGTGTGTGTGTGTGTGTGTGTGTGTGTGTGTGTGTGTGTGTGTGTGTGTGTGTGTGTGTGTGTGTGTGTGTGTATGTATGTATATGTATGTATGTATGTATGTGTGTGTGTGTGTGTGTATATATATATATATGTATGTATGTATGTATGTATGTATGTATGTATGTATGTATGTATGTATGTATATATATATGTACATATATATATGTTTATATATGTACATATATATATGTATATATATGTGCATATATATATGTATATATATGTGCATATATATATATGTATATATATGTGCATATATATATATGTATATATATGTGCATATATATATATGTATATATATGTGCATATATATATGTACATATATATATGTATATATATGTATATATATGTATATATATGTATATATATATATGTATATATATATATATATATATATATATATATATATATATATATATATATATATATACACATATACATATACATATATATACATATACATATACATATACATATACATATACATATACATATACATATATATATATATATACATATACATATACATATACATATACATATACATATACATACATACATACATACATACATACATATATATATATAAAATCATTCATACATTATATTTACCACATAAATGGTACTACATGTAAGTATTCTATCACTCATACATGACATCTTCATATGGTCATGACATGGTCAGTCATATTGGACACAAATGTATCTTATAACCCTAGTGCATTCCATTTCCATCTAAACCATTAAGCCCAAACACCTAACCCTAAAAACTAAATATTAAACACTAAACATTATAACCTAAACCCTAAACCCCAAACCCCAAACCCTAAGCCATAAAATGTGAACCATGACCACTAAATAATATACATAAACCCTAGACCCTATGCCCTAAACCTTGAAACCTTAACCCTAATACATTAGCTCTAAACCAAAAACAACAATCCATAAACACCAAAATAAATACCCTACACATATAAACTTAAAACATTAAACCATATTTTTTATACCATAGACCCTACACCTTAAAACCTAAAAGTAAGCCCTTAACCCTAAAATCCAAACCATAAAATTAAAATCATAAATCATAAATCATAAAACCTAAACCACAAGCCTAAAACCATAAACTATAAGTCATAAAACTTAAACATTAACTCTTAAACTAAAAATTCTAACCCAAATCGAAAAGTAAAATCCCTAAACCCTTAACCCTAAACCTAAAACCCCAAACCATAAAATCTAAACCATAAAAACTAAATGACAAATCCTAAACCCTAACCCCTAATCCCCAGACACTAAATCCCAAACCCTAAATACTAAACACTAAGTTCTAAACCCCAATCACTCAACCAAAACCCTAAGACCAAAACCCTAAACCTTGTACCCTAAACCCTAAGTGTGAAGCCATAAACCTAAAACCCTAACCCCAAACCCTAAAATCTAAACTCTTAGTCCATTGAGCCATAAGCCATAAATCCAAAACCTTTAAGCATAAAAAATAAATTATAAGCCCTAAATCATAATCCCTAAGCCATATTACTAAAACTTGAACCCTAAACACTAATCCCTATATGGTAAACCCTACACTGTAGATCTTGTACCATCAACCATAACCTTAAATCCTAAATTTATATATCTTAAACCTTTATCCATAAACCATACTCTTGAGTGATCACCTATATAAAGAAAGGAGAGAGGGCTTTGGTTAAGCCATATCTTGAAAGCATAGGGGTTATTTTAACCTATATAGAGAAAGGAGTGACTAGGAACATTTGTGTAAAGGGTTTGAAGGTGGATTTAAGACGAGTTCTTAATAATTTGTGGGTTTTTTAATCAATGGGTTTATCAATATGCATAAATGGCTAGCTTGTAGCATTCAACCTATAACATACATATAGTAATGATGCAGTCATTCAAACAATACATCTACCCCATACCCAGTATTGCATGTAGGTATGTCGTCACTCATACATGAAATATTCTTGTATTCATGATACAGTCACTCATAAAAAACAAAAATGTAGCTAATCACACTAGTAGACCCCATTTACACCTAAACCATTAACCCTAAAACCCAAAACTAAAACCCAAAACATTATACACCTTGAATTATGAACCCTAAATGACATAAACCTTGAACACTTAATTCTAATAAGTTATCCCTAAACCCAAATCAACAATACCTAAACCCCATAACCTATACACTAAACCTAGAACCTTAAAACCTTAAAACGTAGACCCTAAGCCCTAAAACTTAAACTTTAACCTCTTAACCATAAATCCTAAACATAAGCCTAAAATCATAAATCTTAGACACTAAACCATAAAACCTTAAATTTATAGGTTGTTAACATTAAACACTAAAACTTAAACACAAAATTTAAAATCATGAATCTTAAACCCTAAACACCAAACCCCAAACCCTAAACCTAGAACCTAAAACCTTGACCCTTAAACTCTTAACACTAAACCCTAATCTTGAAACCCTAAACCTTTAAAATTGAACCCTAAAGCACAAACATAGAACCATAAAACCTCAAACCTAAAACATAGAGCCTAAATCCTAAAATTGGATAAACCCTAAACCTTAAAACCTAAATACTAGAACCCAAACAATCAACTCTAAACACTGAACTATAAACTTTGAACCCCTAAACTTTTAACCTAAAACCCTAAAAATGAAACCTAAATGACAAATTCTAAACATACATCATGGAGACCACACTAAAGAGGAATGATGTAAGCATTGGTTGCTCATCTCAACCCCCTCTCCACTTTCCTATCATTATTCCTACACAAGCATAAAGAAGGAGAAAACATGCCATAACAAAGTCAGTGGCACAAATGATAATAATTTATTCTCATTAACAACATCATTATTTGAGAATAAATCACAAACATGAGAAGATATAAAATGATTTGGCCCTTTATTTGGCCCTTTCGCTCAATGATTTGGAAATAACTATGTCTACAAGAAGGATTCAACCTCATATGAAGTAAGCACAAAGAGTTAATTTTTATCTATCATCATTTTTCATCATCCCTCATCATTCAAAATGAAATTTTCCATGCAAGTGAAAAGAGGATATTATCTTATTTCCACCATATAAATCATTCAACAATCTCCCTAGAGTAATCCGTCATGACCCTATCTAATCTACTATACATGAATGAGAATAATCGCCCTAGTACAGTTCAATCATAATGAAAGGAATTAAAAAATAATTCAAGATTCATCTAAAAAATATATTGTTCAATCCAAAATAAATTTATACTAATTACTAGATTAGAATACACTCTACTAGATGAGGGAGTGACTAGGGATGATGATAGAGTGATTAGGTATGATGATAGAGTGACTAGGTATGATGAGTGATAATGAAGGAATGGTTAGGGATAATGAGGGATGAAGATAGATGAGGAAGGGGTGATTAGGGATGATTAAGGATGATGAAGGTTGATAAGGGAATGATTAGGGATGATGAGGGGTCTAATGAAAGATGATGAATGATTGACTAGGGACAATAATAAATGATGATGGTTAATGAGGGAGTGATTAGGGATAATGAGGGATGATGAGAGTGTGACTAGGGATGATGATAAAGATGAGAGATTGATTACGTATGATTAGGGTTTATGAATGAATGTTTAGGGATGATCAATGATAATGAGGGATGGTGAGGGAGTGACTACGGATGTTGAGGGTTGATGATGGAGTAATTAGCAACAATGAAGGATGATGATAGCCAATGAGGGAGTGATTAGGGATAATGAGGGATAATGAGAACTGGTGAGGGAATTAATAAGGATGATAAGTGGATATGAGGTTTGATGAGGGAGTGAATAGGGATGATAAAGGTTAATAAGGGAGTGTCTTATGTGAATTTGGAGTTCTATAATATGAATTTATTCTACATGACCTTGGAATAATGCATGAGATTAAAATTAAAGAATGCATGGTTTGACTATCTATATGACATTTTTTTTAGAGTGAATGGTGTATTTTTATAATGAATTTGAATGGTGTTTTGATTTATTCTATTTCAAATAGAGTCTGTTAGGGTGATTAGCTACATTCATGTCTATTATAAGTTATCTTATCATGATTATAGGTAGATGCCATGTATGAGTGAATACATACATATCTGTAATAGGTATGCCATATATGTCATGTATGAGTGACTATATCATGACTATAGGTATATTAAAAGTTACATGATATAGGGTAGTCATCTTTACATATTGATAGACCCATTGATTGAAAAACTCATAAATTATTTAACAATCCATCTTCAAGATCAAGTATTCAATTTGGTAGGGAGTTCTACAGTAGGTAAAGTAGGTATGGCATACTTAATTAGGTTAAATATGGGGAAGAATAATTGGTATAGATCTATTTCATATGTATCTTCATTTCTCATTCTAGCTCTGATCTTGAAATTCTGAAAACTAAGTATTGACTAGAATAGAATTTTAAAAACTAACTTCTAAATGGTAACTCCTACAACTCTATAATCAGTTTTAGAAGATGTTGAGTGGCCCTAATTTATTATATTTAGTAAATAAATGTAATATAAAATTAAACTTAAAATTATACATAACATTTATTTTACTAAATATATCCTTGCAAACATCAAACATGGCATAAAAATTTACACTCCATAGTTCTTAACAACCTCTAGTTTCAATATATATATATATATATATACATACATACATACATACATACATATATATGTATGTATGTATGTATGTATATATATATATATATATATATATATATATGTATGTGTGTATATATATATATACATACATACATATATATATATATATACATACATACATATATATATATATATATACATACATACATACATATATATATATACATACATACATACATACATATATATATATATATATATATATATATATATATATATACATACATATATATATATATATAAGCTAGAGGTATGTATATATTTTAACTCAAAAAGAATTCACTCCACAAAGGGTGTACGCCCTTTAGAAAGGGCTTATGCCCTTTGAAAAGGGTATATAAAGGGCATACACCCTTTGCAAAGGGTGTGCATATTTTATAAAGGGCGTGCATCCTTTGCATGGGGCATACACCCTTTAAACATTTCAATTTTTTTGCATTTTTCATCGAAATCTACCTTGGGTATAAGCTTAGGGAGGACCAAACCTACCTTGAAAATGGTCATGGAGCAGCCCACTTAATTTCTAAGAAATTTAGGAGTCTTTTTCATCTTTGTCCACACATCTAATTAGGAATATTTTATCCTTACAAAACATAAAACAAAAAAATGTAGTCCAAATGTGTGTGTGTGTGTGTGTGTGTGTTTTAACAAACTCGAATTGAAAAAAAAATTGCACTCTGAAAAGGGTGTAGACCCTTTAAAAAGGATGCACACCCTTTGCAAAGAGCATATAGCCTTTATAAAGGATGCACACCCTTGGCAAAGGGTATACACCCTTTACAAAGGGCATGCATCCTTTGCATAGGGCGTACACTCTTTAAACATTTAAATATTTTTTTGCATTTTACCTCAAAATATTCCTTGGGTAAAGGCTTGGGAAGGTCTGAACCTACCTTGAAAATGGTCATGAAGAAACCCACTTAGTTTATAAGAAATTTAGGAATCTTTTTTGCCTTTGTCAATACATCTGATTAGTTAGCTTTTATTATTTAAAAAAACATTATATGGGTTTGTAGAGGAGAAAATGTAGTTTTAGAATATATAATTTTTTTTTAATATTAGTATATTATTTATTATTATTACTTAATTTACACATAACATACCTCATTATGGACTATATACATATCGTCACAAATTCTCTTATAAATTTTTGAATATTAATCAAAAAATTATAAATTTTATATCTCAACAATCTACACATTATCAACTATGCTTTAAAAAATTTGATTTTTATGAAGTTAATGTCAAAAAGTTGTGTTCTTACACTTGTTTCTATTTTCTAGCTATCTTGACTTGTAAAACTATTTAAAATATATATAAATTATAAAAACTTAATAAAAAATATTCTAAACAATCTTTGATATTTCACTTATCATATATAAAATTTCATACAAAAATTCAATTGTTTACTCAAAAAAAGTGTGTTCATAAACATGTAATCTCCTTACCTATTTACAAAAAATGACCAACGTATTGTCATACATGCATCTATTTTTCAAACTTTTATCATCTGGGTTTAAAAAAAAATAGAAACTACATTAAAATTTATTTAATTATTATTTTTATGTCATTGTCAAATTCCTTTTCAAAGTGTCTGTAACATTCTCTCTAAGTTCAACTATTGTTATTTTTAGAAAAATGGTGTCACTTTATACCCCCCTTTTGTCCCTCATTATTCTACATCTACCCTTATTCAAGTTTTTTTATAGCTATCTTTTGAGTGCACTAATAATACTACTGGGTATGTGGCACTCTTGCTTTATTTATGAATTCCCCATGAATAGGAATTAAAATCTTGATTGCCAAGGGGGATTTTGAGCTAGTAGTAAAGCAAGTTTACAATGCTTATGCCACCAAAAATAAAAGGTTGAAACAATATCAAAATGTTGTCTAGGATTTGCTTGAATTATTTGATGTATTCAATATTTTTTATTATGATAGAAGTTTCAAAAAATAAGCTAACAAACTTGTAGGGTTAGGTTATCAATTTGACATTACAAATATGAGCCCTCAGTATTAGTATCAAGTGGAGGTGCTAGTTAGGCCTTCAATCCCAAATAATGTTCATCACTGGTAGGTGTTTGGTGATGATCAACAAGTTAAGAGGTTTTTAAATTATGAAGTTGAGTTCTATGATCAACTCATAGACTTAGAATATATGGTTTAGGTTTGTGATGGAAAATAAACCTTGTTTGGGAAAGACATTATCCAACTAAGGACAAACATGCTCCCTAGAGGATTGGTAAGTTTAGAAATGTCTTTTGATAGAGTCAATAGATTCAAGACTTGAGACTCATTTATTTTAAAAGATGTGACTGAGTGTAATTTAGGTTCTCATGAGAATCTAATGAAGGTTTGGCTGGGTACTCACCTAAGTGTAGCTGAGAATTAAGCTTACATGCAGTTGTTAAGAAAGTATCAAGTTTGCTTAGCATGATCTTATTCAAAGTTAAGAGTATATAGGGAGGACCTTTTCTAACATGTCATCCCATTGCATCCTGATAGCAAGCCTTTTAGGTATAAATAGAGACCTATTAACCCCATATTTTTCACTAAATAATGGGATGAGTTAGAGAAGCTAAGGGATGGTGGTATCATTCAACCCATCAGGTATTCATCATGGGTTGAAAATTTAGTCCCTGTGAGAAATAAAAATGGTGGCATTTGCTTGTGTGTGGATTTCCAAAATTTGAATAAATATTCTTTAAAATATAATTATCCCCTATCCAATATGGACCACCTATTGTAAAGGGTTATAGGATCAGAGATGTTGTCCACTTTAGAGATATTCTCAGGATATAACCCGATTGTGGTGAAGGAATCCAAGAGACCCAATATCACATTTAAAAATCCTTGGGACATGTATGTATGTATGAGGATGCCTTTTAGGTTAATGAATGTTGGTGTACCATTTCAATGATTTATGTACACTACTTTTGCATAGGTGATTAACAAGTTTATAGTTGTGTATCATGATGATATTACTGTATACTCAAAGATCAGATAAGAACATTTGGAACATTTATAGAAAGTGTTGATCAGATGCAAGGAGTTTGACATTTTGCTTAATCCAAAGAAATTTCACTTCAAAGTATAAAAGGCCAAGTTGTTGGGACATATAGTGTCCCAGGATGGTGTCATGATTGATCCCGAGAGAGTAGAAGCCATTGACAAAGTGCCCATCCCATAGTCCAAAAAGGAAATTTAGTCCTTCTTTAGACAAATTAATTATTTAAGGAGGTTTGTGTCCAAATTTTTAGAGATTATTTTGCATATCACTTCTACATTTAAGAAGGACAAAGCCATCAAGTAGGAAGAGAAGACAATGTGGGCATTCAATGGCATTAAGGGTGATTTAAAGTTTGCTCCTATTTGGCCAGGTTTGATTAGACTAAGATATTTTAGATATTCTCTTTTGCATCATAAAATATTATTCCTTTTATCCTTTTGAAAAAGAATGAAGACAATTACGAGTAGGCTATAGCTTTCTGCAACAAAGCTATGCAAGGCACTGAGCTGAATTACACCATCATGGAAAAACAAGCCTTTGCTATCTTAAAGGTTGTTAAAGCATTCAAACCTTATATTATGAGCTCAAATATTGTTGCTTATGTTATGTATATCATGGTGAAAGACATTTTGACTCAAACTAATGTATCTATCAAGAGTTGTAGGTGAGTCAACAAGTTTTAAGAGTATGACATGGATTTTTAGACCACTAAGTTAGTGTAAGGGATGGGTCTAGCCAATCTTATGACCAAGATCAATTTGAAATTCAATGAGGTAAATACTACTATTTTCAATGTTGATGATTCCTTGAGTCAATTTAACATGTCTTCATGGTATAAAGACATTGTTTATTACTTGCAAAATCTTAATTGTCCCCCTAACTTCGAAAAGAATCAAAGGAGGAATCTTAAGCTTGTTTCCCAAAAGTACCTCTTGACTAAAAATAGACTTTCATGGAAGAATATAGATGTGATTCTCCTAAGATGTATGCTAGAAGAAAAAACTACTGACTTGATTGAAGATTTTCATAGTGGAGTATGTGGTGGCCATATTGTGCCTAAAGTCACTATTCTGAGAGATGGTTATTAGTGGCCATCACTATTAAAAAATGTTGCTCATAAAGTTATAAAGTATGAGAAATTTTAGTGCTTTAATGGGAAGATGAAATCTTTAGGTTCTCTTCTTTTTCAAACCGTGACAATTGAGGATCCATTTAGATAATGAGGAATGGATTTTAGTGGAGAAATTATTGATTTATCAAGAACTGGACATAGATGGATACTATTTACAACTCACTACTTCACATAATGGGTTAAGGTGGTCCCTAGAAAGAATGCTACACACCAGGTGATTATGGATTCTTTGCTAAATAAGATTATTTATAGATTTGGTGTACCTATCAAAGATATTGTTAATAATGTCATAAGTTTCAAAGATAAACCTTTAGTGGCATTGTGCAAAGAGTATGGGATTGAATTTAATTAGGTTTCCAATTATAACCCTCAGGGAAATGGGTAGTACAATCCACTAACATGAACTTGCTCGAAATCATTAGATGAACATTGGAAGCAAATAAGAAGTGGGGTGAATTGATAAAGTTTTCTTTGTGAGCTGACAGGATCACACCTAAAATAACTACATACAAAAGCCATTTTAAGCTTGTCTATGGATCTCAATCATTTTTGCCTATCAATTTAAATATTCCAACATATAATCTCATGAAAAAACTAGAAGATGATGATCAAATCAACCACTATGAAAGTAGGATGAACTAGATTATTGATATAAATGAAATTTGAAGACAAAGTCATGAAAGATGCCTCAAGTTCAAGAAAAAGATGAAAAAGATATTTGATAGGAAGGTCACTTCAAGAACCTTTTGATTAGGTGATCTGGTTATACTTTGGGACAACATGGATGAAGAAAAAGATAAGCTTGGAAAATTTTATGCCTTGTGTATGGTTTCCTATTCCATTGACTATCAAATTGGGGAATACATTTTTTTATTGAGAGACCTGGATGGTGAAATACTGGAGCTACCAATCAATAGCAAACATCTAAAACACTTTTTTGATTAAGTTTGCAATTGTGTAAATAATTGTATAATGTATAGTCTTATTTTTTATTTCCTTATCACACCTTTGATTTAGGCCTTATTTCTACAATTTACTTTCATGTTTTTTGGTCATGTGTTCATTTTCAGATCCTCTTGATCTATTTTTATTAGTCTATAATTATTTTATTGAACCTTCATGGATGTGTGTTTGTTGATAAATTATTGAAGTGTTGACTTTATTGCCAAATAAATTGGAACCTGGCCTTACGTTCTAGTGTTTTTTCACACCCATAGTGGGCATACATCCTCAGGTAAGAGCTAGTGTTAGTGCCCAAAATCACATTGAATAAATTGAGCCCTTTCTAAGTATAAATGCCTAATTTGTTTATCCCACTTTTTTTTTCAAATGATCATCAGAGGTCAAGTGTCCTATAGTGGTCTGTCAAAACCCAAGTTGAAGTCATGTCTAAGAATCTCAAAAACCCTTGTTCCAATTACCCTAACTTAGGCCCTTTGATGTAAATTTAAATTTGGAATGAATAATTAACATGGAAAGGCTTTAAATATGCCATGAACTTAGTTTAATTTTTATACTAAGGTTTAATCATGTTTTTTAACACAACCAAACTTTAGTCTAAAATTCATATTTGGTCTTTTTTATATCATGTGGCCCTGGTCCCTTTTATCTATTAACATGGTATAATTAATGTTTGGTCCCTTTTATATAAACTTATCTTAAAGTCATATCCTAAAGCTTCTATCATATTGATTAGTGTATCAAAACCTTAGGTTAAAACTTTATACCAAGTTTTTTGTTCCCTAAACTCTGACATAATTTTTTTCAGTTAATTGATGACCCAATCAAACCTAAACTAGCATATCAAAATGCAACAGTGTACACGAATTCAGATAGATTTGATCATATGGTGCATATAAAAGTCAATAAGTCAAGAATCTTGATGAATAATGCATGTTCACCTAGGTGGAGATAATCAAATAATGCATGATTAAGGTTGAAATGTTAAATCTACTAGGAGCTCTGTGAGAGTGACAAGTGTCACCATCTCAAGGATGGTTCAAAGATCTAAAAAAGAGAAAAAAGTTGGAATGTCAAAGTTCCCAAGAGCTCTGTAAGAGTGACAAGTATCACCATCTTGATGGGCAGTCCAAAAATCCAATGACACATGATAGAGTCAACATTTCAATAGACCTGTGGAGGGGTCTGAGAATGACAAGTGGTACCATATTGGGTGCTTGTATGGTAGATCAATGGTTCATGGGCCCTTTTTTAAGTTAATAAGTCAACAATCTTGCCAGTAAGCATGGAGATGATACATGTCATAACCATGGTAAATGAAACAAAGATCGACCAATAACATTTAACCACCTAGATCTTGATCCGATGATGAGAAGAGAAAGTTGAATTTTAAGAGAACTAATGCCAAATGAAAATTTACCACATGGAAAAATGGCACTAGCCCAATAGAGACTAACTATGCAGAGTGTAGGAAGCCAACGAAGCTACCAAATAACATGATCTCAGATGCCAAGTTTATATATAGACCAATAACATTCAACTAGATAGATCTAGATCAATGGTACGAGGTAAAGGTGGACTTTTTAAAACACTCAAAATGAATAGAAAATTTCCAAGTGATAGGTTTTTAGAGGCCCAAATTAATATCAATGATCCATGATAAATGTCAAGGCTAAGGACTTCAACTAAGATTGATGGTGCATATTTGATCTAGTTTCAATATTGCATAAAAAAGCAACATGTGTCCAAATTGGAGCCAAGTAAGTGGCTTAATCACTTTTAAGCCCCATGAATGCCTAGTTGGATCTGATGTGGCATGCCATGTGTCAATATTTGGCTTAAGAGTTAAAATTTATTGCTCCTTCATAGATGGGAAACAATTCAAAGCATAGAAAAAGATCTATGGGCTATTCTAGAGCATCTTTTTGGCCACGAATCATTTTCTACATCTACCACAACTGGAGAAACTCAATGTCATCTTTACACGAGTAGGTTGTTCTATGGCATGAATAAGAGGAAAGGTAACTATTTAAGAGGTTCCAATGGTGCAAATAAGTGGTCAGGGGCATCTCCAGATAGTTACATGTGAGGACAATATCTATTTACCCTCCATCACAAAATTTCACCTCCCAAATCATGTAAAAAGGCATCTCCAGTCAAGAAATCAGAGGGTTTGTTGTAAATCTTCATCATTCTTTGTAGAGTCAGTTAGAGTAATGATTTTTCAATAAAATAGATGAATATTTTAGGCATGGAAAAGAATATTTTCCATCTGGGAGTATCTTGGCATAATTTGGAGGGTTTTTTTTTCAAATTTGCATATTTTAACCCATAGTCCTAGATTTGAACAGGGTGTAAAATGTATTAATAGAAGGATTATCATCTATTGTCATTATTGTTATTATTCATTAATTTTTGTCTAAGTCTAGGCTCTTCTAACTTTTTGGATCATGGTTGTGTGTGTATTTTACCTCTCTTTCTAAGATTGTTGTAACTATATATCCATTGGCAAGCTCTAAGAGCATCTCTATATGTCTCCCCTATCCAACATGGAATAAATACACCTTTCTTGTTGCTATATCATCATTTTGAAACATTGGTGTATGCAAGATTTTATTTTATCTTAATGCAAAATACTTGTGATTATTTATTGTATCCTTCTAATGAAATGTAATGAGATGTTTTCATGTTATGCTGATTAGATATCTAGCTTTGTGCTTATGTATGGTTGTCATCTTGGGCATAGATCTGGGTTATAAACAACTTATTGAATATAAATTTGGAAATATTTTGTTGAATACCTCATTAAGGCACCTTGGGTTCATGAATTTAGTATGAAAAATTATTTGAGATTCTATTTTTAGTGTATGTTCTAGGGTTTTAGGGATAATTTGGGAATTTACATTCTATTGGCACTAATGGATGAAAATTTCTCCTTGTAGTTTCTATGGCTTTCATTTTAGTTTTCCTACATCTTTGCAATAGGTGATGCCATGTGTGTTGAAAGAAACCCTATTTTTTGAAAAACCACCAATGCACCACCCCTTCCTATAATTAACAAGTTGTCCTACCTTGTCCTATCATACAAATAATACACACTTGTTGCATATCATAAGTGTTATTTGCCTACAAATTCATAAAATATTTATTATATAACATGCATTTGCATCTTGTGCTTTGAAGCATAGTGTTGTAGTTTTCCATTTGATCCCTCTTGTTGAGGATTTTATAGAATGAAATTTGTAATCATACACCCATCTGCCTTTTATAGTTTGTATGTGGTATAGATAATTTGTTCATTCCATGTGATAATCCATCTCGGGTGGATTGAATAATTTTGGTTGTGCCCTGGTCACATTTAGGTCTCTTTGTGCCAAAAATTCCCATGGAGGTTGAATTACAGAATCTCTACATGTGAGTAAGCTACCACATAGGTCCTCTCACCTTCATTCAAGTAGAGCCAAAAGTAGAAAAGCGATAACCATACCCTTCATCAGTGCCTCTCAGTCATTTTCTTTGTTTGATCAATTCTTGATGCCAAACCCTCTCGTAGCTATAATGACATACTAACAAGTTTTTCATCTTTATTTGCCATTTTTCTCAATCGTGCAAGGCTAGGAAAAATATGTGTACAACTAAAAACCAATAAACATAATGTTCATCCTTCCTTCTAATGCTCTTTTCTATGGCAACTATTTTTAGGAGAAACTTTCTTTTTACTAATGGTTTTCTTTGACAACCTCTTTTACGTAAAGACTTATTCTGGTGCATATAGTGTCATTTTGTTTAGGGTTTTTGGTTATTCATTTTTATGGGATCATTTTGAATTGCACTAAGTCTAAATAGATATGGAAGGTTTGATTTTTTATTTCACCTTCATGTGTATTTGCTCTATTCTAAGCATTTTTTCTCTACTTCAATTGATTAAATCTCCCTTCACCACTAAGACCATCTTCTTATGAGATATTTTATCTATATATTCTACTATTTTTTGAAATTTTTAATGTATCCTATAGCTTTATGTGGTGATATTATGGTGCATTTAGTGTAAACTTCTCCATGTTTAAGTAATGGGATTCATCCATTCATACAAATTTTTTATCACTCAACCCAGTCGACATTAATATATTTGATCTAGTATAAGATTAGTGGAAGATACTAATATATTTTTAGGTATTCTCATGAATACCTTATAAATTTCATTTAGGATAATGATCACAAAGGTTTAGTTTTGTTTCCCTATGAAATATTTCAATCTTGATAAGGAACATTTTAGTTTAAGTCTTCACATAAAAATAAGTCCAAGAATATCAATTCTTAGTTCACAAAAATAGGTTTTGAGTATTGCAAAAAACCATTTGTCGAGACAACATGATCTAAATGTGAAAGGCGATGTATATTTTATTGGTTTAAGATCCATTGCCTTAAAATATTAGAATAACTATTTCTTGTTTAAAATTTCTTATAATTTTCTTTTATCTCTTTATATATTTTGGAGATGTATTTGGTAGTCCCCTTATATACTATATATATATATATATATATATATATATATATAATTTGCTTAAAATATTCTTGAGCATATATGAATATTAATATCTAAATTAAATTAAATTATATTAATATTTAACATATATATATAATGAAATAATAGTTAATTTCTTATTAAAATTTTAGCTTCTGTACATTTTCACTCTATTACATTTTTTTAGAGGAGAATATGATTTAAAACACAAGATGTTACAGGCTGTGAATTTTTAGGCATACTTCCACTTCACTTTCTATAACTTCTCATATTATATCAATGTAATTATTCTAATTTAATTTGTACATAATTAACTTTAACTCAAATTTCCATATTATGTCAATATATATTATAATTTATTTAATACATAAATTTTATATGTAATAAATAATATATTCAATTTCTTAACTATTATACCAAAAATATTAATCATAATGATGTTAAATTTAATTTTGTATCAAACTAATGATAGTATAAGGAGGAGGATGCAACAATGTGGTGAGAGGGTTCATTGAATGGGTTGCCATTATGTGAGAGAGAATAAAAAATAATCAGCTTTGGTGCTGTATTTCTGGATGTGTTGTGCTCCATATTTTATTAGGCATTATTTTATTTCGATCTACATTTTTTTCTTAATTCTTAATCCACATCTCTATAAATGTATTTATAATATTTAGTTATTTTTAGTTATAATATGTATGTGTTAATTATATTCCACTCTCCTTCCTACCCATGGATATTTCAAACCTTTAGCTGCTATAGTCAGGGAAGAGGCATACGAATCTTAGATCTGCAGGCAGGAGCATGTGCAGAGCCTAGGCAAGAAATAAATAAAAGGCCTCATCAACTTGGAGGACAACATGAGGATTTCAAGCATGATAACGCTACCACAAGCATCTTACATGGTGATAGATAAGGGGAAGATAATAAGGAGCCATGAGAGAAATATGGGAATACCATGTTTTAGACAGAAGCAGATCAAATGATAAAAAGGGGTCGATCACATTATTATTGTTGTTGTTGTTGTTGTTGTTGTATTACTACAGCATAATTTGAGTAGGGATCTTTTCTAAATAGATAGATGATTTTGTAAGAGAGTGATAGATAGAGTAACCAGGGGTTTTAAGTGAAACACTTTATTTTTAATTATAGGAGAATCACTTAATTATTTTTGATAATTGATCTATTACCAGTGTAATAAATCCATTAGGAAACATGCCATTTTTAAAAATTTGTTGTTAGAGTGTGTGGGACAAGTCCACACTAATGGGTAGGTGTGTAATGCATCCCTGTATGCCTTGTGCACACTTGTCTAGAATGAACAAAGGCTTCTAAAACTATAATGATAGTGAAGTATCTTTTGATTATGGATGAATAATAGTAAATTAGGGAAGCTTATAATATGTTCTTATTAATTTTAATACTTTGAAGGCTTTCATATAGATAAATGGTTATCAAAATGGCTACTTGGACTAGAAAAAGGTAAATATGTCAAGGACAATTATTTATTGATTAAATTTCCATGTCTACAGGGCAACACTTTATCTTTAGGAGAAATAATTTAAGATTTCAACATATTTTATACCAATCACATACTAACACCTTAAAATGGATATGGATAGACTTAGTGTGTGAGTATGATTTTGAAAAATAACATATTATGGGAAAGGAAAACATTGTTGTAGATGAATTTAGCAGGATGTGACATCAGTTATACAAAATGAGGGCTAAGACAAATTTGAGATATTGAATCCTTGAGCAACTTCCTAAAAGATATATCATCAAGAGATTATATGACAATTATAATTTCAGAGGGCCCTTGAGGGAATTATTTTAGGATGTTTTATAGAGTCATATGGTCTCTTACGCTATAAAGGGTGAAACTATGTGCCATAATTGGGTAATTTAGTACATTTTATTATGTTCAAGACTCATTGAGTCCTTTATTTAGGATATCCAAGGGTAAATAAGGCTCATGTGGAACATTTTTAATTATAATTTTGGCTAGTAATACACAAAGACATAGTAAAATTCATATATTGATGCCTTGAGTGTTAGCATGTTAAGGTAGATCAACATAATCCAATGTGGATATTTTACCCTCATGATATTATAGAGTAGAAACTAGACACCATTTTCATTGAATTCATAGTCAGATGCCCTATGTTATTTATCATCATGGTGATACTGGACATGTTGACCAAGGTGGCATACTTTTCACCCATATCGACTGCTTATAATGCCATGGTAGTGTCTAGGGTCTTTATGAATGAAATAGTCAAATTTCATGGTATATCCTATAAAATCATTATCATCCAAAATCATGTTTATAATTCTAAAATTTTAAATATTTTTTAGTGATCATTAGGCAGTGTACTCAATTTAAGTTCATCTAACCATCTTGAAATGGATAAAAAGGTGAACATGTGAACCGAGTTCTAGAATATATATTTCCAATCTACATCATGGATTAATGGTCTCAAGGGGAGGACTACCTTTACGTATTATTTTTTTCTAAGAAAAACAAATATCAAAAAACCTTTAAGATTTAACCATATGAGGCCTTGTAAGTAAGAAAGCTAGGACCCCTTTGAGGTAGGATTTTTTGAATAATTGAGATTTCCATTTGGCTTACATTATTAAAAGATATGGAGCATTAGGGATTCTGCATATATATGCACCTTCTAAAGGTGCAAGAGTGTCAAAAAAGGTATGCCAATACAAAGAGATTGGATCAAAATTTCTCCATTGGTGACAATGTTTTCCTACACGTGCAACCAATCAAGAAATCAATACATTACAGGAAAGGTTTTATGTTCTTACTATGTTTTATGGGACCCTTTAACATTTTAGAGAGAGTTGGACCTATATCCTACTAACTAGACTTGACACCAACTTTGTCATGATTTCATGATGTTCTCCATGTTTTAATTCTACAAAAAATTAAAACAAATATATCACATGTTTTAGATTAGTCCCCATTACAAGTGGAAGATGGTCAAGTTTCTTTGGATCACATCTAGATTTTAAACCATCAGTTTTTGGTCTTTTGGGGGTGATACTAAGTCCAAGTTTCGTTATAATGTAAAAAATGTGATGGATAGGCTATCACATGGGGGGATGTAGTTATACTTTGCATTCAACACTTGTATTTCTATAAGTGACTTCAAGGAGGAAGTAGTAATAAGGGGTGGGGAATTTCATGCCAATTTTAACCTCGAATTTTAAATTTTAGTTTATTTGATTATATTTGGTCATTGTTTTATTATTTACCATTTTCAAGCTCTTCATCGATTGTTATGTGATGCATTTATATTACCATGAACATGATTTTTTATTTGTTAGGGTAAAATATAGGATTTGGGAGGTCCTGTAACCCCATAGAAAATAAAAAATAACTAATCTTGAATGCAAAGTCAAAACATATGACCCATAAGGAACGAAACACCCAAATGATAGTGAAACCAAAAATAGTCTAAAAAGGGGGGCACCACTACTAAAAATGAATCAGACACATTAACACCAAAAATCAAAGGCCCTCCCAAATAAAGAGACTCATAAGATAACAACTGAACAAACTAAAACCAAGAAATAAAAGCTACTAACCTACAATAGTCCATAAAATTCTACTAAAAAATGCCAAACAACAAGGGTCATCTTATAGAATAGGGGATCTTCCCTAAAACATTACCCATGACCAATGCTATTACGACCAGGAATGCTTCCATAAAACATTAACCAATCTATTGCTCATCCTTCATAAGGGGTGATGGGTCAAATCCTCCACCGACTCTTGCCTTCTATAGTTTATGAGATAACTGGTAAAATAAAATCAAAATATTTCAATGATTGGTATTTTTCTTCCACTAAAACAACATCCATTGGTTCTATCCTTTGTGTTTCAATCTATAGGTTATCTTCTCCAGAGATAATTTGAACAATGGATTCCAAAATTGAGGCCAACTCCTTATCTATATTGAAAGGGTCAACTGTGGGATCAACTTTACATGAGGAGAACTTGTAGGGTCCTATTTTTTAGTAGAAGGCCAAGACATATATGAGGATGAATTAGATTCAACACTCTAAGAATCAAGGGCATTCATCGTGAGATGTGTAAAGTAGAAATCTATCCACCAAGATGTTTCCTTATTTATTCTAAGGTTTTTATTGCCTTTGGTTAGATTATTTATTATGTTGTTAGTGTAATATACTGATTATGATTTTTTATAGTACCATGAGAAAAAACTATGATTATGACTAATTTAGGACTCTCTTTTATTCTACTTTTATGTGAGATGGATATTTGTATTAAATTACAAATGTGGCTCTACTTCTTATTTATCATTAATTACTTAAATAGCTATTAATAACTTTGTAAGCATGTTATGTATGGATAAAAGTGAACTTATCCTTTACGCATCAAATCATGATGAGTATGAACAAGGATTAGGATGTACTTTTGTGCATAAGAAATAATTTTATATAATAATATGGTTATTACACCCATGACAAGTCCACAAAAATTTTATTATTTTAATTATAAATATATATATATATATATATATATATATATATATATATATATATATATATATATATATATAATTACTAATTTATTCATTTTTATTGAAAGAATGACTTGATGAGTGATGTGAGTGTCTAGGTGGCAGATATATGAAATGGAAAAAATGGTGGGGAAAGAGGTGACCATTGAGAAAATTAATCCTATTCCATATTTTTGTGTGTGTTGCATTCCAAGTGTAATGGAATAATTTGCACATACCTTTGATTGTAATGTATCAAAAGCTAAAATTATTATTCTTAAAATATTTGACATTGAAAATTGTACCATAGTACATTGGTATGATAAAAATATTCGTATGACTATCCATATGCATGCAAATCTTGAGGGAACTACTAACCATGTTTTGATTTTCAAATTTTTGTAAAAGTTAATTTATAAAACTTTTATAAATAGTCATCTTTACTCTCATTAGTCAAAATTAGAGGTGTCCTTGATAGATGAACTTTTGATACTTTTAAAAAACACATAAATCATGGAATTGTCCTCTCTAGGGATTTAAAGAAAGATGGACAACTTATGAGATTTTTTTTACAAGAATATATAAAACATAGGTGATGATATAAGTTTCAATCATTTTATTCCAGCTATAGTAATAATGTGATGGTTTTTAAGTCCATTATAATACTAATATGTAAAAATTTGTCATATTCTATTTTTTTATATATAGACTAATTGGGACACACTAGATCCTTATTCATACTGGATGGGTGCACTTAAAAATTATTAAAAAATTATAAATACAATACTTCCCATATAAATGTGTTACAATCAATAAAATTACTTAGGTTATTACATTCCATACCATGAACTTAGCGTAAATACAATATTTCATAGATTGATAGAAATGACTAGATAAACATATGGTATGTATTAAGAAATTCATAATGTGCAAATTCATGTATAGAGATTAATGGGTGAAAATTATCATTCAACATCAATCTACTTTAGTGCGTTCATAAATTATTTAGTAAAATCACACTTCTCATATTTAGATACATATCAATCACTAATATCAATGGAATTGATATAACACCTACAATAATATTGGTGCACACACATTAATTTCTAGAATCATTAAAATGATTAAATAAATATATGGTAGTTTTTAATAAATCCTAATGCTTTGACTCACACACAAAGACTAATTGGGATAGACAAGATATTTCAATCTCTATCTACTTAAGTGTATAAAGTACAAAAAAATAAGTACAAGTACACCACTTCCCATATCTAATTGTATCTCACTCAATAATATAATATCAAGTACACCACTTACTATATACAGATGTATCTCAATAAATATTATGATTGAGATTCTTATAGCACATACCATATAAAAGGTTGTATAAGCCACGTGAGTTTTGTAATCACTGAGTATAGTTTGATAAAAAAAATGTTCTAATAAAATTTTTCATTTTCCTTTATCAATAATTATGACAGTGTAGTTGGAGAAAATCATAACAAAAATTATTATCAGGATCAAAATGTAACATTGATCATGTAATGTCATATATAAGGAGAGGTGGAATTTGTATGCGCCAATTGAGTATAAGGTCACCATCCAATCACAACCCAATGGACAAGAAGGCCTACAATACCAATCAAAAACCTTGAGAAAAAATTATTGCATAGAAGGATCAGTGTATGAGTAGATGTATGTAATCAAGAGGCCCTGATAAGGAAGCTTTTATCAAATTTTCATGCACTTCTATTGATTCCACATCCAACATGTTTATTTACTCTACCTCATGTACCTAAAATATCATATCCACTACCCCTACCACCTACATCAACTACCCCATAGTCATAAAATTGACTTCATCATTGAGGCATACCATTTATCCCATATTGCATACATTGAAATAACCAAATAGCTCTTTCAATCATAATTCATATATGTAGAAGGAATTCATATAATCAAATTATATTATCGATAAGGTAGAGCGCAAGAGTTATACATATATGTTAATATTAAATATTAATGCCTTGATAACTTTTTCTTCCTCTCCAACTTTAAAACTATAATTATTTTTTACTTAATGATGGATCATAGGTAGTGATTCAAAAGGATGAGCTAAAAAAAGATACACAATAATTCCATTTTTAAAATTTATTCATATGATGACTAATTTTCAATGTGATAATTAGACATTGATTAATTGAAAGCTATATATTGATAAATAAATTTGAAGTGTTGCTGCTTGATATTAGTCTTATTTTAAGTTAATATTTTATTAATTTTGTAATGTAAATAAAATATTTTATTAAATAAAATAAAATTTAATAATTAGAATTTCATTTTTGAAAGATGGTAGAAAATGTAAATGCATTATCTTGATGTAAATAATTATGCAATGTGTGTCATATAAAATAAAACCTTTAAAATTGGAACATTCTCTCTTGCCAAAGACTAATTTATCAATAAATATATTATATGATTTGCAACATCAGTAGGTTATATGACGTTATTTTTGGTAGAAATAAGAATAGCAAAATACATGAGAAAATGAAAAATTTGGGGACTTCAATTTGAGGTGGCAAATGCTAGCTTTCATGTTAATTTGACATAAGAAATAATACTTTGTCTTATCTTCTTTCATGTTCATAAAACAAAGATGGTTATTCTGGTCTATGAAGACATGAGAAAGGGTTCATTGTGTAAAGTATTGAAATTATAGAAACTGGGTTGGAAGACTTGCTACATCATAGTACTAAGAGTGGCACAAGCACTGATATCATTACACTACTATCTCATCACACTAATTATTCAATGTGAAATAATATTTTACCAAGATTTTTTTGAATGATGAATACATAACACATGTAGCTGACTTCAAACTTGAAAAATTGATCAAATAAATAATGTGCCAAGGGCATCTGAGCAACTCCTCTATTGTTTTTTTTTTTGTGCTTATGGTTATATGGCTCCAGGAACCTATATCTCATATTATGTTCCTTTAATTATTTATTATTGAAACATTTTCATGTAAGACTATATAACAGTGTCGCCAGTTGGTATTAAATGTTTAGACTCCATACTGAAGGTAAAAATAGAAATATTTTTCTCTTTATTTTTTATATTTTATTTTTATTGGATTTATTTATTTAGTTGATTTTTATTTTAATTTTTTTTTTGTTAGGGTTTTTAAAGATGTGGGTTTATAGATAATAATTTCCTTGTTAAGATGGAATGTTATGCAAATAATGTTTCTTTCAATTATCAATAGTTAAGATAGAAAAACTCTTATTAAGGTATATGATCAAAACCATGAGAAAAATTTCTTTATTAGGGTTTTATGTTGGTTTTGTCTTTTTTTATTTCCTTGTTTTTCATCACTATCATACCAATTTTGTGGGACTTTCAAGGTTACACATGTAATTAATACAAATTTATCTCTGCCCTTTAGGTGACTAGTTTGGTTTTAAATGACCTTCAACCTTTATGTCAAAACTATTGTTGTAGAGATTGATAATGATGCCATTGAAGTGAGAAAAGAAGTTTTTCCTAAAGGCATAGGACAACATATATCTTATGATAATCCCCTCAACCCAATGTTTGTTTACAACTTAATATTATTAATAATTTTTACAAATATTATGAAAATAATTGATTGATAGCTTATTATGTCATTTGTATATCCTCTAAGGATTCCCCTAATACCCAGATTTGTCATCTTTAGAATATTATATAAATAGGTAATTTAATAACCTACTTAATTCTATGTTTAAAAATTGATGTTGTTAATAATGTTTACAAATAGTATGAAAATAATTGATTGATAGCTTATAATGTCAATTGTATATCCTCTAAGGTATCCCTTAATACCTATATTTGTCATATTTAAAATATTATAAAAATATTAAATTTGGCATTTTAATTTAAGGTGGGTACTTATAGTGGTTAGAAACTTGCAATGATTGGATATGTCTAATGTCTAAAAAAACTATCTCTGTGTAAAATACCTATATTCTTTACTACAAATTGATGTGATTTCTAATCAAGATGATTCATGTATAATTTAATACTCTTGGCCCTACATTCATATTTTGGTTTTGTCCTATTTTGATATCAATATGAAGAATATATGAATAGAGTGATAAAATTCATAAGCATCATCAAAGATAGTGGGTTTTTCATAGATGTTGATATATCACCAAATATGGAATATGGAAAATTAGGTACTAGAAATTATGAACACTTAACATAATTATGACACATTATCATCAAGGTAAAAATGCTTCACAATTATGCATGATAATTACAGGAAATCACATCAATTTCTACTAACACATATTGTTATTTTGCACAAAGATAGTTTTGGTACACATTAAACATATCCAGTCACTGTAGGTTTTTAAGCACTATAAGTACCCACCTTCATAAACCTAGCTTTTCAGGAATAATGATACCAATTCTAGCTTTGAATACTTGTAAAACACCTATGACATCAATGGTGGCTGCATTCAGAGCTAAGAAGGCATTATGTGTGGTTTCAATAGTCAATTTATTGACTCATTTATTTAGCACAAACCTTGCCTTTACACATTACAGTCCTCAAGTTGGAGGGTTGGGTCCTCACAAGCTAATGGGTGACATTTATCTTTATGTGGGCCTAGATGGATAGTGTTGTAGTAGTGTTAGGGTTGTGACATGTTTTTTAGGTGGTTAGGCCTTGTCTTTACAGGTACAAAGTGGGGGTGGTAAAGGGTGGACATTTTTATGATGGGGCGGGGGGGGGGGGGGGGGGGGGGGGCAGGGGGTGGGCGGGAGGGCGGGGGGGATGTTGGGTGGGGGGGGGGGGGGGGGGGGTGGTGCTATTGATGATGTTAGGTAGGAGGGGCAATAATGGATGTATAAGAGTGTGGATCTTGATGCAGATAATGAGTTGTAGGATTTTGGTGGTAATGGCCTCCATTCGGTTAGTGACATCAATTTATAGTAGGTGGCATCTCATACTATGTCCCAATTATTATTTTATTTTATTATAGAGTAACTATAATATAAATATAAATAAATAAATAAATTCCATATCATATAAATTATAAGAGATTAGATGATAAGTGGTGATATCAAGAAACCAATTTTTATTTATTTTATTTCCCAATAAATTTGAATATAAACTAGCATACATATCTTAGATAAGTATACGTAAAATACATTGATAGATATCATTATATAGGCACCTATAGCTTTCATGAATTTTGGTTTAGACCTTTCTTTTCTTGTTTTTTTTGTTAGCATTATTTTCTAGGTTGGGTGAAAGTTGTACCTTATCGAGAATCAATGTATATTACTTAGGATTTAATATTTCACCACTACTTTAATATATCATTAATTAATAAATGGGTACAATCAGCTAAATCCAATAACTAAGATGTTGGTCTTTTCACGTGTGTAATTTAAAATTAATATTTTTTTGTCAATTTTAAATTTGTTGACATTTTTAAGATACCATTTAAACTAGGTTTTTTCATAATAGAGATTCAATATTTACCTAGTGATTTTTTACCTCAATTCTAAATTACCAATTTTGTAAATAAAAATAATATATCTTAAAAAAATTAACCATATTTTATCATTATATTTGGCATTTTAATTTTCTATGTAATGTATAAAATAAGAATATAAATGTTGTTCATATATAAAAACAATATATTTCTCCTCAAAAAATTACATATTAATATAGAGAGATTCCCTCTAAAATTTTCTATTAATATTCCTAAACTCACTAAACAAGAAATCAACAAAGATATTTATCAAGATAATAATAAATCTTAATTTAAATTCATAAATTAATCAGAACGAACTTTTGAAAACAAAATTGTTTCATTATTTTCAGTTTTATTTGTGTTTTCCCAAGGATCGAATTGTAATTCTTGCACATATGAAGAATATTCTACTATCTTGCTTAAAGATCACTTTAGCTCACTTTTGGGTTTTATCTCATCAACTTTAGATTGAATCTAATCATGACCTCTCATAGTATGAGTGTATATACAAATATATTTTCTAGACCCTAAAAATGAAGATTGTTTTGTATTCCAATATCCTATCTATTATGAAATTCATGGAATATACTATTGGTTTTTAGGTATTCATGTGAATCATTGAGTGCATTCATTCAATATAGGGACCACAGAATCTTAGCTTCATTTCCCCGTGAAACATTTCAAATTTGAAAATGAACACTCGAATTGAAGTCTTCATATAAAAATAAGTCTATGAATATTAGTTTTTAGTTGGAAATAATGGGCTTCGAGTACCACAAGAGACCATATGTTGAGACAATATGATCTAGATATATAGTGCTATGTATATTTTATTAGTTTCAAGATCTATTACCTTAAAATATTAAAATAGTTCTTTCTGATTAAAATTTTATCATAACTTTATTTTATTTCTCTCTCTACATATATTTTGGATATGCATTTACCACTCCCTTTATATACTATATTCATATAATTTATCTTTAAATTCCATAAACCATTCTTGACCACCAATGAATATATTAATATGTAAATTAAATTAAACTAAATCTTCTATAAATGTAAATTATAAAAATTATAAAAAAATTAATGTCTTACTAAATTTTTAGGTTCTATACATTTAGGCTATGTTATAATTGTTGAGAAAAAGATACGATCTAAAGCACAAATAGGTTACAAACCATGAATTTCCATGCATACTTCCCACTTAGCTTACTCCCACTTCTGGTATTATGTAAATTTAATTGTTATAATTATTTTTTTTACACATTTTTGTGTGTAATAAATAATGTATTTAATTTATTGACTAATAAACTGAAAATATTAATTGTCATGATGTTAACATTAACCTGCAAATTTATTTCACTTTTAATTTTTTCATTGATGTTAATTGCATGTCTTTGTGTTGTATTTTTATACAATATGGGCATTGAGATTTTTTCATTGATACTAATTACATGTGTTTATGTTTTGTGTTATTATAGAATGTGGCTACTAAGAGAGGACTTTGACTAAGCCAAATATGTGTTGGGTTATTGTAGGGTGTGTTATTGTAATCTGTAACTAGAAAACTAATGATAGTATAAGAGGGAGGAGGAAATAATGTGGTGAGAGGTTTCACTGACTGGAGTGTCATAATGAGAGAGACAATGAAAATTGTCAGGTTTGGGGTTCTATTGTTGGATGTGTTATGCTCCAAATTTTATTAGGCATGTTTTTTGTATTTCCCATTTTATTAGGCATGTTTTTTTTGTGGTATATATTTGTCCATCATTCTCACTCAACATCTCTATAAATGTATTTATAATATTTATTCAACAATACATTTGACTTAAAGTCAACAGTCAAACTTTGAATAGTGAATGGGAAAATACCCACAATTTACCTTGAAATAGAAAAAATTGTTGTCGAGTTTAACCTAATAATAATTGACTATAACTTTCTTCAAAAGTGTAATTTAAATCATCTAAAGAATGTAATTTTTTATTTCACTAAATCATGTTTATGTAAAGCAATAAAGTGTAAATATGTAATTGTACATAACTTATAGCCCATGATTACTAATGTCAATCATCTTTTATGCATGAATTTTAAGCAGCAATAATATATGTTTTTTTATAGATGTGATATTATAGACTGAGGTTGTGTGTTTCTTCATATGGTTATGTTAATTAGTTTGTGAAGATAAGATGCTTTATTTCACTATGAGCTTAAGAAATGGCAAAGTAGTGGGGAAGGGTAAATCCAGATAGAACATGCAAGTTGTGAAAGATTTTCAAGGTGAGCTAAGTGATGATGGTGATGGAAAATGACTGAGTATTTCGGGGAATATCATACATCAAAGGGCCCACATCAAAAATTAGACCCATATTCAAGGCAACTAGTGGATTTACATGACTTTCACTCATTGCAAAGGGGTTCGTGACTTTTAAGGTGAAAACAAAATTTATTGGTCATTTTATATTGTCAAGGGTGGGTGAGAATGTCATGAGAGTTGATTAAATTTTTTTAGGCCTTCACTTAAAATGTGCAATTTGAATTAATACTACATTGTTGATAACATGTTGATAATACATTGAAGTTCCATAGTATATATTTATATAAAATAATTATAAATATAATATATTATTATAGTATATAGTATAGTATATTATATATTTATAACTGTAATATTTAAATTAAAACACACACACACACAATATATATATATATATATATATATATATATATATATATATATATATATATATATATATATATATATATATATATATATAATACCCCAATAGATATCATTATTGATATAGTGGAATAGGTGCCTCAAAAATGATATTTATCAATGTATTTTACATAAATTTATATAATATATTTATCTTAGTATTATATATCTATCGATGTATTTTAATTAAATTTATCCAAGATATATGTGTTAGTATTATATTTTACATAAATTTATATCACTTTTATCCAAAGGCTTCATTCCCTCCTCCATGCCCTTCTTCCAATACTTTCTCTGCATGCAAATAAAATATTCCTTTACCATGTGAACCTATTACAATCTCATCAAAATAGTATTTGCATGTTCCTCCTTTATTTGTGATATTCACTTTTTTTGTGGAATTAATCATTAGTCATTAATAAAAAGAATGGAGAAAAAATATATTTTGGGATATAAATTTTAGGTATTATGTGAACCTATTACAATCTCATCAAAATATTATTTACATGTTCCTCCTCTATTTTTGACTCTTGTAACTCTCCATCCATCACATCATGCTCTAATATAAGCTTTTTAGAATCTAATTCAACATACATCCTTTCTATTTCTTCATGGGACTACTTATTTGATTCTTCTTGTGTTGGAACTTTCAATAGATCCTTGAAGACTACATTGTGAATATATAACTCTTTAATTTGTGTAGGTTTACAAGTATTTTACCTTTTGACACCACTCCCATAAAAATGCTTATTTTATTATATAGTTCTTGAGTTCTAAATTGGTCCCCTTACTTTGTGATTAGTAAAAATATTACATAAAGAAACAAATGTTATTATAATAATGATTAATTATAAAATTCATTTAAAGATAACTTAAACACACAAGTAAAAATATCATAAAATTCAACAATACTATTAAATAATTTCATTAAAGTTTTTAACTATGGTATTCATATTCATGCATATCTTTTTTGTGGACTGTCAAAAACATTGGAAGGATTACCATTATATTTATTGGAATCCATCCATTCCATTTCCATAATTTCATCAACCATCTAAAATTTCCTAATATTATTTCTTATGACATTAAAAACAATATTATTGCACAATTAAAGAGGAAGGTTAGACAACTAGATCCAAATAATTTTTATGTTAAAAATTTATATGTAAGAGTTGAAATCAAGATGTTGGGGCTTAACAATGAGAACATGATTATCTCATCTCCTTAAAAATCATTTAAAATTACTCCTTGAAGTGTAGTATCTAATCCAATATTTATCCCTAACTTTCAACTTTTCCTATGTAAGGATCTCCTTAGAGATATCTACATTTGCCAATATGCAGACAAAAGTAGAATATCCTATTTATTCTATTACAAAATCAACCATTTAAACTTTTCCAATATTATTTCCTATGACATTAAACACAATGTTATCCCAAAATTAAAGAGGAAGGTTAGACAACTAGATCCAAATAATTTTTATGTTGAAAATTTATTTATACGGGTTGAAATCAAGATGTTGGAACTTAAAAATGAGAACATGATTATCTAATCTACTTAAAAATCATTAAAAATGACCTATTTATCTTTTCATTAACTTTTGAAGTTGTTAAAATATCATTAGCTTAGTATATATGTTAACCAAACATAGTTAATATCTAAATTTATGAATGCCAACCAACCAAAGCCAATGTCGATTTTATGTCTATTAAGGTGGGTATTTATGATCGCAAATCTACTATGGAAGTAAAGTCATATGGATAACTAAAAAAAATTTTGGAAGATTTTTGATGAGTTTGTTGATTTCATTGAAGAAATTATTCTATAAATTTCTATCAATAACATTTAAAATGTAATCATGGTAGGAATCGGGATCAGGGGAATGTGATGGCTGCGAACGGAGGAGGTACCGGCGAGGGAGGAGATGGCGGCCCGTCGACAGGCCCCAGGAAGGAGCTTGACACACCTGGGGTGAATTCTCAAGGCCAAGACAGTGTTTATACCAGCGAGCGCACCAGATTAAGTAAGGTAAATGGCTGTTTATTGAGGAGCCAGGTTCGCCCTGTTTTGGTAATCCCGCAGGAAGCAGTTCAAGAGGACGTGGAATACTTGGCATCACACACTCTGATATGCAAATTTCTAGGCATCAGGATTCCGTTGGCGGCCTTAGAAGCCTGGATTAGGCGCTCTTGGGCCATTGAAGGAGATTTTGATCTAATGTTGGCTGGAAATGGCTATTTCCTGGTAAGTTTTTCTTCTGTATCTGACAGAAATTGCATTTTTGAAGGAGGCCCTTACTTCTATGAAAGGGTGGGCCTGTTTTTAAAACCATGGCATATGGGTTTCAATTCAGCGGATGAACTTCCAGCCTGCGTCCCAGTCTGGGTGCGGCTTCCCCGACTTCCATTGGAGTTTTGGAGGGAGGATATACTCAGGCAAATTGGGGCTTTGTTGGGTAAGCCAATGGCTATTGCACACCAGTCACTGGACAAAAAGATCATCTCGTATGCTCGAATTTGTGTAGACATGGACCTTAATAACCCTCTACCAGACTCCTTAGAAATTTGTATGGGTTCCTTGTCATGGATACAACAGTTGGATTATGAATCAATTCCCTTCAGGTGTCGGATTTGCCATGTATATGGTCATTTACACAGGCAATGTCCTTTGGCAGTCAAAACTAAAGAAACTGAAACAGATTCCCTCTTGGAAAATAATGCTGCTGCTGGAAAGGAAATTGGGCGCAGGGCTATGTCTGCAAATACCAAAACGCTCCCTGATAAACTTGGCAAAGGGAAAAATGCACTTAACTCTAACTTGGTGCAAGGGTCAGGAGACCATTTTCAGGGGGAGGTGGACGGCTTTGCACCAGTTAAAAAGAGAGCAAGAGGCAGGGCTCCAAGACGTGGAGGTGAAGATAGACAGGCTGCCTTGGGATTTAATAGATTTGAGGTTTTAGATTGTATGGCTATAGAAGACGGTATCCCGATGGAGGATCAAGTGGGTGAGATGGAGCAACCTGGCCAATCTTCCCTTTTAAATGATAGTATAAAATTGTAGGCCTGTGCGCCTCTTGTTTGCTCTCAGCTACAGGTGAGCGAAATGTCGGAAGCTCAGGTTGACCTGCCAAAGAAGGATATGAGATGGACGGACTTGCTTAAGGAAGGAGAAGCTGGGAAAAAAGATAAAGGAATTAGCAGTACTCTCAGTCTTGCGCAGAAACAATTCAAGAAAGGCTCCTCGGCTGCCCCCTCCAAAGCTGGGAGAAGGAAAGACCAAGACCGACTGAAAATTACAGGTGATTTGCTGGTGGAAGCTGGGGTTGTCAAAACCTTGGACGAACATTTTCCCCACCCCACCCAATGATAGTCTTATCATGGAATGTAAGGGGTTTGCATAGCTCCCCCAGACAAAAAGCTATGCGAAACCTGGTGTGGGACAACTCTCCGGATATTTTTTGTATTCAGGAGACTAAATTAGCGGTTGAAGCTTTTTCTGCTTGTATGTTAAATATCTGGCCTAGAGGCCAATGGCAATGCATTGGTGCTTGCGGTAGTGCTGGGGGATTAGCCTTGGGGTGGGACCCTAGGAAAATCCTTTCGATTCATTGGCTCTCTAGCACCTCAGCTTTAACAGTGATGGCTTCCTCCTTTGAAACAGGAGAACAGCTTCTGATCACCAATGTGTATGCACCTGTGGATATGGCTGGCCAGCTGCAGCTATGGGAACATATCCGCTACGTCCGTAAATGCCATCCTTTTCTGCCTTGGATTGTTGCTGGAGATTTTAATGCTGTGATAAGTCTGGAAGAAAAAAGAGGTGGGCTGAACCGGCTTGGTCCTTCCGCTGATTGTCTACGCCACAATGTGGAGGCGCTACGCCTGACGGATGTTAGACCTTCTAATGGACTTTTCACCTAGAGCAATCGAAAAACAGGTAACGCTGTAATTTCCGAACGCCTTGATAGATTCTTAGTTTCCTGCTTCTGGGAATCTAGTGCTTTTTCTCTAAATTCTGAAATTTTGGACTGGAGGGGCTCTGATCACTGGCCTATCAAGCTATCCATTGGGTACATTGAGAGGCCCAAAAATCCCCCATTCAAATTTCAGATGATGTGGCTTAGAGATACTTCGCTCCAGGATCTCATGGCGCAGTGGTGGAGACAGGGAGGTCCTGCTTTTGGGACAGCCATGTATTCCTTTCTTAAAAAACTCCAATATGTTAAAAGGAAGTTGCAGGGGTGGAACAGAACTTGTTTTGGTAATCTAAAATGTCAGAAAAAGAAGGCCCAAGTACATCTTGATGCTATAACCAGACAAATCAGAGATTGGGGGCTTTCGGAGGATCTTCGACTTGAGGAAGCTAGAGCTGCCAACGCTTTAGCGGAATGGGATCTTCAGGAAGAAATCTACTGGAAACAGAAGTCTCACAATGATTGGCTCCAAGAGGGAGACAAGAACACGGCATTTTTTCATAAGTCGGTGTAGGCACGGCGCAACGGAAATTTTATAACTTCTCTTGTCACTCAAGATGGCTCCTGCTTAACCTCTTCTCAAGCTATTAGCAAAGAAGCTATCCGATACTTTTTTGATTTGTTTACTAGTGATCCTATGCCTGCTGAAGGGGCAGAAAATACTGTTTTATCTTGCATCCCTTCATTAATAAATGAGGGTATGAATGATCGCCTATTGAGGCCAATTGGCGCTACTGAAGTGGAGGAGGTTGTTTTCAGTATGAAGAGAGGCAAAGCCCCTGGACCCGATAGATTTCTGACTGAATTCTTCCAAGACTTTTGGGATATTATTAAATAAGATTTAATGGATGTGATACAAGAATCGTTCTCCAGCAAGGAAATGCTTAGAGCATTGAATGCCACATTCCTGGCTCTTGTTCCTAAGAAAGAACGGGATAATAAGTTGGAGATGTATAGGCCTATAGCGCTTTGTAATGTCATTTACAAAATCATCTCTAAAATTATAGCGCAAAGGTTGAAAGGGCTCCTTCCCAGCCTTATATCGAAAGAGCAAGGAGGTTTTGTGGCAGGAAGACAGATTTTGGATGGAGTGGTGATGGCTGCGGAAGCCATTCACTCTATGAGTTCTTCTCAGGAGAAGGCCATGTTTATCAAGCTTGATCTGGCCAAAGCCTATGATAGAGTTAGCTGGAGATTTTTGCACAGAATCCTCTTAGCTTTTGGCTTCCATCAGGATTGGATCAGCTGGGTGTTCAGCTGTATCACGACTCCTTCATTCTCGGTCCTGATAAATGGTGCTCCTTCAGAGCTTTTTGGTGCCTCGAGAGGCCTGCGCCAAGGTGATCCGCTTTCCCCCTTTTTGTTCATTATTATGGCGGAAGGGCTTGGGCGGCTTCTCAAATTTCGGGTTTCTCAGAACACCTTACAGGGCTGGAAATGGGGTCATGGAATCAGCCCTCTGACTCATCTCCAATTTGTTGATGATACTATCTTAGCAGGGGAAGCTCAGATTCGTGAAGCGGAAGCCTTTCGGTACACTCTTGACAACTATTTAGAAGCTTCGGGACAGAAGATCAATGATCACAAGTCCTCCATCTTCTTCTTCAACACGCCAGAGTCTATTCAAAGAAGGATTGTTGCTATCTTGAGGTTTCAAATTCAAGCTCTTCCCATGGTTTATCTAGGCATTCCTATTGTTGTAGGGAGGCAGCCCAGGCGGTTTTGGCAGAGTGTTTTAGACAAGCTAAGAACGAAAATGGGCCACTGGACCCACAGATGGCTCTCCACGGCTGGGCGTGTGACTCTTTTGCAATCTGTTATTCAGGCTTTACCCATTTATCGATGCATGATCCAAACTGCTCCTGTTTATTTCCTCAAAGAATATGATGCTCTCTCTAGAAGATTTCTGTGGAGTGGGAATCTTCAAGTTACTAAATGGAGCCTTATCAATTGGGAAATGGTTTGCAGACCAAAGCTGAGTGGTGGCCTTGGTTTGCACTCTACTATCTTGGGTAGCCAAGCCTTGGCTGCCAAGTTATACTGGAGGTGGTGTTCTAACCAAACTGCTCTTTGGTCCAGGATCTTAGCTATTAAGTACTTTCCAGGCATTGCGCCTCATGATGTCTCCAGATTTCCTATTGAGGGTAGTGGCTCGATGGTGTGGAGTACCCTTAAGCTGGGAGCTCAGTTAGTGAAACAGAGCCTGTTTTGGGTTTGCAATAGTGGGTCGGAAGCTTTGTTTTGGGAAGACTCATGGGATGGTGCTCCCCCCCTTTTAGTTTCTCATCCTCACCTTCAGCCACTTGCTGAGAGCTTTATCTCCGCTGGGTGGAATATTGTGGCGCATTATAAGGAGGCTGTCAGTTTGGGCCTGGCTATAGGGTACAGATGGAAGAACTCCTCCGATTGGCCCCCGGGAGGCTCAGCTGCGAACAGAAGAGAGCTTGGCCATATCCTTGAGTCCAGAGGGTGCAATTCTATCCAAGGCAGTGATGTTCTTGCCTGGGGAGGAGATACTACTGGGCAATATTCTGTTTCGTCTGGATATTCTATATTGATCAAGCAAATTGACAATGGTGACCAGGTTGTTTGGGGGAAAAAAGTTTGGAGCCGGATTTCTTGGCCCAAATGCAATTTTTTTTTATGGCTTCTCACTCACAACAAATGTCTCACCTGGGACAATTTAGTTAAGCGCGGCTTTCAGGGGCCTTCTATTTGTGTTTTTTGCCATAAGAGTGAAGAGACAGGGGCGCATTTGTTCTTTCAATGCCCCTTTGCTAAACAGGTTTGGCATCTGTGGTGGGATGCCTGGGGCGCCCCCTGTCGCCATGTTCATTCTTTATGTGATTTCTGGAATAATCACAGACCTGCCTCTGTGAGTAGTTCTTTGCTCCAAAATGCTTGGTTGGTCGGCCCTTCCTTTATTCTTTGGAATTTGTGGTTAGAAATAAACAGGAGAATCTTCAGGGGAGCGCACTTAGCATTGGGTCAGCTGTGGTCTTCTATTTTAAATTCGCTGCAAGAGACGTTGGCTGCCAAGTGTATGAAGGGCGCGGCCTTGGATGCTGAGGAAGACGGAATGCTCCAACGTTTGGGTCTCGCTCTAAGTCCTTGTTGTGACTTGGCGTCTGGTGGAGGAGTGCTGTGTAGGAATTCCCAAAGGGCGCGACCTGTCAATAGCGCTGGCCGTTGGACTCTGCCAGAACCCGGTTTTGTCAAGGTTAATACGGATGGGTCCTCTCGGGGGAACCCAGGGGAGGCCGGCATTGCTGGTATTGGACGGGATTCTGCAGGAAATATTAAATTTCTGTTTTCAATCTACAAAGGCTGCCATACTAACAATCTCATGGAAGCCATGGCGATTCTGGAGGCTGTTAATTTTTGTTGTCAACATGGATGCAGTAATATCATCTGCGAATCAGACTCGCAAGTTGTGATTAATCTGTTGAATTCCGGTGAGACAGGTAAAGTGGATTGGCATCTTAATCTCATTGTTCATCAGATTAGGCATTTTAGTACTTCGTTGAATTCTATTGCTTTCAAACACATTCCACGTGAGTGGAATGGTGCTGCTGACTGTCTTGCCAAATGGGCGTTGGAGAATGGTTCCGCGTGGAAGATTACTGATCTGAAAATGCTCCCTGCTAGGATGTATCATGATTTGCTCTCCCTGGTAAGCCAGGAGAATGTTTTGTAATTCTGGTCTTTTCGTTTACTTAATAAATTTTTACCCCTTTTAGTCCAAACATTTAAAATGTAATCAAATAGAATAATAAAAAGTTAAAATATTTCTAAAATAAAAAAATCATAAATATGTGATATTTATAAATAGGGAAACCGTCAAATGAAAACAAATCCGATAATATTATAAGCCTTTGCAACAATGAATATGAAAATACATAACAAGAAAAAGTTATGAAAGAAAGAGAAAAATAAGGTTAAACCAAGTATTTATACTATCAATCCATGTCTTCTCTACCATGATTATTATCTATTACATTTAATTTTTAGCTTCTCCATTCCAAGTACAATTGGGGAAATAAATAAAATAAAATTATTACATATATATTACTCATTCTAATTTATAAATATTAAATAAATTAAATAAATAAAACTTAGAATAAATTAATATCATATCTTTTGAATTTAGTGAAAATTTCAACTTAATATCTATAGAATATTAAAAAAAATCTCTTATTTCTAATTGAATCGTTTTTAAAAAAAATATGTAATCATCAGAATTTTTTTAATAAAATAGTTTAAAAATATAATAATTAATAAAACCTTTCCAAAAATTATATTATAAATAAATTTATAATTTAATCAAATAAATACAAAACACTTTTTAAAAAATTAAATAAAAATTTAAAAATAATAAACATGAATTTTCTTATGAAAATGGAATCTAACTATATTTGTTACAAGAAAAATATTTACAACATGCTAGTACTATGATATGAATTTCCTGGTGTTAGGGAATTTATTTTGTATCCAAAACAAGAAACCACATTGTAATTAACCAAGAGAGAATGAGACGGAATGAAGGTGGATGGGAATAAAATATATTAATAATAAAACAATTTCCTGTCTATAGAAAAAATATATACAACAGTTCTTCTAGTAATAACGTACAAAGATTTATGTTATATTAAGATCAGATAAATATGCACACAAACTCCAAATTAGAATCAATTTATACGTTTACTAGATTTATGATATATTGAAATATTATGTTGGGAAAAAGGGGTGTATGTTTGTGTGATTGAGAGATTCCTATATATTTAGATAACTAATTTAAAAGATCAATTTTTGATATAAACTAACATTATACAGAGATTCTTATAATAAAATTAACTATTTCATATAAATTTTGATTGGACGGATGATAGAAAAGGACCACATATTAGATAAATGCAAAATAATGAGAAGAGGGAAAAAAAAAAAACACAACTTCTTATGGAGTCAATGAAAATGCATGCATAAATTTTCATTATAAATGCTATCTGGAATGATATTGCACTTCATCGACATAAACGCCAATGAAACCACTATTAAGATGATTAAAATAAAATTATAAAATTCAAAATAACTTTTAAACATACATCCACAAATAATTTTAAGGAATGCATTTTTATTAATTAGATTTAATGTTTTGTTGTAAATATGCATTTTTATTTTTATAGTTATATATTGATGTGTATATATATAATCATATATATAATAAAAAAAAAATATGAATTAGGAAATAATTTATTGTATTGTAAGATGATTGAGTTAATACAATACCAAAGAAAATTAGTTTGTTATGTATTTTGTATTATATAATATAAATTCTAATATATTTTATTCCTGAAGATTATTAATAAGTAAAAGAGGAATAGTAAACTTCGTCGGGCATGGGAGGCTATGAAATTGTAGCAAAAAGGAAGGTAAAGCATACATTTTTGTATTGAGAATCATAATCGTCTGTAGAAATAAGTTATTACCTAAATGTCATGCCATAAATATTTGTTGACCTTCTTGCACACCACCTATTTAATTGTTTACCCTGATACATATTAACTATCTGAATGTTAAACACTTTATGCACATTAAAAATAGTTACAACTCACAAATTTTTGCTAAATAACTTCTAAAATGAGGGATTTCAATAATAGTAATACAATAGAATAATTAATGCGATAATAATTATAAAAAATCTGTTATATAAAATGTCTCTTACAGCCCCTTATATTCCATTCTTTGCCACTAAAATGCTTTGATCTCTACACAAATCTCTTTCTATTTGTGATAAAGCCACCCATTATGTCACTTAACCCCTGAAAGAGGCTTGCATATTTCTTTTAGGTATTCAATTCAACAATATGTTTAATATCGGTAAAATAAAAAGTCGGTTAGACAATTCATCGACCAGTTGTGATCAGATGCAGATGCAGATGCTAGTGTGCTCTTCTCCTTCATCTTTATTTATGGGGGTTTGGGCACCGCTATAATTATCATATTATGGAGGCAGAAGCATAAGCGACTTCTCCCTTACTTCTGCTAACATGACGACGCAGAAGATTAAGGAAGCCAAGGCCCTGACTTCCTCTAAGAGCCACAATGAAGCAGGGTAGAGATGGTGTGAGCGTATCAACACTCCTTACCACCCTGCGCACACTACTCCCCTACACTGGAACAGCTTTAGGCCATTGCCAACCACATCGTCTTCAAGAAACTACTCAACAAGCACCAAGCAAACTTAAAGATAATATTTCCACATGGGAGGATGGATTCTAGCAGACTGTATAGCATGGAAAGCACGTCACAAATAACTGAAACATCCCATACAACATTAAGGGAAATTAATTGTTGTATTTTATTATGGGTATTCAACAACTAACTCAATTTATAGGTTTTCAACATGAGTTTATGTTTTAGACGACGACGACTCCTACTCTGTGTGCATTTATTAGTTGGTAATGGCCCCCTTTAACCAGACAATGAATGAGGCATGCTTGTCCTTGCCTCCTGCTACCCTCAAATGTCCACCTATCCAAAACTGGCCCCCTGAGAAATCACCATTCTAATACTGCAACAATATACGTGGCTATTAAAAACCACTGAGTATCTACCAATTTTTGTCTTATGTAAGATGAATTTTTAGAGTTGGCATCCCCATAAGAATGCATTGCACATAATAAATAAAATTGAAAATAGATAAAGAGTCCTTTCGTATTTAAGAAAATAATAAATTATTTTAATTTATTTTTTAAATGAATATTATTGAAATTCTTATTTTTTATTTTAATAATATTTTAGTGTGGGAAATAGTTTATAAAATAATTATAAAAGATAAATGATAGAATTCATGACAAGAATTTCCCACAACCCATAAAAAATACTATCGAAGCCATATGAGATTTGTTTTTACAAGAATATATAAAATATAGGTGATGATATAAGTTTCAAGAATTGTTTTCTCAGTTATAATAATAATGTAATGGTTTTTAAGTCCATGATAATCCTATCATACTCCAATTTTTATGTAAAGACTAATTGGGACATACAAGATCCTTTAGTCATATCGATGGGTGTACTTACAAATTATTAAAATTTTATAAATACATTATTTCCCATATAATGTGTTACAATTAATAAAAGAACTTAGGTTCTCGCACTCCACACTATGAATTTAGTGTAGATCTACAATATTTCATAGATTGATATAAATGACTAGAAAGACATGTGGTATACATTAGTAGATTCATAATGTCTAAATTCATATATAGAGACTAATGAGCTTGAATAATATCATTTAACATCAATCTACTTCAATGCACGTATAAATTATTTAGTACAATTACATTTATCGTATTTAGATATATTTCAATCATTAATATAAATGGAATTGATGTAGCACTTACAATAAGATTAGTGCGCACACATATTTTTATACTCATTGAAATTATTAGATAAATATATGGTAGTTATTAATAAAATTCTAATGTTTTTATTTCTGCATAGAGACTAATTGGGATAGACAATATCTTTTAGTCTCTATCTACTTAAGTGTATGAAGTACAAATTAATAAGTACAAGTACACCACTTCCTATATCTAGATATATCTCAATCAATATTATGCTTGATAGTCTTGCACCATACACCATATAAATGGTTTTATAAGCTAAGTGATTTTTGTAAATGCTAAGTGTAGTTTGAAAAAAAAATGATCTCCTTCTAATAAGATTCTTCATTTTCCTTTACTGATAATAATGATAACTAATTTGAGAAAATCACTACAAAAATTAGTATTAGGATTAAAATATAGATAATGTTGATCATGTAATGTCATATATAAGTAGAAGTAACATTTGTATGTGCCAACTAAGTAGAAGGTCACCATTCAATGACAACCCCATGGATAGGAAAGCCTAGAATACCAATCAAAAAACTTTATAAAAAATGACTATATATAAGGATATGTGTGTGAGTAGATGTATGTAATCAAGAGGCCCTAATAAGGAAGGTTTTATCGACTTTCCATGAAGTTTTATTGACTCCACCTCTAACATGTTTATTTACTCTACCTCGTGCATCTGCATCTCATATCCACTACTCATGCCAGTTAAATCAACTAGTCCACCTCTAATAGTCATAGAATTGAATTCATCATTGACACCTACCATTTATCCCATGGTGCATAAATTGGAATAACCAAATACCTCTTCCAATCACTATTTATATATGTAGAAGGAAATAATTTAATCAAATCATATTATGGAGAAGGCAGAGCACAAGAGTTCCATGTATATGCTACTATTTAATATTAATGCTTTAATAAATTTTTATTCCTCTCCAAATTAAAAACAATAAGTATTTTTTCCTTAATGATGGATCATAGGTGGTGATTCAAAACATTGAATTAAAAATAGATACAAAATAATTTGAAAAAGTTTTTATTTATTCCTATGATAACTACTTTTCAATGTGTCAATTAAATACAGATCAATTAAAACTATATATTAACTAATAAATTTGAAATGAAATTACATGCTATTAGTTTTATTTTAAATTAAGATGTTATTAAGTTCATAATTTAAATAAAATATTTAATGAAACTCACTAAAATCTAATAATTAAAATTTCATTTTTGAAAGATGGTGGAAAATGTAAATGCATGCTATTGATCTAAATAATTATACAATGTGTATCATCTTTTAGAAAAAAATATTCAAATCGGAATATTTTCTCCTAACATGGAATAATTGAGTGATAAATATATAATATGCTTTGCCACTTCATTATGGTGTATGAGGCTATTTTTTGTAGAAAGAAGAATGATAGAATAACCTAGCCCTAGCCGAAAATATTTTGAATTTGTATGAGAATGGAAATTTTATGGAATTTATTTTGAGGTGGGGGTATGAAGGCAACAGAGCTTAACCAACATACACCAACTCCTAGCACATACTAGTCATCATCGCTCGTCAGGGGGTTGGTCTACATCAGTCATTGGGGGCTTATGACTAACCATAATTAAACATGAGTTAACTTTGATGCTAATGTCCACCTTAATTCTAACCATTCCTATTATGATCACCTCCAGCTTCATTGCCAATTGAAAATCACCATCATGCCAACTATGAACTGTGACTATACAGGTTTCGCTCAATTTGTCATGTGGTATGGACCAGCATGCATAAGAAGTCACTCAATGGTAATGCCAAATTATCATGCCCTAACACACTGATAATCATGTCCTCTTAGCATTGCCTTAATATATTATGGATTATTATTAGCTAGGTAATTCCAATCCTAAAGGCCAAACATATGTCCTTGACCATTCTCTCGTTGTTGGATCCAAGGTGAAGGGAGATAGCTCAAGTAGAGGTGGTTAGAAAAAGGTCATAGGAGTCAATGTTCAATCCTAGGTTTTGCACCAGTCATACATCAAGGTAAATTCTAGGTCAAAGGTTTTATCATTTTTTGAGAGTCATTTATCACATATTTATAGTCTATTTATATTTAGGAATGCATTAAACATGCATATGACCTTTCATAAAATGGCGTAGACACATAAGAGAAGTATGAAGATAACTACACCAAATAAAATGATCGTGGCTCCTGATATTAGAACTGTGCACAACTATAAATAACTATTATGTTATAAGTGTTTCAAATGGATTGTCAAGCATTTTTATAATTGTCCAAGGTTTACATAGGTTTATCCTTTTGTTTCATTCCATTTGAGGGTTTTGTACGTCCCTATTAAGGGTTACCCTTACTTCTCTATGGATTATGTCTTAACACACAGTGGTTTGCATGATTGTGAACTGTGTTTATAAACATTACAGAAATTCAAAAACTTAAATCTCTACAAACACCTTAGAGAATGGAAAATATGTTTATAACTAGTATTTTAAACTTTCCACTTAGTTTACAAGTTATTCTTCTAATAAGAAACACATACTCAGTCCTCCTTTCCATAGGAACATAGTTGTATTATTCAAACATAGAATATCTTTTAATAGATGGTTATTTAAAGGGCAAGTGGACATTGAATACGTTGAACAAGGAAATAAATCCTAGAGTTTCTTATAAATGTGAAAAAATTGAATCCATATCTTATTAACACAAACAAAATCTAAAACATACAAAGCAAGAATAGGTATGGGAAAAAAAGGGAAAATGCTTTAGATAAGCACATTCACAATGTGTTCATAAGCCTCCTTCATCCATAAACACCACTGAAAAAATCAAGTGAAGTTTTAAACATACGGATTCTGAATTTCTCAAACTTAACAAATTTTTGAAAATATTCAAAAGAACTTGCAAATTTTTTGGCAAAGTATTCTCGATTATCGAATTGGATTAGAATTGTCAAAAAGACTGATATCTTCCATTCACCAATAAAACCAAATTTTGTTTTAAAAATTAAATGTCATAAATTGTTAATGTTTCAAATATTGTATGAGTTCTTGATTAATTAAAAATCAGAATACTTGAAAATAAAACATGCAATCATGACAAATTACCACATGAAATTGATAATGGAGTTTGGCATTGATTGCCTACGTCTCCGGGTCTGCCCAATAGTGAGGACCATTTCTATTAAATTTGCACAACAAATGGCTTACAAATTCTTGAAATGCTACACAACTTCCCTCAGGGCTAATCTCTATCCAAGAATTCCACATTTTCTGATAAACTCAAGCTCGATCACACAGAATCCTTCCTCAGTCTTCAATCCCCTTCTGAAATTGCTTTGGTCCTTCATTCAATCTATTGGTATATCCAAATAATAATAATAATAACGTTCTCTTTTCAATTACAAAACATAATTAAAAAAGCTTACCTTCTATGTATAAGGTTGGATATTGGAGAAAATCCCATTAGCTAGCTATCTCCAAGCTTAGAATAAGCTCTCGGCCTCTTAAAATAAAACACAGTCAGAAATCCCTGTCAAAACAAGTAAAAATAACTCCCTTTTATAACACTTCAGCCACTGTGGCCGAAGCGGTCAAGGCATTTCCATTTTACACGGGAGGTCAATGGTTCAAAACCTCCTTCTTCCATTTTAGGTGCTCAAGCTCTCCTCCCTAGGTGCCAAGCATGCAATTTGAATTTTCTTCCCTCCATTTTAGGCGCTTGGCTTAAGTTTTGTCCCACATTTGCTAGGCATGGTTGTTTTACATGCTTTTAATAGTAAACTTGCTGACCTTTTCAAATGAGTAAAATTTGGGCACCAACTTTGGATTGCACATAGCCTAGTCAAATGCCTAGATGCTTGTTTAGTGGAGTATTTGGTGGGTGGCGTGGAGGTTTGGTGCCTTTAATACATTTGAACTTATCAAAAACCATGTGCATAAAAAAAACACTTAACCTATATTTTTTGCCGTCTAATTATTTTCCATGTGTCAAATGGAGATTAGTCCACTTGGCATTCCACAACTATGCCATGTCACCTTACGACACCAAATTTTTACCATTTGAACCAAAACTTCAGCGGCCTATAACTTTTGCATATGGTGTCCATTTTTCAAACCATAAAAAGCATCAAAAAGCTCTTGACGAGCTCTATGCTGTGAAATAATTTAACCTCTGACTTGAAACCTTTTTCAAGAACCCAATTTCTAATCACACCTCCCCAATGGAAGGCTTTTGGTCTCCAAAAGTCCAATATCCCCTGAAATCTTATAACTGGTCTACTGCACCCATGAAAATAGAACCCAATCATATCAAGGATATAAACAATTGCATTAAAATGATTCACAATCAAACTATAAAAATGCCTAATCCAAAGGCATGAGTAAGTGAATCTGCAACTGCAAAAGTGATTATAACATACCAAAACTGTCTGCCCAAATGTCACATCCTGTAAAGCGGTGAATTGCCAAAAATTGAAACAACTCCCAATGTAACTGTAAGACAAGTTTATAATGTTGAAAACATACAATAAATGTTTTGGACATGTTGCAATACAATGCCCTAGTATGGGACTTATATTCTAATCAAATGCAAACAACCTAAAGTGTATGTTGCCTAACATATAAACATGCCCAAAGGGTCTTAAACATGCATCTATACACCCATGTGCTAAAGATACATTCAAAATAGTAGTCAAATAAGTGTTTTAAGGAATCAACTCAACCTACAACATGTTTTTTGCTATTATCTCCAACTGATCAAATGAGTTCAAGTCCTCTAGACAACTCACACAGCATAAATAGGAGATTCAAAAACTTAGAGTTATCAAAAAGTGAGAATTGAAAAACTTCATATGGTAAACCTATCTTGAAGTGTTCCCACCAACTCTAATCTACATCTATCAAATCTTGTTTATTCCCTTAGGTGAATTATTAACCATGCTTTGCAAAAAGAATGCAGTGATAATCCACTTAACCATTTCTTTCTTCTTAGTGAAATTGATTTCCTTAGTGGATTCCTTATCAATTGCATATTGTTGACTTAACCTCTTAAATGGATTTTCACTTGTAGGTTCTACCTTATCCTGGGTTGTATTGTCAATTGTATTATGGATTGAATTAGCTTCATTAAGCTTAGTGAGAGGTTTGTAAATCATCTTAGTTCTAACATTACTTGAATGTGAAGATGCATGAAGCTTAAAATATCTATCAATCCTATGTCCACTCACTTTACAATGAGTACAAACATCCTTCTTAGGTGAGGGTCCCCTTTTGCCAATTCCCATCTTATCATGAGAATGGTCTTTGAAACATGCAATCTGCTTAAACAAAGTTTTTCATTTCCAACAAGTCTTAACACTATGGTTATTCATCCCACAAAAAGTGCATGGAAATGATTATATTATCTTTTGTCCATTATATCCAAACTTCTTAAAAGTATCAATTAGATCAAAATATTTATTATAAGAATCAGGAGGTGGAATCTCATTACCTCTTTTACCTTTACACCTTTGAACTAGTGACCTAAAACCTTCGCTATTGGAAGCTCATCTTCCTTTAGCCATGGAAGAAACTTCTCCATCATCCACCTGCACACTAGTATAACCCAAACCTACATGAAGAGGTCTATGCTCAACCTGAATTGGGTTAGATATACCTTGGCTATTTCTACCAAGTCCTCCTCCATTATAACCCATTTTAAACAACAATTTAGATCATATGCCCTTAGTGTATCTTTCAAAATCACCAAAAACAATATTACTAGAATTTGAATCTGAAATGGTAGAAGAAGATGAAGATTCCTATGGCAAAAAACTTACACTGCACTCATTCATAGTTTCTACATATGAAGTTAAAGGCTTTACCTTTTCACACTCACCACATTGCAATCTAATCAAGAGCTCATCCTTGGATTCAAGCTCCGATTTTAATTTTGCCACTTGCATTTCAAGTGCAAATTTTTGGCATCTCAAGATTGCATTTTCATCTTTGATGACCTCAATCTGTGACAACTTGCCCATGGTTTCTTATAAACACCTAATTCCACACTGCACACTACAATATAATCAATCTACAAACCAATAATCCAACTATTCTGGAAGCAACTGTTAATACACAACTAGAAGCAATCCCTGCATTCTAACTGCTCTGATACCAACTTGATCCATAAACACCACTGAAAAACTCAAGTGAAGTTTTAAACATACAGATTCTGAAGTTCTCAAACTTAACAAATTCTCAAAAATATTCAAAAGAACTTGCAAATTGTTTGGCAAAGTATTCTCGGTTATCGAATTGGATTAGAATTGTCAAAAAGACTGATATCTTCCATTCACCAATAAAACTGTATTTTGTTTTAAAAATTAAATGTCGTAAATTGTTAATTTTTCAAATATTGCATGAGTTCTTGATTAATTAAAAATCAGAATCCTTTAAAATAAAACATGCAATCATGACAAATTACCACATGAAATTGATAACAGAGTTCAGCATTGATTGCCTACGTCTCCGGGTCTGCCCAATAGTGAGGACCGTTTCTATTAAATTTGTGCAACAAATGGCTTACAAATTCTTGAAACACTACACAACTTCCCTCAAGCCTGATCTCTATCTAAAAATTCCACCTTTGCTGATAAACTGAAGCTCGGTCATACGAAATCCTTCCTTAGTCTTCAATCCCCTTCCAAAATTTCTTTGGTCCTTCATTCAATCTATTGGTATATCAAATAATAATAATAACGTTCTATTTTTAATTAAAAAACATAATTAAAAAGGATTACCTTTTGTGTATAAGGTCAGATATTGGAGAAAATCCCATTAGCTAGCTATCTCCAAGCTTAAAACAAGCTCTCGGCCTCTTAAAATAAAATACAGTCAGAAATTCATGTCAAAACAAGTAAAAATAACTCCCTTTTATAACACTTCAGCCACTGTGGCTGAAGTGGTCAAGGCATTTCCCTTTTTCATGAGAGGTCAAGGGTTTAAAACCTCCTTCCTCCATTCTAAGCACTCAGGCTCTCCTCCCTAGGTGCCAAGCATGCAATTTGAATTTTCTTCCCTCCATTTTAGGCGCTTGGCTTAAGTTTTGTCCCACATTTGCTGGGCATGGTTGTTTTACATGTTTTTAATAGTAAACTTGCTGACCTTTTCAAATGAGTAAGATTTGGGCACCAACTTTGGATGCCACATAGCCTAGTCAAACTCCTAGATGCTTGTTTAGTGGAGTATTTGGTGGGTGGCATGGAGGTTTGGCGCCTTTAATACATTTGAACTTATCAAATACCATGTGCATTAAAAAAACACTTAACCAATATTTTTTGCCCTCTAATTATTTTCCACATGTCAAATGGATATTGGTCCACTTAGCATTTCGTAACTGTGCCACGTCACCTTACGACACCAAATTTTTACCTGTTGAACCAAAAATTTAGCGGCCTATAACTTTTGCATACATTGTCCGTATTTCAAACAGTGAAAAGCGTTGAAAAGCTCTTGACGAGCTCTATGCTGTGAAATAATTTAAACTCTATCTTGAAACCTTTTTATATAACCCAATTTCTGATCATGCCTTTGCATAAAATATTTAGATGAAAATGCAAAGAAAAATAGTGAATATTGTAATCAATCCTTTAAAAGGACATATGTCCTCAATTTACCTATACCTACTATTTCTCAATCCCTATTTCATCTTACCAAAGGCCCACTATACATAAGGTTAAGCTCAGCTAGTATTTTGTCTCTATTAATAAGCTATTTTTATACATAATGACAAGCCCTTATATGCAGGGTTATATGCACTACAAATTTAGAAGAAGAGAGATATTCAATAGGGGTAGAATAGGTGTATAGGAGCCTCTCTAATATTTTCTAAGCTTTAATATCTTCTCCTTTATTTTTAATTCATGTGTTTTTATTCACCATTTCATGTGTATTTATGCTTGCAAGTGCCTAAATTTACTCTATTCTTTGTGATTTTAAGTACATTGAAACTATTACTCTTATCATATTTCATGTGTTTGTACAGACTTCAACAAAGTAAGAGTGTCTGAATCCATGTTTGATGTACTCCCATTTTAGGGTGTATAATAGCTTCTATAGTATTTTAGAAGCTTTAATATATTGATATTTCTTTTTAATTCATGTTTTTTTATTAACCATTTCTTATGTATTTATGCTTGAAAATATCTAAATGTACTATATTCTTTGTGATGGGGTCATCATGTACGTGTGCTTGTAAGTACATTGAAAGTGTTATTCTTATCATATATCATGTGTTTGTGTAGACTTCCACAAAGTAAGAGTGTGTGAATCTATGTTCATGTTTGTTGAGCTCCAATTGTACTATGTAATGTATACATATTATTTTTCACTCATTATTTAGAATGTTTAGTGAGCTTATTCAATATTACCATCAACATATTTCATAGAATCTGCAACTGATATTAATTTTTCTGCATACAATGTCCATGGAGTTGATATTCTATATTTCAAAAAATTTATTGTTAACCTTTGAAATTTATAGAAGGTATGTTTTGTTTCTTTTAAATTTTTCAAAATTTAATGTATCCATTATATTTTATCTATCTCATATACTATGTACAAAGGTTCATTTAGCTTGTCCTTGAATTTCCAAATAAGACATTGCCATATTATATAGATTGTTTTCAAATGAATTGGTATGTTAAGTTTCTATAATGTGAAAATACAATCTCTCCTTTGGAATGTTACACTATCAATAGAAAATGTAATGCCTTCTCATATGTACATTTCCTTATTGGAGGCTCATAATATATACTTTCAATATAGGATGTCAATTTCATGAATAGTAGTTTCCCTAATTATTTTATGACTGCTACATTATGTTTCCAACTAGTCAGATTACCGTAACCACCAGCACACCATTGTACTCTCATGGTGATCTTTACGGTGACTTATATAAGCATTTCAATGGTAAGGTTTAATGTTGTAGAGGATATTCTTAACTTGATTGAGTGCAAGTTGTTGTTTGTTGGAAACTAATACTATGAATGTTAACTACTATAGATTTAAGATGGATGAGTGGGAATTAGATGATTGCCTCAAATAAATTTATGTTGAAATCAGATAAAAGGTATGCATTTTCAACTATTGTACTCAAACATGAATTTGAGTTGTATTATTTTTTATTGATGCTAATCTATTGTGACATGCATTGTGTTAGGAGAAAGAAGTTGGTTGGAAGTCCGCATTGAATTCAAATACTCAGTTTGGATGTTCCCCTTACCCCCTAAGAGATCGAATGAGGAAGCTATATAGAGCATCAATAATTTGGGATGGTATTCCCACTATTATGAGACAACCATACCCTACCTGTGAATAACTATGGGTGAAAGATTAGTGTGAGATGGAATCTTCACCAAAAAAAGATGAAAACAAGGGGATAGCACAAGTAAATTTATTCATGGTCTATGTATTTTCAATCCCTAATTTAATATTCTTTTCGTATATGTAAATTCTTAATATTTGTGAACCATGCATCCCTCTTTTGATTGGTTACATAAAAAAAAAAATACTATAGAAGGAGGGGGTAGAGCAGACTGAAGGTGAAGAGGGTGTCCTTGAAGTGCCCAATGACTATTTTTCAAGAGATGTATGGGAACCTTTAGCTTCCCTTAATTTTTTATTGCTCCTCATGTTAAATAATGTGTCTTTTTCCCCTCTAATAAAAATCAAAATTAGAATAAGTTTGACTGATACACCATGCATTTTTCAATGTTGTTTTTGTTTTAAATTTTAGTTAGAAGGGGTGAAGTGGATCCATGTAGATGTTGATGATAATCACATACATAATGACTTTATCCCTATAAATGTCTATATTTATTGTATACTCTTTTTCATTTTCCATGCTCAATAATTGCAAACCTTACATCCCTATTTTTATATGGTATATATTTTTTAATACTATAGGAAAATGGGGTGGAGTAGATAGAAAGTGAAGAGGGTGTCCCCAAAGCATCCAATGTCTATTTCTCAAGATATGTATGGGAGCCTTTGTCTTCCCTTAATTTTTGATTACTCATCATGTTAAATAATGTTTCTTTCTTCCCTCTTACAAAAACTAAAATTATAATACTTTTGACATACCATGCATTTTTATATGTTGTTTTTATTTTGTGTTTTAATTGGAAGGGGTGGAGCAGAGCCACATGGATGTGGCTGATAGTCACCTGCATAATGACTTCATCCTTAAAAATGTGCAATTTTTTTGTATTCTCTCTTTCATCTGACATTATCATAGAACCATGTTTGTTGTTCCATATATGTTTGGATTTGGACTCACATATATATGCCCACCTATGTGGTAGGAGGAGGTGGAATTATATAACATCGATGACAATGATGATGATGATGGTGATGGTGATGGTGATGGTGATGGTGATGGTGATGGTGATGGTGATGGTGATGGTGATGGTGATGGTGATGGTGATGATGATGATGATGATGATGATGATGATGATGATGATGATGATGATGATGATTGGATTTTAGATGCTTAACAATTTGAAATGGAGGAGAAACTAAATGTTATAAGAATATTTGGTTATCTTTGATGACGTTATCTTATGTTTATTATTTTATGGTTTTAATATTTTATTGTGTTTGATGATGTTATATTTTGTTTATTGCTTTATGATTTTAACTTCGCATCTCTTTCTTTTTGAATGATAGTACGCAAGCAAGTACAAAATCAAGGATTAGGGTATTGTGAGGTATAATATGCACCTTTACTTGTTGAGGCCATGCAACACATTTAGAGCTAATGGTAGCCATCCATTTTGGTCATGGTATAGACATAAAACTCACCATCCTAAGATTCATGGTCGGTAACCCATTCCAAGGAGGCCCCTTAGGCATGCTGGAAGTGGGAAATGTAAGCCTAAAGGAATAGAAATAAATGAAAGGCAAACAAATAAGAGGCTAATATACCAAATCTTGAAAAATTAGAGCATTAAGAAGAGAGATGGGTTGGAAAGATCATGGTTGGCTAGGAAGGATATGTTCGAGTTATGTTGTCTCAGTGAGATAGCCTTGAAGTCTATCAATGATGAGAAGGTTGCATATGATTCAAGTGAAAACTTGGCATGGAAAAGGGAAGCCTGCATTTAGTGAAGAGATTATATTCGATAAATGGAGTGAGAAATAAAATGGGTGGAGAAACAGCAAGGTGCATGCAACAATGGACCTCAAGTTAAATGCATTGTGTTCATTAGTTTCCACAAAGTTAATGTTAAGTTCAATTTAGTTTGCTCAATATTAACATTGATATTTCTACAAGAATCACCATTCTGATTACAATGAGATGACCCTCAATCCCATTTTAACAATGATGATCACATTCCTTTGAGAGAAATGCATTTGTGGAATGGTAGAAATATTCGTCAGGGGGGAATAATAAATGAAAGTGTGCATGACAAGTTGTCTCACAAATTGATATTATACTTCCTATGACGACTACATATTATATACACTCATATTTATTCCCCATACCTTTCTTTGAACCCTGCCATTACATATTTTTATAGTGCTAAATATTGTTATTGTATATAGGCTTTTGGTGGAGATGAGTAGGTGCAATCATAGGCATGGATGGACCATGTTTAGGAATTATGATAGTTACTTATTATTTACCAAAATTGACAAGTTTATTATTCATGTTGGTGTCTTATTCTTGCATTTTATTGAGATTTTTAAAATGCACATTTTAAATGCAGGTGTCCAAGGTGATATGCATATACTTGCATTCATATGGTTGACTACTTCCATCTGTTTGTCCATTTTTAGAGTCCTAATAGCCATAACATGAACATTGATATTATCTTGTGGCTAATGTCTTGGACATTATTATTTATATATATACATTTTGGCATAATACGCATGACATGTTTAATGTGTGGTCAAACATATTAATTGAATAGGAGATTTGAATACAATTATTTAGTTTCTAGTTTGTGTTGGATACACATTTTTTATTTTATGTACAATTTAAGAAATGGTTTGGTGGTTAATTTACATTTACCAATGTATTTCACAATCATGCATGGTTTAATGATGCAATGTTTTTCCCATGTACTCATCATATATTTTTTACGTGTGTGGTATGTGATATTTTTGACTGGTGATCTATCATCTTCGCATGTATACCTTATTATCCTTTCATTATTTCACATTGTGGGAAGGAGTGAAATATAAGATTTGTATGCATGGCTTGTCTCTCTAACATTCCTTTGTCTCATTTTATTTAGGCAATCAACATAATAATTAATAATGTTTATGGATCGTAGTTTGAGGTAGGAGAGGAGGGATGAGAAGGAATGGGGAAACACTCCAATACATTAGAATGACCATGCCACAGGGAAATATTTCATACTCCAATATAATGATTTCATTATTTTCATTTAAGTTATATAACTCTATGTGTAATGAAATTAATCGTAATATAAAAAAATTAGATGTTCTTAGTTTTTGAATATTCTCATGGATCATCATTTATGTCTATTTTTTTTTAGATTTCCAATGCTAAAAATATTGAATACTATCATTCACTTTCACGTGTATCATAGTTTTTGTAGATGAAGTCCCAAATCTAGAAAAGAATGTGGCTTCCCAATTACTTGAGGACATGGATGAAGTTCTCGTAAGGATGAGATCCCATAACATAATGGGTGCAAAAGAACGTCTTGGTTTCTAACTATCACTAACGGTTGTAAAAAACAATCACTTGAGAGAGAAAACCAGTTTTTGACTAAGCTTCTTGATGGTGCAAGGGCAAAGGTTATCAAGTTGGAAACTATGTTGGCTAACAAGACCATAGAGTTTGAGAAGTTGCACCATGCACTTATCACACTAAGGAATGAGAAGATGGATGTTGAAATAAAGTTTGTCAATCTACAATCTACCCATGCCTACATAAAATCAATCTATAATGCAAGGGCGAAGACTATGTGGGCCATGCAAATGCAACATAAAAGAATAGTTACCATATATGAGTAGTAGCTACAAATTTTGAAGGCATAGTTTGATATCTTGTTCGAACAAGCCAATAGGATGTCTCCCAATAGATGTGGTATTAAATACATGAACAATGATAATTAGTTGTGTGAAATGACTTATGTGTCTAGTATTACATGATGTATGCTTATTAATTTGGATGGAAATCAACTAAAACACATGATTATTCACATTTTAATCTATAAAATTGTTGTTTATTTACCACCAGTTGCTTACTTCAACTTGTGTAATTAAGTTGTTTATGAATGAATGAATGAATGAATTTGTTCAGAAGTTTATTAACAAGAAAAAGTACATATTAACTTCATATGAAAATCTTCTATAAATAGACATACTTAAAATAGCAAACATATCCCTATAAAATAACAACTTCTCCCTTAGTAGAGAACATATGGTAATTACAAGCTCTGTATGTGTCATCCAAATACTTGAAATATTATTGATAAGCATATGTGTTGTGTCATCATGGCATTTTAAATCCCTCGATTGGCTTCCTAACCTTTTTTTGTAGCTTTTTCTAATCATGTGGCTTATTTTTTATTTTTTAGATTTTATTTTCTTTGGATTTATTTATTTATTTGAATTTTATTTTCTTTTTGTTTTCTAGGGTTTTGGTAAGTAGTGGGGTTGTGGATAACAATTGCCTTTTTGAGATGGAAGGTTATGCCACTAATGTTTGTTTCTAATATCAATAGTTAAGCTAGAAAAAAATTCTATTAAGGTATATGATCAAAACCCTGAGAAAATTTGTTTTGTTAGAGTTTTATGTTGATCTTATCTTACTTTGTTTCCTTACTTTCATTCATTGTCATAACATTTTTTTGGGACTTTCAAGGCTACACATGCAATTATTATGCATTTATCTTTGCCTTTTAGGTGAATAGTTTGGTTTTAAATGATCTTCAACCTTTTTATCGCAAATATTATTGCATAGAGTGATAAGGATGGTGTCGAAGTGAGCAAAAATGTTTGTCCCAAAGAAGTACGATGAGGTATAGCTTATGATAATCCCCTCAACCTAATATTTGTTTAAAATATGAGGTTAATAATGTTTATAAATAAAATGAAGATGATTGTTTGATAACTTATTATATCAATTGTATACCCTCTAAAAAATACCTTAATCCCTATATTTGTCATCTTTAGAATATTATAAACATAGGTAATTTAATAACCTAGTTAATTCTATGTTTATTTGGACTAAGCTCTAATTAATTTAGAGTTGATTGGGAGTTGGGAGTTGCACATAATTAAGTAGTGCACCTAAGATCAATTGTCCCTATGTCCCCTATATATATGAACTCTTTTAGTGCATTGTAATACATAAATTTGCATGATGTGAATATGAGAGACTTTGAACTAATTTATCCATGATTGTTCTGTCTGCAATAGATTTTTGGTTTTGGTAATGACATGCTAAAGTGACCCTGATGAATGAGAATCTTCATCTCTCATATATGGTATCAAAGCTGTCTCTAACAACCCTTATTCATCCAGTAATCAAATGAATTTTTTCTAAGCCATACAGGGCATACTGTCTACATTGGTTGTTTCAAGAATTGCGTATCATCTACTATGTTCTGCATCAAGGTTCCTACACTCAGTGTATAGTTTGCTTTGATCTTTGTTTCATATCTGTGATAGGTTTTTGAATTTGATACAACTATAATGCCATTTGTTTCTCCCAAACTCAGGCGTATCTTTCAGATCGCGTCTCATCCTACGAGCTTCCCAAAAGCTCGATGAGTTTTTTTAACACAAAAAGGTGAGCATTGTTCATTACGGACCCTATTTTGGCTTAGCGATGTTTTTTGCATCGATGTTTTTACATTCGAATAAAGGACAATTATTTTTGAAATTTCTATTATAAGGGACCTTTTTTTGTCCAATTTTTTTGTAAAAAAAGTGTTTTATTCTAAAGGAGGGACCATTTTTTAGGAAAAATTGTTTGAGTTTTAGTCACTTCAAATGTTGCACAAGCTTCAAATTATGTTTGATGTCAAGGATGTTGAGATTTTAGTTTGAGGTTCATTCTTGACTTGTTTTCCCTGTAGAACAAAATTGTTACCTTGTAACATGAGATTGATACATTGGATGTACCTTCCTGCTCTTCCTCATCCACCTCTAGTCATTGATCATGTATCTATTGACCCTAATTTGTCAATATTTGAGCATAATACTGTATTTGATCCTCTTATTCTTTATTATGTATGCAACCACTTGATGTGCCTTTTGATTGTGACCTCCTAGATCCTGAGCATCCCTTTACTCTAATTGGCCCTTATATAGCAGCCTTTGCTTTTTATTTGTGCTGCTTATACTGATGCACATTCTAATTATGTACATGCTACTCTTATTGCTTGTGCATTCTACTATTTTCAATTTTTATCCTCCTATATATATGTCTACCTATTTTGAGAAGCATATAACCACATATGGATCTTGCATGCTTTGTTTCATGGGTCATACTACTAGACATGTGGGTATTGGTAAGCATCTGCATGGCATTATTTCCCATATCTAGCATGTTAAATGGATTGATCGATATGGCATTAGTTATGATGTATATTTTACATCTTATTTTGGATCACTTCATAACATTTCAAATCTAGTCTTTCTTTGCTCTTCTTTTCATGAGGATATTGAGCAACAAATGAGCTCGATAACACCTTCACTCAGACTTGATAACACTAAGAGTGTTCCTATCAAGCATGTTTCTCCTGATACAATATTATATAATTCTTCACATGAACCATTTGTGTACTTTACATTGGTTTAATATCCTTTTCCATCTATATTCATATAATATGGACACAATGCAACTTCTTTGTCCACACAATGTTCTTCCTTCCTTCTAATGCTCTTTTCTATGGAAAATATTTTTAGGATAAACTTTCATTTTACTCATGGTTTTCTTTGACAATCTCCTTTACGTAAAGAGTTATTTTGGTACATACAGTGTCATTTTGTTTAGGTTTTTGGGTGATTTATTTTTATGGGATCATTTTGAATTGCACTAAGTCTATAGAGCTATGGAGGGTTTGATTTTTTAGTTTGCCTTCATGTGTGTATGCTCTATTCTAAGCATTTTTTATCTACTTCAATTGATTAAATCTCCCTTCACCACTAGGGCCATCTTATTATGAGATATTTTATCTATATATTCTAATATCCTTTGACATTTTGAATGTATACTATAGCTTTATGTGGAGCTATTATAGCGCATTTAGTGTCAAGTTATCCATGTTTAAGTAATGGGATTCATCCTTTCATACAAAATTTTTATCACTCCACCCAGTCGACATTAAAGGGGGAGATCTATGAGCATAAAACTTTGGGTCTCATTTCCATTGATATTCTTTGGATCGCCACATATTTTATTTGAGAAAAATGATCTTCTATTCAATTTGGTGATCTTTTTTGCACGTTCAACAACTTTGATAGTCCCCTTTTCATAAGGATCTATTCTAGTGAATCAAGTATTAGTTTTTTTAATCAAGAAGTGTTCCAAGCCACTCATTCTATTTTTAGTTCATGAGGTAATTTTCATCCACCAAACGCATTTTTGTTGTACATAGGTTTGGATATTTGATTCAGTTATAATGATTAATTCTATTTTAGTTTAGATATTTGATTCAGTTATAATGATTAACTACTGTGATTCTAGTTTATCACTAAAGTAGATGTTTATGTTTTTTTTACTTAAAACATGATTTACATTCTTGCATAATTTAGATTTATATTATTACTATTATTAGTATACTACTAGATATTGTAGATGCCTAGCTTTTATGGTTGCAGAAATATGGTATATGATCTAGGCTTGGAGGTGTACTTTGACAGCTGTTGTGATAACTAAGAGGTTAATGAGTGGCTAGGATTGGCACCGACTAGTAAAAGTGGATTGTAAAGGATATTTAAGCCACTGATCAATATTACATTGTTGTAATTGGCTTCATGACTATTTTTAGGTCCTTCTTTACTATTTTCATTCATTATCATATTATTTGGATGTTATGTGGACTTGATTGCATTGGTATATGCCATGTGTAGTTATTTATGTTTAACCTTGTCTTTTACCCCATGTGACCTATGTGTTTTTAATTGATTTCATTCTTACTAGCCAGTGTGCTTGATAGCCTCTTTATGTGGGTTGTTATGGCGGTCTTGGTTATTTGACCCCTTTTATCTCTTGCCATGTTGTGATTACATGATGGACACCTAGGTTGTTATGTTGATTCGATAATACCCTTGTTGCACCATGGTGTAGTAGTGGATTTGATTGCCATGGTATATTTGATCACAATGCTTGGTGGTATTGGATTTCTATTGTGGACTAAACCACTACATGGTCATTGACTTGGACTTATGTTGAGGATCAAACATGGGTTGATCCTTTTCAAATTTTGATGTTTTAGATCCATGAGATATTTTGATATTGCCTCCTATAGCATTATATTTTTATGTATTTTGGTAAGGAAACAGTGAACCTTCTTTCTTCCTTCTGCCATTTTTAGATTAGTTCATGACCTTGGTTGGAAGAGTGTGCTCATATGGTTGGAAGAGTGTGTTCATATGTTTTGAAGAGTGTGCTCATATGGTACTACCATTTTCTACTCTTGTTTTGGCTTCCATGCTTGCTGACCAACACCATGGATATGGTCAGTTTGTTGATAAAGACGTCATCTAAAAGCAAATTTTTTATAATCTAACATCTAGAGCCAATGAGAATTATCATGTTTCATCTACATTCAATCTAGAAGACCTTTATGAAGGTAAACCTCCACACAAATACGAGCATAGATAAATAACCCTTCTATAGACTGCTCAACATCCATCTTGATGAATCTTCCAAATGTATTACCAATAGCTTCACATCTTAAGTGGTGCCAAAAAAAGAGAGAGATTTGGGAGCTAAAACCAAACCAACATTTTAGACATTACCATTGTTATTAGTATAGACATTAGATCTAAGGTTTGTAAAGTGATGATGGAGTAGGACAGGGTGGTGATAAACTAGCTAGGTTTGGCAACAACTAGGTTGTGGTAGTAACGACTACATTCTCCTAGTTTACATACCCTACATCATCCATCATGGTGCCATCCAAAAGAATGAGAATAAATAGGGATCTATTTTTTGGCTTTTCTCTTATAAGGATGTTGCTTGCATGCCAATGACCTCTCCTTCAATCTTTCCAAGCCCATACATTATGAAAAATCAGATGTTATCCCAGTAGTGAAGATCACTCTTCTGGAGGTAATTGGGTTTTAAAGAGTTTACAGTTATTTATAGACCCAACCATATTTTGACCTTGGTCAGAATAATTGCATCAATGGGTAGATGCTATCTCGACTAAATACTGTGTAATCTATTTATGTCCTAATTGATTTTTCATCATCCAATTTATGGATCTTAAAAATTATTAAAGAGCTCTTAAAGAGAAACATTGGTTTTAAAAAGGAGATGGCCTCTTTATATTTTATATCTCAGAAAATATATATCTTATTTTTAAATCTACTTCCTGATTTTTTATTTTCAATACCCCCTCCTAATACTTCTTTGCAATAAAAATACCAATATGTTAACCAAATATTTTACCTATCTATTTTTGTGAAAAATTTAACGTTCCCTTTTCATTTATAACTTTCATAATTAAGTTGGAGCGTGTAATGATTTAATGTAAAGCCTATCATTATATGTAAAATCATCACAAGGAATTAAGATTGATAAATTTACGCAAAGTGCTAACTTGTATCCTAATTTCATTAACAAAAAAACAAGTTTAAAATTTATTTTGAATTTTTGAAGAATTCTAATTTATTTTAAAAATATGATATTTATGAATACATCCTGCACTTTTAAAATTGCTTAAAACTTATAACATCTCTTATTACTACTTATTATTTTTGATTTAAAAAATAAGAAAAATATATAAATTATATTAATATTTAGATCATATCATGACCCACATTCAATTTAATTCTAAATAAATTAAAGAACTCATTTACCCCAAAATACACATAGACAATTTTTAATTAAAAACTTTAACATAAATGAACGTATTATAATATCATCTCTTGTGATTGCAAAGCGTATTTGAAATTATTAAAATTACGTATAATTTTACATATAAATAACTGAAAATATATTAAAGAATAAAATAATATTGAAAATTAATTTTTCTATATAATAATATTTTTTCTATAAATATATATTTACGAAGGAAAAATTATATCTTTCAAAATATAAGTAAAAATATTGCATTGTATGTGATTTAATGATTCTCTCTAATATTTAAACATCCAATCAAAATATATATATCATAATTTTTTCCTTGATACCAAATTAAAAAATTATATAAAATATTTTTCTCAATCTACTTTAAAATTCAACATTTAAAACATTATATATTATAAAAAGAATTTTGATTTGTTAATCGAATTATTTAACTCACAAAAAATCTCCCCATATAAACTTTTTCTAAATTTAAGCATCAATCTTTATAATTGAATTAAACACTCTGATCATTTAAAAAAAGGTTACTTATTAAATACAGCAGAAAATTTAAAATATCCTTCTCATACCATTTCACGTGTCAACATTTAAAACATTATTGTTGAAAGGTTATTAATCTATTGATCAAATCGTTTAGCTCCAAAACAAAATCTACAAGAACTTAATTCTTGCTGGATGATAAGATCCATCTTTATTGCTAAACACGACGGGGTAATGCTCGTTCATTCTTTCCCTACCGTATGAATTCACGGCATAAGTATTCACGACAGTGAACAAGGAAGACTTCCGCTCTCATTTCGAGAAGAGATAAAATTGAATCCTCATAAATCGTACGTGTTAGATATAGAGTAGTTTTCGAGAAATGACAGTCCATTAAAACTGAAGAAAATTGGGCCGTTTAAATGGTCAAACGAATTTTTTCTCAAACCATCGTTGAATGATAGGGTAATGAATGTTTAGAGTTGAGTTATAAATTTTTCTCTCGCACACAACGAATGTGTACTATGTTATGGTAGTTATAAAATTTTCTATATTTAGAGTCGAGTTATAAAATCTTCTCCCATAGAGTCACTGTGTGTAGGAAAGGTTGTAGTTACTATGTATTTTAATTTTGGACAATGAATTAAGATGTTATAATATTATATTAGATTTTGAAATTTTTATCCGTTTTAATAAATCATCTTTATTATTTATAATTAAAGTTTCAAAGTCTAATAAATTATACATTTTACAATATAACTCATTTTATCATGAGAGGTCATAAAATGCATTTTTTAATCTTATGAGCAATGCCTAACCTTTGTAGAATTAATAATTATGCATTAAAGTATCAATACTTGAATCTTACTTGTTAAGATGTGATTGGTTACTTTTAATTTTATAGAGTAAATGTTGAGCAAATATTAGATAATACATGTTTAGCTTCTAGAACACTTCAATATTTCTACACACCAATATGTCCCATCAATGGAGCACATGTTAACAAAAGCCCTGTTTGGTAATTAGAACATGCACAACTATTGGGACCTTCCCCTAACATAGTTATGGTAGTCAATATTTAAATTGTAGTTACAAAATATTTTCTCACACAATGGATGTGTATAACATTTGATAAAGGTCATCAGTGTGTTTTTGTTTTATTTGTTTGTTTTTTGGATTGATTGATTGGTTGAAGGATACATGCATATAAATTTTGATGACTTGGAAGGTTATCCCAATGAACTCCCAAATGAAGTAAAGAAATTTCTTCCAAAGTTTCAAGATAACAATGCAATGAGTGGCGATCAACACTTGAGAACTTTTCACAATATTATAGAAGATTATAAGGTTGAGCACGAGGATGTGTGCATTAAGTTGTTTGTGCACATGCTGGAGGAAGACACTCCTGAATGGTTTAATTCTCTTCCTCATGGATGCATTGATTCGTGGGAAGAAAAGAAGAATGTTTTCAGAATTAAGTATGGTGAAAGAGTTGATCCAAGGTTCATTTTCGTTGAGTTTGAAAAAATCAAGAAGAACCCTAATGAGTATGTGCATGACCTCAACACATGGTTCAATAAAGCTATGATGCAGCTTCCTGAGAACATAAGGCCTAGTGATACAGTGTGCTTGACAAAATATTGTGATGCCTTTGATAAGAAGGCTATGTATTGCTTGTGAGACAAGGCTCCCACGAACATGTGGTTGGCATTCAATATAGCCATCCAAAATGAGAACAACATAAAAGTTGTGGGAAAGCCCATAAACAAGCGGGTCAATGTGAAGTTGGTCAATCCTAAAAAAACATAGTCCACTAAGAATGCCAATCTTGAGGAGACAGTTAAAACTCTGGTCTCCTCTATCAAAGAGATGTCATACAAGCTTGCTAGGGCTGAGAAGGGGGTCCCTCATGTGTCTACCAGCCAAGAGAGGGCGCCAAATCCAAATCAAGCACAAAGGGGGCCTGCTTTCCATAATTGGGACAATGATAGAGGGAAGAGGCTTGCACATGATGAAAGAACAGATAGACATCAAAACAGAGGGGCTATGAAAGAAGTGTTTGATTTATTAAATGCCAAAGTGAATGTTATAGGTTGTGATATTCACGTTGATTGGTGTGACAAGTCCTTCCTTTCACAGCCTGCATGCGATACATTTAAACCTATTGATGAAGATGTGGATCAATCTAAGTATGCATCATCTAGTGATGAGATTATGATGTTCAATTATCAAAGTCCCCAAAGCAAGATATCTGCCTCCACGGAATTGATGATTGTTGTTATTGGTGATCGGTTTCAATGTGTGGTAAAAAAGGTATGTCCCAACTTGTGAATTTGCTTGTGAGGTTAATATAGCACAGGCATATAAATTACCTATTCATGATTTTGAATTTTGATGATCAATGATGATTAAAAAATATGATGGGGGAATTCTACCAGTTGAGGATAGGCAACTACTAATTAATGTAGTAATTGCCCCAAAGAAGGAATATTACATGAAAAGGAAGCAATAAGAAGCTACTCTTCAAGACATTACCTCTACAAATTGAAGGGGAAGGGATGCAAGTAATGAAGCTAAGAAAATTACAATAGTTCTTAATACTTTTGAATTAGTACCCATTTCCCAAGTTGTTAAACCTAGAGGTGCTCTCTCTAAAAATAAAGTACCTTTGCCATCTAGTATTCCTAAGGATACGAATGATGTTAAAACAAACCCACCCTTGAAGACTATTGTTAAACATGCAAATCCATCCTAGCCTACTCCACTTCTAACCTTAAGTTACTGCATTCCAATTGAAGGTGTTGTTACCCTTCCACCAAACACCCTTTTTCCTCATTATAGTATTTGTGATATGGCCCAAGTTTTGAGCCAACTAAAAAACACCATGCCACTTATTGAATTATCAAGAATACTTGAGAATAGGAAGAGGGCATTTGAGTACTTAGAATTTGGTTAGAAGTCAACTCCAAATGAAATTAATTTACCCCAAAAACCCCCAAGAAGTGATGAATAATATGAAGAAGTTATTGAACCTACTTCGAAAGTGTATTTGGGGACTACATTGGTAGAGATTCAGCTGAATGTGGATCCATTTTATATAACCATCTTGATCAATGGTCTTATTATCCATAATTGCATGTTTAATTTTGGTGATTCTTGTAACGTAATGCCCTTAAGTGTCTTAAATGAGCTCAGAGTTAGTATTAAGTCAAAATTTGGCAAGTGTTATGCCTTGGGATCATGAGAAGTTTTAGCTGTTGGACAAGTCAAGGGTTTGGTAGTGTAGTTGGCAGTGTATCCAGGTAAGTATTTGAATATGGACATGTTAGTTATGGATTGCCCACCTAAGTGGGGGATGCTGTTGTCACATAAATGGACTGCTATCATGGGTGGAAGTATACAATTAGACCTTTCTTATGCCACCATTCCATTAGAGGGTAACATGGTCAAAATTTATAGAGATCCAAATATGTTACATGTTTTTCCTAAAACATTTCCTTATGGATGGGTCCCTAGATGGTGAAATACTAAAACTATCAATCAATGGTAGACATCTGAAACACTTCCTTGATTGAGTCTGCAAGTACATAATTATATAGTGTATAGTCTATTTATTTTGTTATTTTGTCAGCGCTTTACTTTGGGTCTTTCTTGTACATCTTCCTTTTATGTTTTTATAGTGCATTCATTTTCAGGTCCTTCTAATCTATTTTTTCATTCTACATTATGTTCTTAAGCCTTTATGGGTTTGTATTTCTATAAATTAACCAAGTGTTGACTTTGTGACCTAATGGATTGACACATGGTATTAAACTTTGGGGTTCATTGTATAGTCACAGGGGGTGTATGTCCTCAGGTGAGAGCCATCGTTCGTACCCAAAATTTTATTAAAGTAATTATCCCTTTCTATGTATAAATGCCTAATTTATTTAGGCCACTTCCTATTTCAAGTATTCATTAGAGGTCAAGTGTCTTGTAGTAGATTCAATAACTTTCCACTTGATCTTGGAGGTGGGTTATTTATGGAGTTAATGTAGGGATTTAGATTAATTTATTTCCTGATTTAATTAGTCTTTTCTAAGAATTTTTTAGGCTCTAAATTCACCTAAATGGTCAAAGAACTTCACAATTCAGAAATATAGGTTGCAGGTCTAATGGAATCCATTTGGCATGGGCAATGTCTAGGTTACAATATTTCATGTTAATTTGGTATTTACTAGCCTTTAGTCTATCAAAATCCAAGTTAAATCCATGTCTAATCATCTTAAAACCATTTTTATAATTGCCCTACCTTAGGTGCTTTAATTTAATTTCAAATTTGGTGGGAATAATTTATGTGCGAACACTTTAAATATGCCATGGACTTAGTTTAATTTCTATACTAAGGTTTAGTCATTTTTATTAACATGACCAAACCTTAGTCTAAAGTTCATATTTGGTCCCTTTTATATCTTGTGGCTTTGGTCCCTTTTATCTATTAATATGGTCTAACTAATGCTTGGTCCCTTTGTTATAAACTTAGCTTAATGTCCTATCCTAAATCTTCTATGATATTTATTAGTGAAACAAAACCTTAGGATAATAATTTATACTAAGTTCTTTATTCCTTGAACTCTCAATTAATTATTTTCATGTTAATTTGGAGGTAATCATGTTTTAACTAGCAGATCACAATTGAATAATGCATATTAACTCAGTGAAAGATGATCTAATGATGTATGATCAAAGCTAAAATTTCAAAAAGGATCTGGATGAGCATGGAAGTGACAAGTGTCGAGCTTGCAAGGCATGATTTAAAACTTGAGCATGTTCACATTAATCAATGGTATGAAACAAAGTGTATAGATTCTAATTGATGGTTCATAATAGGTCAAGACTTCAACAAAACCATGGGATAAGTGAGAAGATGACAAGTCTCACTGTCATGGAAAACCTATCATAAATCCAATGGTATGTGGAGTAAAGGACTGAGTCTTGTGGATAGAGATAAATGGTACGAGATGAAGGTGCACATTTTAAAAGGACTCAAGACCAATGTGTAAGTGACAAGTATCAAGCTCACAACTAATGATTAAATATCAACCATATTTTAAAGATCTAACAGTGTCAGTGAAGATTTGAAAGTTCAATGGGGTCATATATCTAATGATAGTCTACCATGTGGCATGATAGTGTTGAATCAATCAATATTGTTTACAAGGTACATAGAGAACCCATGGAGATGCCAAGTAGAAGAATCTCAAAGACCTAAATAAATATCAATGGTCTGTATTGAAGTCAAGTCCTAGATAATTCATAAGATATCAATAGTCTATATTTGATCTAGCTTCAAGATGGCACAAAAAAGTGACATATGTCAAGGTTGGAGCTAATTACGTAGCTTAGTCACTTTTAAACCCCATGAATACCTAGTTGGATCTGATTTGGTGTGCCATAAGTCAATATGTGTCAATATTTACTTTTAGAGCTAAAATTGATGGTTCTTTCATAGATGGACAAGAGTTCAAAGCATAGAAAAATGTATATCGGACACTCCAAATTATATTTTCTAAATGGCCATGAATCATTTTCTATTTGTACCATAATCAGAGCATTCTCATGCCATCATTGAAAGAGAAGGTTGTTATATGGCTTTTATAATAGGAAAGGCAACTGTCCAGGAGGTTCCATTTATGAAAGCAATTGGTCAAGGGCATCTCGAGGTAGTTATACACGAGGAAAAATTTTGTCCTACCTCCACCATAAAATTTTACCTTTTAGATCATGTAAAAAGGCATTTTCAGTCAAGAAATCTAGTGGTTTGTTATAAATTTTAATCATTCATTATAGAGGTAGTTAGAATGATGATTTTTATCATAAATAGATGGAGATTTTAGTCATAGAAAAGAATATTTTCTAGCTGGGAGCATCTTGGTGGAATTTGGAGGGCTGCTCTATAATTTTATAAATTGCAACTGACAATCCCAGATTTGAAAAGGGTGCAAAATGTATAAATGGGACATTTTTTTCACTATTTAGTGGGGTCATTATTTTTAGTTTTTCATTTTCTCTAATTTTGGGTTATACAAATTTTTTGGGATCAACTTCTGTGTATAGATCTTGTCTCCCTTACTAAGGTGGTTGAAAGTATACAACCATTACCAAGATCTGAGAGCATGTTTATGTCTCCCATGTCCAACATGGAGAAATTAAAAAAACATAATATACTAAATTGAACAATAGTTATCAAAGGCAATAGAGAAATTATTCAAGAGAGTATCCACGTATGTTACAAGATATAGATGCAACCAATCCTGATAGCTCAAGTATTGTAAATAATTACATGAAGAGCTACCTTATCCCTCCAAATATTAAATTCCCAATAGTTTCACATCTTCATACCTTGTAATAAAGAATGACCTAGCCACTTAGGTATCAATTCAATTATACTAGTGTTAGGAAGTCAGAAAGGAATTTTTGGGTAATGACTATATTAGGGATAAATGGGGGATAAACTTTCCATCTCGCCATATACAAATTTCTATTGATAATTACTAGTGATGAATATTATTAACATCCTTCAAATGAAATTGGTCTATAAACCCTATCAAAGCCTATTAGACAATGATAAGTTACTTTTGCCTAACTGTGAATCATACCTTGTACCTCTAAATTTATAATCCAATTCACATATTTAGCTGTGTATGACAAATGATCAATGCATATATTTCATGGTATTCCCTTGGGTAGTCATGTCCCTCTTGAAATAGGGTTCCAACAAATTATTATTGTCACAACTAGATTATTTTGATATGGAAATTGGAAGCTAGGTTTTTTTTATAGTCGTAAGAAACACTATGTTCAATAGTTTACATTTTCTTCTCATCATTTTATAAAAATAAGTTTCTATTGAAATTATTCTATACAAACTTGATTATTTGGAAAATGACTTTTAGCATGTAATTATTGGCAAGTCTATTGGTAGTGCATTTTATCTAATTCATTCTTCATTTATTCATTTTTTGGGTTTAGAAAAATGAATTGGAAAAAAAAGACAAGTTTCAAATTCCACCATATTATAGATATATTATTTTACCTGCTTCTCCTAGGATTAAGATAAATATGTTCAAAAATATGGTGAAAGTATTGGCTAAAAAACTATGACTTTATTTATTATTATCTTTAATCAAATTAAATAAAAATATGGAATTCAAAACCAATTATGGAGCATGGATCATCATCTTCAAATTTTGAAAGGTTGGTCCTTATTTTTCAACCCCATTACTAAACCAATCCATGAAAAACACATTTGTATTCACCTTTCCCACCTCCCTTTTAGTTCTGGTTTGAAAATTATTTCAAGGAGATTGGAAAACCCTTTGGCATGTACTATAAATCTTACCCTGCCTCTCTTTTACTTTCCAACACCACTTATGCCAGAATCTTTGTTAGCATTGACATCTCCAAGAATCTCCCTAAAAAAATTTATTTGGTTGTTGGTGATCTCTCTTGGTCCAAACCCATAGATTATGAAGGCTTGCTGTGTCGTTGTCATACCTATTTTGACATGGGTCATTTCACCTCATACCATAATAATTTTAAAAGAATAAGGAAATCTCATGGTCAAAGTACTCCCTCCCCACCCATATTACTATGCTTAGAGATGACTCTAAGTCATCCTCAAATGATCTTGAAACCACTCTTTTAAGTACCAAGCTTGCTACTTCAAAGAACCAGAACCAATTTGTTAGAAATCCCAAAGATGATTCTGCTCTAGTCTCAAAGGATTGTTTCATTGACAACCATAAATTAATTGGTTCAATCAAAATTACTCTTCCCATTGATATCAACTCTGTCAAGAAAGCTTGTAGTTTTAAAGATATTATTGTTTCCTAATGTTTAATTTGTGTAAGGGGATGATAAATCCCCTATTTTTCTCTATTTTTCTATTTACTGATTCTTGGGTTTTTTATATTTAAGTTTATTTACATTTTTCAAAAAAAAATTCATTGTACCTTGATGTTCCATTTTGAACATTATTATTTCACGTAGCTATGAATATCTTGTTAAAGGTTGTGAAAACCTCTCAAAACCCTCTCCTATTTATAGCTCCTATCCAAAAGTGTTTATCTTCACCTAATTAAAAGCATTGACTTTATTTAATTTTATTTGATGTATATTTATCAAGTCCCTCAATGAATTTGTTACTCATTTAGACTATATTTTTGTATATATTTTTTTATCTAAGGATAATGGAACATGTACTAGCTAGAAAGTCAGGATGTGGACCATGTTAATGGTAGTGCAACATAGTTGAATTAAACAATTTTGGACCCCTCTTTTTTTATTTTTAATTAGAGAAATAATGTGGAATCATATGTATTATTGTCACACATTCCTTCCTCACTTTTATTTATATATTTTTTGAATTATTTTTTATTATTCCAATGCCAACTACTAATTTTTTTAAAATTGATATTTCACATTGTTACACGTTTTCCTCCTACCTCTTTCTTTGTGATTGTAAGTGACATTGAGATACCACATAACGTAACCACAATAAGTCACTTAAATAAACATATCTAAGAAACATAAGTTATATAAAACTTGAGGCACATTTATTTTTATGTTGTGTGGTATGTAATGTTTCCTTGAGATTGATATATTTTATAATTATTATTTAAATTAATTTTTGTTTCAAATGTGGGTCACACTATTATACTTTTACCCTAAAGTGTCCATGAATTAATCCTAGAAAAATTAGAAATTCAGGATCTAATAAAATATGGAACACGATTTGACCTAGATGACATAACACAAACACACACATAAAAAAAGGATCATTTATTATAATGTTGGTCCATCTTAAATATAATATGGATAAATGGACTATAAATATGTGCAATAAAATAATTAAATTAATTTTACTTTAATATTAAAAAGAACATGTAAATATAATAGATACACTAATAATGCCTAATTAATTATGTTTTTATTACTACGTACAATTTTTAAAAAAAAATTAAATAATTTATTTTAATAGACATGCCAGTTCAATTGGAACACGGAATTAAATGCCCAATAATATTAACAACCTTGACCAAATGTTCCAATAGTCAATAAATAATGAATTACACTAATATAGATGGTGATGATTTTGATAGTGAGGGTTTTATTTTTTAATGACGATTTAGGTGATGCTCTTGAAATCTCCATTATCATCTCGATATATTTAGAGGAAGGAGGTCATTTGATGGTGGTGGGTACCAAAAGGTAAGGAAAAGGTAATAAGGAGTTAGATCCAGTGAATATGAGTCTTAGATCTCATATGGAAAATGTTATAGGTGGGTCATAGATAGTTTTAGTCTTATAGTAGGGGTGCAGTGTTTTAATATTACTTCTATAGTTTATTTTTTTTAGCTGGTGAAGGAGATTCATTGGGATTTATTGTGTTATCCTTTTCTCTTTTTTAAAAGGTAGAGTCCCTCTTTAACCGTGGTTTGCCATTAATTAAAAAAATGAAGTACACTAGTAATATGAAATTAGTTAATTAATGTATATATTCACTCACACACACACACGCACCCACACACGTAGGAGGTATTTTTAAATATCTACATACAGACACAAATAATTCCTAAAAATGAATTTATTAGTTTTCTTTCTTTTATAGAATTAGATGATGATAAATCTTAAGTGGAAATTTATTGACTTACATACTTTCCAATTTTGTAATTTTGGAAGAAGAGTTTACCTAACTTATTTGTGAATTTATTACACACTAAAATATTTTATATATTAATTAAATTTAATGTTTTTATGAAAATATTATATTTTTATTTTTAATTTAAGGATTCCAAAATTTCTTTTCTCTAATTAAAAATATAATTGGTGATACAAAACATTAAATTAAAAATATAAACACAATAATTTTAAAAACTTTAAATTTAATTTTTATGAATTATAAAAATATAAAATCTATAATATTAGATGTATTTTTTATTTTCTCTTTCTAACACCATTTTGATATTTTTTTAAAAATAAATAAATTTATAAACCAAGACATAAATTTCTTGTCTCAATATGCGAAAAGTTTCCCTTTATAATAAAGCCATCAATTAGGAGTTATATATATATATATATATATTTTATATACATAAATGAGAACACATTGACTTTCACTTTAAGTTTTACCTAGAATCCTAGACTCTTCTTTTCATGCCTCGAACTCCAGTTTGTGGGCTGTGCATTTGGAAATATGTGTCGTTTCAAATTATTAACGAGTTTACGTTATGTTTTAATGATCAATAATCGATGAAGAGGTTTGAGTTTTTTTTTTTTTTTTGTTTAAATATTTTTCAAACTAATAGACTTGACTTTAAGTTTCGACTAGTGATATGTGAACAACCGTTTGAATGAAGAGTAATAGATGATGACTTTTAAGTTTCGACAATAATGAAGTCAATAATGGACGGAAGACTAATTCTGGACATGAAATACATAATAGACTAATGATATTTGAACAACTGCAAAAGTCAATGAAGTCATCAGAAATCTTCGAAAAAAATCATAAATACCCACCTTTGGATAGCGATCATAAATACCCACCTTCGATAAAAAAAAATCATGTAGTTGGTTACAAATCTTCTGAAGCGCTTCGATCTCTTCTATCGGCTATTTCAATTTGATCGTCTCGAAAACAACACTGTTTAAATGGGAAAACACTTGACAACCGTAATTTTGGTGTTGTTGATGACAACAATTCTATCGGACTGTCGTATGCTTTGTAAGTTAGTAATGTTATGTTTGAATTATTTGTAATTAGTTGTTCGTAAGCAGTATTTATATATTCCTGATCACAATATTTCTTGTACTCCACCACAGATGAGGAACAGATGAACCCAACAAAGAAATACGAATTGTTAAAGGTACAACAGTATTATTTATTATAGCTGATTAATTTAGGTGTTCGTTTCAAATCTTTATATCTCTGCTAGTAGGAAAACAATAATACTAAACAGTTGTATCCAAAAGACATGAATTAAAGGAAATTTTCTATTTTTTATAATATTAATATATATTGAATTTTTTATTTTTTATTTTTTGAAATTGTGAGTTGATGTTGAAATAGGTGAACAAGAGCAATGCAGGAGAAATCGATTTAGAACAAAGAATAAGCTTCAGGCATCTAATGGAAGGAGGAGACAACACTTCTCATCATAATGAACCATAACGATTAATAATACCTTTCTATTTTAATAATATTTTTGGTTCAGTGATCAAGTTTGAAAGATTGAATCTAATTTTATCATCCGTGGGGTCCATTTCTATCATCCCTGTAATCAAAATTTATATTAAATAATTAATTTTATCCAAATATATAGAATTTTTTTTTATGTTACTTTATATCAAAAAGTTGATCTTTTACACTAGTTAATAACTTTTGAGGTTGAAATAAGTTTGAATTCTCTATCGCACAACCATGCATCCCTTTTTCAACATAATATTTCACTATATCATAAATCTAGTAAACATGATAAATTGATTATAATTTTGGAGTTTGTGTGGATATTTATCCGATTATAGCATAAAATAAATCTTATACGCCACCAGTAAAAGAACTGTTGTGTATATTTTATATACAGACAAGAAAGTGCTTTATTGTTTATATTTTTTATTCCCACCCATCTTAGTATTTAGCATGTTAATATTTTTTTAAAGAGACGGGATAGTGTGGTTTCTTGTTTTGGAGGAAAAAACTTCTCGACGAGGAAATTTAAATGGCATTACTTAGCATGTTGTAAATATTTTTAATGATTTTTTTTAAAAAAAAACAATTAATTGTTCTTCTTCTCTTTTAACTTCTTCTTACTATGTAATTGTATATTAAACGTTTATAATATTATTCAATATTTTTCTATTTAATAATTTTCCCATTTACAAATATCACATCTTTATGATTTTCTTCTTAAAAAATATTTTAACTTCTTCTTATTATATTTAATTTCATTTTAAATATTATTGATAAACTATTCTAAAATAATTCTTTCAATAAAATCAATGAGCTCCTCAAAAATATCCCTGACCCAGCGCCAACCATACCCCTAACCCCACAAAAAAAAGTAATTATTCATATAAATTTATATCCATAGTAGATTTGCAATCATAAATACCCACTTTAATAGACATAAATTTGACATTGAGTTTGGTTGGTTGACATACATCTTAACCTAAAGATATTTTAACAGCTTCAAAACCTCATGAAATTAAAAAAACTCATCAGAAATGTTCCAAAAACATGTTGTTGTCCCAAATTTGTTTTGCAATCTTTAAATACCTATCTTAAATTTAAAAATGTAATCTAACATTTAAATAAGTTTGGATGTTTGCTTGTTTTTTTTTAAAAGAATGTTTTGATCTAAAACTTAAACAAGGTTAGAAGTTTTTAAAGGGCATCTATCTTAAAATTTTGACATACTGCATTGAATAATAATTTTATTATAATTTTAATAAATTTATTATTGGTTAATGATAAATGGTTTTGATTTAAGAACACCATTTTTTTGAGTTTAGAGAAAATTTTGGAAATGAAACCACAAGATCCAAACAGCACTATATATGAGATATAATTTTTTTGAGATGCTCCTTTAAAGATGAAAATAAATGTTCTAAAAACATATGATGAAAGTAGTGGGTGAACAAATGTAACTTTATTTATTATTTTTTAAATCAGATTGAGGATAAATTTTAAATTTAAAACGAATTTTGGAGAATGGATCATCACTCTCTGGTTTGGAAACATTGGTACACTTTCTTCAACCTATTTATTGAAACTTTAAATGAAAAACTCATTTGGATTCACCTTCCCAAACTCCTTTTTCAATTATGGTTTGAAAATTATTTGAAGGCGATTGGAAACTCCCTTGGTATGTACTAGCAATCTTACCATGCCTCTCTTTTATTTTCCCATAGCACTTATGCTAGAATTTTTTTTAGCATGATACCTCCAAGTATCTCCCTTCAAAATTTATTTTGGTTGTTAGCGACTGCTCTTTGTCCAAACCCCTATATTATGAAGGATTGTTGTTTCATTATCATAGTCATTTTGACACTGGTCATTTCACCTCATACTACAATAATTTAAAAAGGAATAAGGAAACATCAAGGTAAGTACTCCCTCCCCTCCCATCTTACCATGTTCAATGATGAATTTTAATCTGATGATTGTAACTCATCCTAAGATGATCTCAAAACCTCTCCTTCGACTACCAAATGTAATACTTCAAATAAAAAAAACCAATTTGTTTTAATTTCCAAAATTGATTCCCCTCCAATCTCAAGGGATTATTTCATTGGCAACCATAAGGAAATTGGTTTAATCAAAATTGTTCTTCCAACCTCTCTCGACTCTGAGAAGAAGGGTTGGACTCTTGTTGGGACGAAGAAGAATGGAGCTTTCATAAATGGTCATGCTTAAAAATTTATCTCCCATAATGAGGCTTGCAACACTATAAATTTTTTGAAACTTGGTTGTAGATGCAAAAGGATTTCTGCTATTGATGCCTTGATCGGGAAAGGGGAAACCAACTCCTTCATTTTATTTGTAGTTATATTTGTTGGTTCTTTTTCTTTTTCTTTTTTTTAAAGTTTCGAAGAAGGTTATCTATTATTATTCTATCCTTTTTTTTTCTTTGTTGTTCCAATTTTAATATTATTGTTTCACCTAGCTATGAAGATATTTTTAAAGGTTGTGTTATCTTCTTAAAGCCCTCCTTAATTCATAGTTCTCATCCAAAAGTGCTTATACTCACCTGATAAAAAACTATGACTTCATTTACTTTTATTTGACATGTCTATTTATAGACTCCATTAATGAATTTGTTTCTTATTTATACAAATTTTTATAAGGGAGAATGGAATGGGTACTCGCTATGAATGTTAGGAAGTGGATCAAGTGAGTGATAGTGAAGTGAAGCTGAATTAAACAATTTTAGACCCCTCATTAGTGATATTTAATGAGAGGAATAGTGTGGGAAGATATGTATTATTCTCATAGACTCCCTACTCACCTTTATTTGTATTTTTTTCAATTTTATTTATTATTACAATACCAACTACTGATTTTTTTAAAATTAATATTTCACATTATTAAACTCTCTCTTCCTACATCCTTCTTTATCATTGCAAGTTACATTGGCTCATAGCTTAACGTGAATACCATATATCACATTAATAAAAATATCTAAGAAACAAAAGATATAGAAATATTGTAGCACATTTATTTTTGTGTTGTGGGTATGTAAAGTTTTTCCTTGAGATTGAGATATATTTTACAATTATTATTTAAAGTATCTTCTGGTTCCATTGTGGGGCACATTGTCATACTTCTACCATAGAGTGTCAATGAAATTAATCATAGAAAAATTAGAGAATTAAAGATCTACTACAATATGGAAGAAGATTTGACCTAGGCAATGCAAAACAAAGATTTGAACAAGATTTGACTATAATAGTAAATTATTTAATCATGAACCAGGACATAATTAATTAGGCATTTTTGGTGTATCTATTATATTTACATGTTCAATTTAAGTAAAATTAATTTAATTATTTTATATCACTTTTTTATAATCCATTTATCGATTATAAAAAAGTGCTATAAAATAATTAAATTAATTTTACTTAAATTGAACATGTAAATATAATTGATACACCAAAAATATCAAAGGACTATATATAGTGTTGGTTTGTCTTAAAATACAATATCGATAAATGGATTATAAAAAAGTGCTATAAAATAATTAAATTAATTTTACTTAAATTGAACATGTAAATATAATTGATAGACCAAAAATGCCTAATTAATTATGTCTTAGTTCATGATTAAATAATGTATTATAATAGACATCTCACCTAAATTTGAACATGGAAACACATGGACAATATTGTTTACAACCTTCACCAAATGTGCTAATAATAAACAAATATTGAAGTAGATTGATATATAAGATAATAGTTTGGTAGTCAGGGTTTCTTTGTTGCATGATGATTTAGGTGATGATATTTAACTCTCCAATCCTATCTTGATTGATTCAGAGTATGGAGGTGATTGGAATGTGGTGAGTAAGAAAAGGAAAGGGAAAGGTAATAATGAGTTACATATTTTTAATTTGAATTTTATATCTAGTAAGGAAAATGATATGGATGGGTCATAGATGGTTTTAGCCCTAGATTAGGGTTGTAGTGGTTTAATGACATTTTTGCAGCTTATTTTCTTTGTTGGTAGAGCAGATTCATTAGGATTTACTATCTTATATTTTTCACTTTTGTAAACAGTGTGGCCCCTTAGTTCAAAACCACACTTTACCATTAACAAAAATATAAAGTACACTATAAATAAGAAATTAGCTAATGAATAATTACATTGGAGGTAATTTCAAGTATCTACATAGACACACAAATTATCCCTAAAGATGCATTTGTTAGTTTACTCTTCTTTATATAACTAAATGATATTATTATTCAAAAAAGAGTTATGTTTGAATATTTTTTCCTCTTAAACTATCACAGTATGTTGTATTATGATAGAAACAAATTAACTCAATGTGTTGTATTTTGATAGAACCAAATTACACACATATCTAGCTTAAGATAAAAAATTACAAGTGGGGATCCATCTTTGTAACCAATAAAGAAGAGAAAGTAGAGAAAAAATATCTTTGTATCTACCTCAAAGGAAGATCTAGACCCTGTTACTGAACACATAAAATAATTTAGATATTAGATGATGAAGAAAAAGTTGTAGACATATTGCATCCTCAGGTCTTGATAAGAAGTGTAAAGAGGACCAATTGAGGAATCACCACCAAAAATCATATCACGAAGATGAAGGATACTCACCCTTTCTACGGATTATAATTTTTATAAAATAAAAAAATGATGTATAAATCATTGGAATTCTTAACCAAGATTAACCTTTTCAAGCTCTAAAAGTGTTGGAGGAGATTACAGAATAATAAATGGTTATGTAGGAACCATCCATAGTGATAGATGAGATTGCATCCATGGAAAAATAGCTTACAACTGAGGAAGTAGTATAAAATCCCCCTTATCCTTTTCCTTCTAAATTAATGATGGATAAAGGAAAATATCAAATTATGGAAGAAAAGGAGATACCTCATAGTCATGATGAGGAAGAATAGATGAAACAATTTAGAGCTTTGTCAAGAGTAGAAGTAGCCATGAGACAATAAGAGGAGGAAATAAAATTCCTCAAGAAAAAATTAAAAGGTAAGGAATAAGCTATTTTATGTTTATATTGGGATTTGGATGAAACTAAAAACCAATCTCTTAGTAAAAATAGTGAAATGGCCCATTAAAAAGAGAAGACACAAGTACCTATAGACCAAGTAGACAATGTTTTTCAAACTTAATAGTATTATAATGACATCATGGTTACTTGGGAAGAAAATTGTCAAAACTTATGGGAGGTTAAGGAAGAAAATAATAATTTAAACAAGGATCTTGTGGAATAGAGGGAAAAAAAGGAAAAGGTAGAATTCATATTGCAGAAAACTTAAGAAATAGAAGAAAAGGCTCATTTCTTGTAGAAGAGATGCTTTCAAGAATGGCCTCTTTCTAAACTAAAAATTTCATAAATGGTAGATAATAAGGATTTAATGTGGTTTGCCTCATGACTTACAAGAGGACAAAGAATTCATGGATTCCAATCATGCTAGTACCCCCAAGAAACACAATCTTTTGTGTGAATTCTATTTGTGTAACTTTCTCCTAGGACATATGTCATCCTTATTAATTAATTTGTTTATGGGAGAAACTCATATTATTGATTTAATCTCTACTCTAAAAAAATAGATTACATAGAAAGATATGAAAAAGGTATATTTTCTACATATAAAACTTGGTGGAATCTATCTAAAGCTTAAATTCCCTGATCTAGAAAAGCAAATAAAAACTATCTGAAATCTTAAATATAATCTAAGGATTAACGAATAAAATCCAAACGTATTTAGAAACAATATTTCTAATTTCTAAGAGTACATTCAAAACCATTTCATTACAAATCTTATTACCTATGATTAGAGGTGGGATACACTGACTCCCCCCTTGAAGAGAAGGGATATCATTTCTCCTAATATTCTCAAATGGTGTTTTAGAAGAGTTATAGTATTATAGAGATGATATAAAAATTTAAATAAACATGTGGGAAAGAGTGGATTAGAATGAAGTATAGACCACCATTAGTACTCATCCCTTTCTTCATGGAACAACACAAGAACTCAAGGAGAAGAGTGGTTCAAAATGTGGAAGGCCTAGGTCATATCATATAAATGTTATGTCATCCCAACATAGTCTCATCGGGATATGTATTAAGGAACTTATGACCTTAGTAAGAATCTATAAGACACAATGTCTAACATATAATATATGATACCCTAGATTGCAAGAGGAATTGCAAGAATTAAAGTGTGTTGGAAAGGATTATCCCATAAAATGGCTCATTATATCAAATGAATAACCGTATCTTCCCTAAGAATTTTTATTTTAAGTGGATTTAGATGTGGATAATAGAACACAGTACTAATTGAAAGTAGAAACTAAGTATTTTAACATAATTATTTTATGTAAGTTATTTCTACCTATTTAAACCACTTTGTTATAAAATTTTCATGGTAAAGAAACCAATTTTATATGTATGAGTCATAATAATGTACTATAGTTGAAGAACATGTTTTTGATAGTAGAGGATTCCTAAAAACTAGCCTAGACTACTTCCATAGATATCCATATTGGCTTCAAAGATCACCAACCTAGCTCTAGACATCACCAATCTAGATCTAGAGATGCCCATATTGACTTTGAAGGCTTTAAATAATCATTTAAAATAATACATGAGGATTTATATTGATGCAAGGACATACATACTTGATAAAAATTAGTCTAGTATATTTTTAGGAACAATTATAAAAGTTATATAGATAATTTTTAGAGAGATAAAATCTTTGATGTATTATTGATTACTAGAAGGGTGAATATATACATAACAAAAGTTCGTTGTCTCAAACCGTAAATCTGTTACTACTCAATAATTAACTACATAACTGTGAACTAAATACTAACTATGCTAATACAAATAGTTTGCTGAGCTATATAACAAACTAAAAATGTAATAAATTAATATAATATGATATTACCCCCTTTCTTACATTACTTTTACAAATTTATCCCTAAAAAAGATCAAATTTCCCTTGCCAAGTGACTTTATCCCAGGATTCATCGATTTCTCCTTTACGGGTTGTTGGTTGCTATGATACCAAAGTGTGAGTGCTAAAAGATTTGATGTATTATTAATTACCAGAAGGGTGAATATATACATAACAAAATCTGTTGTCTCAAACCATAAATCTATAATTGCTCAATATTTAACTACGTAACTCTTAACTAACTATGCTAATATAAGTCGTTTGCCAAACTGTATAATAAATTAACCTTCTAATAATTAAAGCTATGCTAAAAATTTTCAAAAAATATTAATATCTATTTTTAGCCATTATATTTATAGAGTTTTTCTTATGAGTGACTAAGTACTATGTTTTATCTATTAGATTACTAAGAGCAGATGGTTATAGCTAACAAAGAAGTTACAACTAGTAATAGATCATTAATCATGAAAGAAATAAAATCCAAAATTTTCCACTAGTTTTCATTAGAAAGTGGAAAGGATGGTGTTATGATATTATTTTGGAATAATAAAAATCCTAGTTAGATTTATCTTGTTAAGTTTTTTTATCTATTTTTATTCAACTATTGTAAAAAGAGATAAAAATGTAAGGAATGTATAGTAATATCAAAATTGAGTTTTTGTTTCTAGCATTGTAAGTATTTTCTATAAGCAATAAGAAATTGATTTCATGAAGTTTATACAAATATAATAGTGTTCTAATCCTATTTTGAGGTAGATCAAGGGATCAATCAATTGAATAAGGACCTATTTTGCTATTTATATGTCTATTTCATATTACGGTGTGTCTTAATATTTGTCATCAATTTTCTTGTGAAAATTTTTGTGTGATGTTATTTACCATCAAGACTATGTGTTTAATGTGTGTGTTTCAAGAAAGATTAGTTTAGCCACTTATCTTCTAAATAATTTTCATTTCCATCAAATAGATTAGTTGTGTGCTTGCATTTTATACAATTTACATTTCTGAAAATAGATTAACGCTGTGTTCACTTCAATGAAATTTCAATTTTATCAAGTGTATTTCCCTTACAAGTAATTTAAATTAAGTAAATGTGTTTGATTTCATAATTAATATATTAGATTTTTAATTCAAGTAATAAATTATTACCTTAGAAGTAAATGATCCACAACTCATTGAAATAGACAACTAATAGTCACCATTTTGCATACCTTACTATCATTGAAGACCACCTGAATTGACAAGATATATTCATATAAATTAAGAGGACATAATTAACCTCATCACGAAGTATTTTTTAGAAATGGTGAGTTTATAATAAATTATTTGAATAAAAGCAAGGCTAAACCACTTTGTCTTTATAAAAACAGGAATACACTTTAGTCGTTTACTAGAAGGAGGATACCACATTTCTTGGATATAATGAATCTCCCACATAATTTATTTTAAATGTTTAAATATATAATTATTAGTATTAATGCCCACTAAATGTGAAGAATGTATAATGGGACTAAAGAGGATATTACATGAATCTAGTTCATAAAATATATTTTCAAAAAATAACAGAAAATAAAAGACATATTTTCAAAAGATATTAAAAAAATTAAAAATAGTAATAAGAAATAACTAATTTTTATATATGAAATCAAAAAATATTTAAATGATGAAAATGATGTATATTTTCATATACTTATATAAATGTGACAAGGCAGCCAGGAAAAGTCAATTGTTTTATGATCTCTTTATGTATGTAAGGGTTTGTTGTTGCATAGGGTATTTTATCAACATAATAAATTTAAATATACTTAATTCAAGATATATGATTGGAATTTATTATAAGATAAGTTTTATTGATTTAAATTTGTAGTATCCATGAATTCAAATGACTAATATATATGTAAGAAGAAGTTTTTTTTTTTTTTTTTAATTATACTTGGAATGGAGAAGATAAAAATTAATTGTAATAGGTCATAATCATAGTAGAGATTTCATGACTTCATAGCATTAATACTTTGCTTAAGGCTAGTCCTCTCTTTCTCTCCTAGCTTATTCTTTCTATGTACTTGGATATTAATTATTGTACATGCTTATAATATTATTGTGGGGTTTTTCTCCATTTGAGGGTTTCCCCAATTAAAAATATTTCATCTTTGCGGTTTGCTCCTTGAGAGGTATTTTAGCTTCTTGGTATTATATTTGTTTATATTTTAAATGTTATTGATGGATGATTATAGAGTAATTCATTCAATCAAGTCAATGAAATCATAATAAATCTTCCTAAAAATGTAATTATCCATATGAATTTACTTATATAGTAGACTTGAGATCATAAACATGCACCTTAATAAACATAAAGTTGACATTGACTTTGGTTGTTTAACATTCATAGAGTTGACATTAACATTAGTTAGTTAACATACATACTAGGCTAATGATATTTTTTTTCAACTTCAAAAGTTAATGAAATCAACAAACTCATTAGAAATGTTCTAAAAACATGTAGTTATCCAAGAGTCTATTTGCAATCTTTAAATACCCACCTTAAATAAAAAACTGTAATCCAAAAATTAAATAGGCTTGGATGTTGTTTCGAGTGCTTTGATATCAAAATTAAAGAAGGTTTAAAGTTTTCTAGAGAGTATCTATTTTAAAATTTTGGCATATCACACTGAATAATGACTCTATTACCTTATCTATAAATTTATTATTAGCTAATGATAAACAGTCTTGATTTAACAACACCACCTTTTTGGGGTTTAGAAAAATAAAATGAAAAAAAAATAGAATCTCCAAACTCCACCATATATATATATATATATATATATATATATATATATATATATATATATATATATATATATATATATGACCTGATTTTGTAAGGTTAAAGATAAATATGTTAAAAAATATGGTGAAAGTAATGGATGAACAACTTTGACTTTATTTAATGTTGTCTTTAATCAGATTGAGGACAAAGATGAAATTCAAAACTAATTATGAAACAAGGATCATCACCCTCTAGTTTTGAAAGGTTGTAGATGTTCTTCAACCCCCTTATTGAACCTCTAAATTAAAAACCTATTTGGATTCACCTTCCCCACCTCCCTTTTTAGTTTTAGTCTAAAAATTATTTGAAGGTGATTGAAAACACCCATGGCACGTAATATAAATATTAACATGCCTCTCTTTTATTTTCCCACGCCACTTATGCTAGAATATTTTTCAGCATTAACACCTCTAATAATCTCCCTATAAAAATAAATTTGGTTGTTGCTGATTGCTCTTGGTTCAAACCCCTTGATTATGAAGGCTTGTTTCTTCACTTTCGTAGTTGTTTTGACACTAGTCATTTCACCTCATACTACAACAATTTAAATAAAAGGAAGAAGAAAAACTCATAGTGAAAGTACTCCCTTCCCACCCATATTACTATGTTTATAGATGAATCCAAATGTGATGACTTTGACTCATCCTCAAATGATTTTGAAACCACTCCTTCAAGTACCAAGCTTGCTAATTTGAATAATAGAATCTCTAGTCTTAAGGGATTATTCTATTGACAACCGTAAGGATATTGGTTCAATCAAAATTATTCTTCTCATTTATCCCAAATTTGACAAGAAGGTTTGTAGTTGTTAAGGGACTATTGATTTCCAATGTCTAGTTTGTGGAAGGGTAAGGCAACTCCCCTATTTTTTTATGTTCTTCTATTTACTAATTTTTGGGTTTTTTCACAAAATTTTATCTATGTTTTCTACCTTTTTGTTTGTTGTACCTTATTGTTCCATTTTGAACATTATTATTTAACCTAGCTATGAATATATTGTTAAAGGTTGTGGGAGCCTTTCAAAATCCTCTCTAGTTTATAGATCTTGTCCAAAAGCATTTATCCTCATGTAACAAAAAACTTTGAATATAATTAATTTTCTTTGATGTTTATTTAACAAGTCCCTCAATGAATTTTTTACTCATTTAGACTCTATTTTTTTATTTTTATTTTTTATCAAAGGATAATGGATTGGGTAGTAGCTAGAAAGTCAGGAAGTGGGTCAAGTTAGCAACAGTGCAATGAAGCTAAATTAAACAATTTTAACACCTCATTATTTATTTTTAGTGAGAGTAATAATTTGGAATGATATTTATTATTATCACACACTCCTTCCTCTATTTTATTTATATATTTTTAAAATTAAGTTTTATTATTACAATGCCAAATACTGACTGTTTGAAATTGATATTCCACATTAGTACAATTTCTCCTCCTACCTCCTTCTTTGTCATTGTAGGTGACATTCACATGCCACTTAACACAACTACAATAAGTCACTTAGATAAATATATCTAAAAAACACAAGATATACAAACATTTTTTTTAACTTAAACGGGGGTAAAAATTTATTAAAAATAAAGATAAGACAAGAGTTACAAATCATTCTCCTAGTTCACTAGATGAACCAATTCCTGATACATACTAACAAGGAGCATACCCGGATCAGTAATACTCCAAGTACATCCATTATCTAAAGCCCATTTGGCAAGGCGGTCAGCAACACCATTCCATTCCCAAGGAATGTGTTTGAATGAGATAGAATTCAAGGAAGTACTTAAATGCCTAATTTGATGAACAATAAGGTTTAGATGCCAATCCACTTTACCTGTAGTACCATTATTCAACAAGTTAATCACCACTTGCGAATCTGATTCGCAGATAATATTATAGCATCCACGTTCATAGCAGAATTTCATTGCCTCCAGAATCGCCATGGCTTCCATAAGATTATTTGTATGCTAACCTTTGTAGATCAAAAAAAGAAATTGGATGCTCCTAGAGCTATCCCGTCCAATACCACCTATTCCAGCCTCACTTGGGTTCCCTCGTGAGGAACCATCCATATTTATTTTGACTACCCCATCCTCAGGGGGAGTCCAACGGCCTATTCTATTGACTGGTCACACTTTTTGGTTTTTCCCATTCGCCACTCCTCTGCCCGTCCCAAATTCACAGTTGGTGCTTAGAGCCATTCCCAGGTGCTTGCATAGCCCAGCTGTCTCTACGTCCAAGTCTGCATCACTCATACATTTGACTTGCAATGTTTCTTGCAGTGAATTAAGGATTTTTTTCCACAATAGTCTCAACTCAATTTGTGCTCCCCTGAAGATTCTCCTATTTCTTTCCAGCCACAAATTCCATAATATGAATGATGGGCTGACAGTCCAAGCATTTTGTAACAGGGAACTCCTTACTGGAGCATGACCAAGTTTATTCCAGAATTCAACCAGCAAATGGACATGTCGACAAGGGACACCCCAGGCATTCCACCATAGGTGCCAGACCTGTTTAGCAAAGGGGCATTGAAAGAATAAATGCGACCCTGTATCCTCACTACTGTGGCAAAAAACACAGATAGATGGCCCCTTAAAGCCACGCTTGCACAAATTATCCCAGGTGAGGCATTTTTTGTGTGTAAGAAGCCATAGAAAAAAGTTACATTTGGGCCAAGAAATCTGGCTCCAGACATTTTTCCCCCATAAGAACTGATCTCCATTGAATATTTGCTTAGTCAATGTTATATACCTTGAAGACACAGAATACTGTCCTATAGCATCTCCACCCTAGGCAAGAACATCACGTCCTTGTAAAGAATTACATCCTCTGGACTCGAGGATTTGGATTAACTCTCTTCTATCCTCTGCCGATCCTCCCAGTGGCCAATCGAAGGAATTTTTCCACCTGTATCCAATAGCCATGCCCATGCTAACAGCTTCTTTATAATGCATCATAGTGTTCGAACTAGAAGAATGAAATGATTCAGCTAAAGGCTATAAATGTGGATGTGAGACTAATAGGGGTGGTGCGCCATCCCAAGAGTCTTCCCAGAATAAAGCCTCAGTCCTACTATTGCACACCCAGAAGAGGCTCTGCTTCACTAACTGTGCTCCAACCTTAAGGGTACTCCACACCATTGATCCTCTTCCTTCAAGAGGGAATATGGATATATCATGGGGTGCAGTGCCCAGAAAGTACTTAGCTATCAAAATTTTGGCCCATAGGGAAGATGGATTAGAGCACCACCTCCAATATAGCTTGGTAACCAAAGCTTGGCTGGCCAAAATAGCCGAGCGCAATCTAAGGCCCCTTCCCTGCTTTGGTCTACACATAGTATCCCAATTGATTAGGCTCCATTTAGTGTTTTGGAGATTCCTGCTCCAAAGAAAATTCCTAAAAAGGGCATCATATTCCTTTAGGAAATACACTGGAGCTGTTTGAACCATGCAATGGTAAATGGGCAATGCCTGAATAACTGATTGTAGAAGAATCAATCTACCAGAAGTAGATATCCATAAGTGAGTCCAATGACTAATTTTCTGCCTTAGCTTGTCCAAAACATTCTGCCAAAATAGCCTAGGCTGCTGTCCCACCACTATGGGAATGCCTAAATAAATCACTAGAAGTGTTTGAATTTGAAACCTCAGAATGGCTGTTATCCTTCTCTGAATAGACTCTGGCGTGTTGAAGAAGAAAAAGGAGGACTTATGATCATTAATATTTTGTCCCAAAGCCTCCAAATGATTGTCTAGGGTGAGACGAAAAGCTTTTGCTTCTCAGATCTGAGCTTCACCTGCTAAAATAGTATCATCAACAAATTGGAGATGAGTCAGGGTAGTGATCCCATTCCCCCATTTCCAACCCTGTAGAGTATTCTGAGAGACACGAGATTTGAAAAGCCACCCAAGCCCCTCAGCCATAATGATGAACAAATAAGGTGAAAGCGGGTCCCCTTGATGAAGGCCTCTCGAAGCACCAAAAATATCTAAGGTGCTCCATTTATAAGGATCGAAAAGGAAGGCATAGTAATACAACTGAACACCCAACTAATCCAATCCTGGTTGAAGCCAAATGCTAAAAGGATTTTACTCAGAAATCTCCAGCTAACTCTGTGATAGGCTTTGGCTAAGTCTAGCTTAATAAACATAGCCTTCTCCTGTGAAGTATTCATAGAGTGAATTGCTTCCGAAGCAATCACCACTCCATCTTAGATCTACTTTCCTGCCACAAAACCTCCTTGTTCCTCCGATATAAGGCAAGGGAGGAGCCCTTTTAGCCTCTATGCAATAATTTTAGAAATGATTTTGTAAATAACATTGCAAAGCACAATAGGCCTATACATCTCCAACTTATCTACCTGTTCCCTCTTTAGAATAAGAGCCAAGAACGTAGCATTCAATGCTCTGAGCATTTCTTTGCTGGAGTAAGATTCCTGTATCACATCCATTAAATCCCATTTTTTGATATCCCAAAAGTCTTGAAGGAATTCAGTCGGGAATCCGTCAGGCCCAGGGGCTTTACCTCTCTTCATGCTGAAAACTACCTCTTCCACTTCTATCAAAACAACTGGCCGCATAAGGCATTCATTCATTTCCTCATTCACCAATGAAGGAATGCATGATAAAATAGTACTTTTTTCCCCTTCATCTGGCATAGGGTTGCTGGTAAAGAGTGCAAAAAAGTACCGTACAGCTTCTCTGCTAATAGCTTGGGAGGAGGTTAAGCGAGTTCCATCCTGAGTGGCAAGAGAAGTAATAAAATTCCCCTTGTGACGCGCCTGCACTGAATTATGGAAAAAGTCTGTGTTCTTGTCTCCCTCCTAGAGCTAGTCATTGTGAGCCTTCTATTTCCAATAGATTTCTTCCCAAAATTCCCACTCCGTTAAGGTGTTGGCAGCTCTAGCTTCCTTCAAACGAAGGTCCTTCGAGGATTCGCAATCTCTTATCTGCCTAGTTATTTCACCTAGCTGATCTTGGGCCTTCTTCTTCTTACAATATAAATTTCCAAAACAGCTTCTATTCCAGCTCTACAACTTTCTTTTAACATACTGAAGCTTTTTAAGAAAGGAATACATAGTTATGCCATATGCAGGGCCTCCCTGCCTCCACCACTGAGCAATGAAATCATGGAGAGATGGGTCTCTAATCCACATCAACTAAAACTTAAATGGAGGCTTTTTGGGCCCATCAATGTAGCCAATGGATAGCTTGATAGGCCAATGATCAGAACCTCTCCAATCCAAGATTTCAGAATTGATAGAAATAGCACTAGATTGCCAAAAACAAGAAACTAGAAATCTCTCAAGGCATTCAGAAATGGCAGCATTACCTGTTCTTCTGTTGCTCCATGTGAATATCCCATTTGAAGGTCTAACATTAGATAGGTGCAACACTTCAACATTATGGTGAAGACATTCAGCAGAGGGACATAGCCGATTTAGTCTTCGTGTTTTCTCCTCTAAACTTAGCACCACATTAAAGTCACCAGCAACTATCCATGGTAGGAATGGATGACACTTTTGGATATAGTGAATGTGCTCCCAAAGCTGCATTTGTCCAGCAATATCAATAGGTGCATATACAGTGGTGAATAGGCACCGTTCACCAGTTTCAAGAGAAGAAGCCACCACTGATAAAGCTGATATACTTGAAATCTAATGAATTGGTAGAATTTTCCTTGGATCCCATCCCATAGCTAAGCCTCCTGTGCTACCACAAGCACCAATACATTACCACTATCCTCTAGGCCAGATATTTAGCATACAAGTAGAAAATGATTCAACCGACAATTTAGTCTCCTGAATACAAAAAATATCCAGAGAATTATCCCACACCAATCTACGCATAGCTTTTTGTCTAGGGGAGCTATTCAAACCCCTTACATTCCATGATAAGACTATCATTGGGTGGGTTGGGGAAAATGTCCGTCTAGGGTTTTAACAACCCCGACTTCCACCAACAAATCACCGGTAATTTTTAGTCTATCTTGGTCCTTTCTTCACCCAGCTTTGGAAGGGGCAGCTGAGGTGACCTTCTTGAATTGGTTTTGCATAAGCCCATGTGCACTGATAGGTCCTTTTTCTTTTTTACTAGCCTCCCCTTCCTTAGCCAAATCTACCCATCTAACTTCCTTCTCTTTCAACTCGCACGAGGCCTCAGGCATTCCTCCCTCCTGTCGTAGAGAACTTTCGAAAGGCACTTGAACCTACATATTTTTTACTTCATTAAATTCTAAAATTTGAATAGGTTTCTCCACTTCTTCCCCCTAATCTTCCATCGAAATGCCATCTTCTATGGCCATATAATCGAGGGCCTCAAACCTATTAAACCCCAAGTTAACCTGTCTATCAGCATTTCCATGCCTCTATCCACGGCCACTTGTTCTCTTTTTAACTGGTATGAAACCATCCATCCCAGCCTGAATTTGGTCTCTTGACCCTTGCGCCAAACTTGCATTACTTGCATTTTTCCCCTTGCCTATTCTATCAGGTTGGGTTTCGGTATTTTCAGTCAGAGCCATATGCCCATTCTCCTTTCCAGCATAGGCTGTATTTGGCACTAAGGAATCAGATCCAGTTTCTTTAACTTTGGCCGCCAAAGGGCATTGACGATGTAGGTGCCCATATACATGGTAGATTCTACACCTGAAGGGAATGGATTCAAATTCAAGCTGTTGTATCCATGACAAAGAGCCCATACAGATTTCTATAGAGTCTGGCAGAGGGTTATTTAGGTCCATGTCCACACAAATGCGTGTATATGAGATGATCTTCTTGTCTAGTGACTGATGAGCAATAGTTGTTGGTGTTCCCAGCATAGCCGCTATCTGCGTGAGAATATCTTCTCGCCAAAATTCCAACAGAAGCCACGGAAGATGAACCTAGACTGGAACACAGGCAAAAAATAGCTATTTCTTGCCAACATGATGTCAAAATCTCCTTCAATGGCCCAGGAGCAACGAATCTAGGCTTATAGAGCTACCAGAAGGATCTTAATGCCCAAAAATTTGCAAATCAGGGTATGTGAAGACAGGTATTCAACATCTTCTTGAACTGCCTCATGTGGAATGACCAAAACGGGTCAATTCTGGCTCCTCAATAAACAACCATTCACTTTGCTGAGTCTTATACGCTCGCTGGTGTAGAATTTGTCCTGGCCAAAATAATTCACCCCAGGTGTCTCTGCCTCCTTCCTGGGGCCTGTCAATGGGCTGCCACTTCCTCCTCCACTCGTAGCCATCGTTCTATCTATTTACAAGATATACAAACATTAAGGCACATATATTTTAAAGTTGTTTGGTATGTAAAATGTTTCCTTAAGATTGAGATATTTTAAAATTATTATTGAAATTATTATATTTTCCAATGTAGGGTACATTTTTATACTTTTAACCTAGAGTGTCCATGAAATTAATCCTAGAAAAATTAGAGAATTTAAGATCTAATACTATATGGAACAAGGTTTGACCTAGACAATGTGTCTCTCTCTGTCTCTCTCTCACACACATATAAAGGAACATTCAATATAATGTCGTTTCATCTTAAAATATAATATGGCTAAATGGACTATAAATAAGTGTAATAAAATAATTAAATTAAGTTTACTTTAATATCAAAATGAACATCTAAATATAATAGATACACCACCAATGCCTAATTAATTATGTCTTTGTTAATGCTTACAACAAATAAAAATAAATAATATTAAATAATTTATTATTATAAACATGCCACCTAAATATGAACATGGCAACAAATGCCCAATAATATTAACAACTCTGACCAAATGTGCCAATAATCAATAAATAATGAAGTACACTAATATAGAAGATGATGGTTCAACAATGACAGTTTCATTATTGAATGAAAATTTAAGTGATGCTCTTGAAATATCCATTCTCATCTTTCTTGATTTAGAGGAAAGAGGTGATTGGATGGTGGTGTGTAAGAAAAGGAAAGGGAAAGGTAATAAGGAGTTAAATCCATTGAATATGGCTCTTAGATTTCAAAAAAAAAATGTTATACGTGGGTTACAGATAGTTTTAGTCTTAGAGTAAGGGTGTCGTGTTTTAACGATACTTCCACAACTTATTTTTTTCTATTGGTAAAGGAGATTCATTGAGATTCATTATCTTATCTTTTTTATTTTTGTAAAGAGTAGGGTCCCTCTTTTAAAAATTGTAGATTACCATTAATTAAAAAAAATGAAGTGCACTAGAAATAGAAAATTAGCTAACTAATGTATACATTGACTAACATAGATATTGGAGGTATTTTTAAATATCTACATTGACAAACAAATTTTTCCTAAAGATGAATTTTTTAGTTTACTCTTTTTAATATAATTGGATGATGACATTATTTAAGAAAGAGTTAGATTTCAATGAGTTTTCCTCTTAAACTATAGCAGCTTGTTGTATTATGATAGAACAAATTAACTCAATGTGTTGTGTTATGATAGAACCAAAATAACTAGAAAAACAATCTCGAGTACAAATTTATTGAATTACATATTTTCCAACTTTGTAATCATGGAAGATGCGTCTAACTCACTTATCTACAAATTTATTACACACTAAAATATCTTACATATTTATTAGATTTAATTTTTTTGAAAATATTGTATTCTTATTTTTAATTTAAGGATTCCAAAATTTCTATTCCTTAATAAAAAAAATATAATTAATAATCTAAAACATCGAATTAAAAAAAAAAAAAACATAATAATTATAAAAACTTTAAATTTAATTTTTATAAATTATAAAATATAAAATTTCTAATATTAAATACTTTTTTTAATTTAATCTCTTTCTAGCACTTATTTTAAACTCTTCTTTGAAACTAATAAATTTATAAACTAGAACATAAATTTCCTGACTCAATATGTGAAAATTTTTTCTCTTGTACTAAATCCATGAAGTTGGACATGAACATAGAGTAGTTATAGGCACATAATGTTCCCATGGTCCTCCCCTTTCATCCTTCCTCCCTTTATTCCTATGCCCCCTCCTCCTCCATTACTTTATTCATTCATCCTTTTATTTCTTCCATCTCCCCTCCACCTCATACTCCACCTTTCACCACCATATTTTCCACTACTCCAACACCTCAAAGAATTTGGATAATGGTCCCAAGGTCATAAGTGTTAAAAATGACATTCTAAGGTGACTTGGATGTGGAGTGGAGTTTTGACTGAACCACAAGAAACATTAATAGGACTGTAACATATAAATTCGTCCATGAGGGGAAACTAGTGGTATGGAAAACCCAAAAGGATTTGTTCTTGATCACCTCCATTAAGACTTTTGTTAGGGAAGAGAAGGTAGTTTAGAATCCACTATCTATTCTCCAAGTAACTCAAAACATGTTAGATAATATCCTTGAAGATATACAAAGTCAATTTCATGCACTAGAAGCCCAGGTGAAAAGATCCTTCCCCACCAAGCTAATTGGGCTACTCAAGGATGCCCTCTTACTAATATTCTCAGTTATGGGGAAGGTGGTGGAGACTATGGTGGAGACCAATGTGTTTATCCATTAGACTTGGGCATACATGGAGAGGATCACACATATTGAGGGGAAAAGTAGGAAGCTAATGGTGATTATAAACAAATATGTCCCTAGAATTAAAACTAATTCCCACCTTAGATTTGGGGTTATATCAGATATATGTTGGGAACATGAAAAAAATTATGGAAGAATGGCTAGTTGTGGCTTATATTATAAATTGACCCTTGGAAGATGGTAGGAAAAATATCTTGGACTACTTCAAGGTGATCAATATCTCTGTGTTTTCTACCTAGATGACACCCTGATGGACAAGGGAGAGTATGGAGTCCACCTGGTTAATTTGACCACATCATGAAGAAAAATGTTACCAAAGTAAATAATAAGGGACTCTTGTAGTTATTGAGCTATTAACACAGTCCACAACAAACATAAAAAATGTATTTGAGATCTAGGTGTCCATGGGGGCTCCATTCTAGGTGTATTGAAGGCTAGCAACTTATGCCAAGGAAATATTTAGGAAACCTTCAATGAACCTTGCTAAGATGGATCAAGTGTTTGACCTCATGACAATCACATTAGAAGCTAAGGATACAAATCAAAATAGTTGGGAGCTAGATCTTCATAGCCACCTCTGAGTACCAATTAAGTGGTATCCCACAACATTTTCAGGGATTGAGTGGGGGAGATGATTTTGTTTTAAATTTTGAATTACATTTATAACTACCATGAGTGTCCATCATGTCCCAGGATAGGAATCTCATGTTATTTGGAGGTGAATCCCATCCTTATCTATAAAAATCAAAGTCATATTGTAATTTAAAGATCAACTAAATTTTACTCAAAAGTGTTATTAGATTTAAGCCACAATTTCACTTGCTTTCTCCTTCATATCTTTAGACTATAAAGATGGCCATGACCTATACCATTGTAAAAACACTTATTTTATTTTAATGAATACAATTCAAGTTTTATACAAAAAGCTTATTTTGTGTCTTAAATTATGTATCATCTCTATTCTGGATGTTTTTTAATGTTAAATTAATCAAACAAATACCTTGATATTAAATGTATGATATGGCTATGATGTGATTGTCTATTATAATCCTTTTATAAACTTTCTCATTTATCTTCTCATATTACTATTAATTTTTTTCCTAGTATATAAGTTACCATCGGATGTTTATGTGTTGTTTTCTATAAACTTATAGTACTTCTTATTAGTGAGGATTCATATTTGAGGCATGTTCCCCTATTTCTTCATACTCTTCCCATTGTGTGTTATTAGAGGTAGATATTTTGGTGAAACTCAATCCACAATGGTATAACTATGGAAAGAACACTTGGTTTGATGGTTGATTCATTGATTTTATTCTATATTTAGAGGCTCTCTTTTATGACTTACTCTCCCCTCTCTTTTTGTGTTTATTTTAAAATATTTAACTACCCTTTCCTTTTATGTTTTTAAAATAGAGGATGAAAATACATTAACTTCAATAATAAATTTGGAGAATTAAAACTACATTTGATAATCTTGTATTGATCTTGTGGTGGTGGCACCATATCTCTTGGATATTATTTCATGTAGACTAAATATTGAAGTTAAATACCCACATCCATGCCTTTGGATGATTTTAAATCAGTCATAAAATAGATGATGATAGTCCATCATTATTCTCATATTCCTCTTTGGGGAATACCCAATCTCATGGTTAGTTTATGAACCAGACTTTAGTACTAAACAACAGTTCATGCTAGAAGGAAGACATGAATTCATGTATTTTAGAATTGTCATTTTTTTATTAGTGTGTTAAAATTATGCTTGTTTATAATAATTTATTGACTACTATTTTATTATGAAGCATCCTAGAAACTAGTTCACTTTTTTACCATGTCTAGGTCCATTCGTGGCCAATTGGTAATTCCCCCTAATTTTCCATAAAAAACCCAAGCTCAACCAAATTAGACCTTCTAAAATTCCAACTATTTTATCCTTGTAACCTCTTCCAAATTTATATCCCAATATGGCCTAGTTGGATGGTTCTACCACTAACATCCTAGGCATTGTCCATGATCTACCTAAAAACCTTGATATATATCTTTTGCATTTTACTCCTGGTATGGGATGAACTACTGAAGAACACATAAATTCCTATTAGACTACCATGAAGCTATTTAATGTAGAGCATGAGGATGTGGTGTGAAATATTTTCCATTCCATTTTAATGAACTCAATATATGATTGGTTCCTCAACCTCACTAAAGAATATATCCCTAGTTGGGACCATTTCAATAGTAACTTTCTCACCCAATTTGGGTAGGTGATAAATCCTAGTGTCATTTACTAATATTTTTCTTATATCAAATGGAATCCCAATGAGAATATCATTAATTACAATGTTAGGTTTTAAAATATGTACAATCAAGTTACAATGCTATATCAACCTAACCCTCAACTAGTACTTGAGATGTATAAGAATGCCTTGGACCCTTGAATGACCATGTTTCTGAGGAGAGACCTAAAAATAATAAACCTATCCATAGATCATGTAAGAGCCATCAAAGTATATATTAAATTAAAACCCCAAGGCCACATGATGGCACTCACTCCTAATGTGCTACCACATATACCCACATTGAGTTCCTTACCCAATATTAATCAAAATATCCCAATTCTTCCACCCCTCTTGATAATACTTCAAATCCTGCTAGGTCATTCCACTTCAAACCAATAATTGGATTTTATTAGGCTACGGTCCATGAAATGAATCATCAATTACCCATTAGGTAATATTGGTACCATTTAACAATACCCAAACTATACCCCAGGAGTCCCCAAAGAATGAGTTAGATGTTATATAACAAATGGTACAAAAACTCGGTAATGATTTCCTTGGGATACAAAGATTGATGAATAACTCTAATACATAAAGTTATATAAAAAACTTCACATATAAAATACTAAAAATAAAATATAACCATACACACAATACCCCATAACCCTTACCAAATAGGTTGACCAAAATCAATATCATTAAAATTGCCTTACCTAATAGGTGTCAAGAGCATAACATGATAACCCATGTGGAAATATATTTCATATATTTTGAGTATGATTTTTAAATATTATTGAAGGAAATGGAAGAATATGTGTTGGTCTTGAATCCCCATGAATCATCCAACATGGGTAAATCCCCTATCACCACTATGGTGTTGGAAACCTTGAATTTTACTAGCCAAGAATAAAATGAGTCAAAAGAGGGTATTAGTGAGGTAAAGGAACTTCAAAAATTCCATAGGAATAATTATGCCCTTAATAATAGGAAATTAAAACATCTAATTACTACATCAACTCTACCTAAGAATTATACAACCCCACCTAACCAAAATGCTAGGAATGATCTCCCACTTCTGAGACCTCAATAACTTAAGGCACCCATAGAAACCCCATCAATACAAAGTAAAGGTGGTTATAACATAGTGGATGATATTAATAATGTAAAATATAAAATCACACTTCATGATATTTCTCAAAACATTCAGAAACATGATCTCTTACTGAAATCTTTAACTCAAAAACTAACCCTACAAACCCAACCAAAACCAAAAGTAGCACATGCCAATGTGATCATTAAGAAGAATAAGATGGATGTGCCATAATTCATCTTAATCATATATTTATTTGTAAATAATTTACATAAATTATTATTACATTCAAGATCCTCATCCAATGTGATGCTAATGGGCATACGTGAGAATTTCAGGTTGGTCCCTATAAGTTGGATAAGATAGTGTTCTATCTTGATAAGTCCAAAGTGAAAGTGATAGGGGAAATATTGAATGTGGAAATATAGTTATAATCTAATCCTAAGGTTTAACCCTTGATAGACATCCAAGTGGTGGATAACCCTAAAGCCTATAATATGATCCTTGATAAAGATTGGTCTAAAGCCCTAAATGGATATATAGCCGTAGATTTCTCCCATATATGGTTGCCATGGAGGGGAGAATCCAACAAAATTTAGGTAGATAGGAAACCTCACATGAAACACATGATAACTAAGTACAATGTCATTAATAAGAAGGTAAACCTAATTTCCTCAGATTTAGGTATGTACACATTGAGCAAAAGGTCACCCAAAGACCAAGCTAGTCATATACCAAACTTGCCTAGCATATGGTCTCTTTATATAGATGGAGATCATTCCAAAAAAGGTAGTTTTATCACTTAAACTTAAAACCCTTGAGGATATGGAAATTCTCTTCTCATTTAAGTGGAATAATGGAACCACCTCAAGGTTGTGGGTGGACCAAATATGAGGTAGATCTCTAGATTTGGGCTAGTTCCCTTGATGTACCACTATAGATTAAACTTCCTACTAAATTTTCAGGGTGAAAAGGGAAAAGGATAAATTAAAATAAATATAATCTAGTGGAGGTGATACACAAAATAAATTTTCTACTTACACCACTTACAATGCACTTAAAACCAAGGAAAATCCTACACATACACTTCATCCAATTAAACACTCCTCTTCTACATCAATGTTTCAAGCATGGGGTCTTGAAGAAAGCTTATGGTAGGAGGAATTAAAAAATATGTCTTATATAAACACTAATGAATTTGTTACTCTCTATTATTTCAATCCACATTAGACACTTCTTTTTGACCTGCAAAAGAGAGCTTTCAAACCATAATAGGCACTAGGAAGGATAACATGTCAAGGTAAGCAGAATATACTTGTACAATCAACCATATAATTCACTTCATGGAGTCATTAATGAGGTAAAATATAATTATTTATTAGTTCAATGAAAAAATTGATCATGGTTTCACCATACTTAGGTGAAGAGATCCGTATAACAGCTAAAAAGGCCAATATTTATAGCAATTGTGAGAGAAAAGAGAGAAGGTGAAGTTCAAGAGTCACTAAGACATTTGTAAAGAAAGGATAATGAGTTAAAATATCATGTAATCAAGAATTAAATATTTCCTACAAGTAAAATAAGGAAAATTTTCACTCCAACTTGTCTAACTCCTGCTTATGTGGCATAGACAATCTTTTGCTTACATAAGAAATTGTCTTCATGATTTTCCCTCATTAGATTTCCTCATCATTTATTAGGGTCAGGTATGATGAATTATATTAATGTAAGGGGTTACTTATAACCCTTTAAATTATTTTTTTAGTCCCTAATCATCCACATTCTTCTATCCATGAGCAATCATCTCTAACAGTTACAAATGACTCATTCTCATGCACCTCTCACACTTGGAATTAAAAATCCTTCCAATTTTATAATATTATTCATGAAAAAGGAGGAATGACACCTTTAAAGAGTTTCTAAGTCATCAGGTTCATGAATCAGGCCTCAAAAGGCTTCCCAATTAGAGTTTTCACCATTTTCACTGAGTGTTCACTATCTGCCCACTAAACTAGCCGAGATGAATATGATAGCAGACACATTTATGAGACTAGATAGCTCAATATATGAGCATTAAGACCTGTAAAAATTATTAATATTTACCTTAAAGGTATTTTCATCCTTTTAATATTTTCCATACCTACAAAAATCATAAATCTGTCAAAATAATCCCTGTTGTACACCATACGTACAAGTGGGGTACAACTCAATTACATGGGATATGGCATTAGAGATTTATATTCCACATTTAATTAGTTTCATGGTCACTTTACCCAATTTGGATGATCCATTTTCAATCTTTTATCTATCAAGTCTAAGTTGGGGTTTGCGAGTGTTTTAGAGAGGTATCTGGTCTTAGCCTTAGTTCATAAAGACTATATGTTGGAGTTATGAAAAAATTCCACTTATGGTTTATTTATGACCCTATATAAAGTACATAAACACCTTATTACACCATTCAAAGTATCATGAAAGTTCTAAGCATCTCAAGATGGTCACTCGTGTCTTTTCTATGTATTGTGTAGGGTTTGAGTGTTTTCAAGCCAAGAGATGGATTCTTGATGATTTTTTAAAAAAATGAATGTTGAATCACATTTTTTATCCTATAATAAACATATCTCACATGGTCTCAGTGTCTATTTCGTCCCAATAATGATGATGGATTACTTTTAGGTACTAGGCCTAAACTACGTCTAATAAGCCTTACCTATAACTTTATGGTTCAGACCTTGTTGATGACCATTCATACCTCTAAGATGGTTTAAAAACATTATTATTATCCTAATTAATGTGATCCAAATCATTATAATTATCTCCCAAAGCTGAAATTAAAAATGACCTTCTATTTTGGGCTAGGCTTGATCATGCTTAACTAGGTCTGCCTGTAAACCCTATAGTTTGGATTACCATGTTTGATTTCAAAATTTCATACTTGGTTTCCCATGTTTTATTGGTTATATTTCAACTCTAAAAATCCTACTTAAAGTTTTTCCTAGCTTCTAGTTCACTATCTTAGCCCATACTCCAAAATTGTAGGTTTTGGTGCAAAGGGAAAGTGCCCCCTATCTGAGACAAAATAAGGGGGAATCCCTTGTTTTTTCATAAAAAAAATATTGGAAGGTTTTCATAAAGTTTTATGGATTATCCATACCAAAATTTATCTTATAACCCAACCATTTGACCCTCTAAATACCTCAAAAACCAAGACTGAGTTTCTTAGGGCAGACTGTGTGGCACTTTTAACAAGTTGATTGAGTTTTGATTGTTTGGGGACCCTTTCCTTACCATATGATCATGTAAATTAGATACCAATTTTTATATTATCACATTTATTTCCTCTAATCTCTTTCTAACACCTTGACCTCTCAAACCACCTCTATGCTCTTGAAAGCACAAGACTAGGTCTGGCATGGCTGACTGTGATAACTTCTCCTCCACCCCTGCCTATAGGTGTAAATGTTATCAATTAGCTTTTTCATAATTCCAAAAAACTCCTAATAAATCCTTTTATATCACTAAACATTTCTTTCCTGCAAATAATCTAAGTTTCGAACCATCCCAACTACACATTGAGCTAGCTCACTGCCCACTTGATTGAGACATGCTTGTTGACCTTGTATGTAGGTAGAGGTGGCTATCATAAATATTCTATATGGTGTTTATTCATCCTCTAAAAATCTCTTGAGGTCAAAATATTTGCATTTGATCTATTTCTTACCTTAAATACCCTTCAAAAACCATCAATACATCAAAAACTCACCTTTTTCCTCCCTGGCTATAGGCACACATTGTAAGGCCTATGTAAAGACAAGGTAGGTGGATTAGGCTTGAAAATATTACTTATACCTTTTCCCATGATCATGAGGTACCTTTATGTCACCTTAGTCCTCTTTCTCAACACATGCATTCAAAACTATCCTTTTAATTGTTATTCCAAGAGACCTTTCATCTTCATACAACTGTAGGTGCCAATTCTATGGAAAAGGAGACCTCTAGGTTGTTTGTAGGCTAGTGTGGAGTCTAATAATTTAATTTCATATTATCCTTATATTCCTTGGCACCATGGTATTATTTTCACCCACAATATTTATCTAGTGTAGGTTCTAGACCTTTATATTTGTACTTTTGGTCTTAGGGGTCTCTTAGGCTTGGAAACCTATAGATGACACTAAATAATTTTAGTGTGTAAAAGCATGACTTGAGAACCTCAAACACTAGGATTATTTAATCTTCCATTCCCCTTATATTACAATTGGATATCCCCATGGTAGGACTATCAAAAGCTCATAATTAACCTTCCCTAAACCCACTCTTATATTTCCAAATCAAATCACAAAAAGGTAAAAGCTCTCTATTTTCTCACTTCAGGGAAAAGTTTCAAGACTCATATTCTTCTAATTGGAAGGTTTCCTCAACAAATAGTGTACTACCAAGAGTCAACATTCAATTCCTTCATCTCAACTTATAAAAAATCCTTCAAGGCACTTGTAGGTGCATATTTCTGAGTATAAGGTAGTGAGTGGTGAAATTAGACCAAGAAAAAGCCTAGAAGAGGCTTCTTGAATTCATGAGACTTCCAAAACCAGGAAGACAATGAAAAAACCTATAAAGAGGCCCTGAGAAACACATAAAGCATCTGAACTTCTCAAAACAAAGCAAAAGATTCTAGAATAAGCTCAAACATGGACACCTCATGGATGTGAATGCATAAAAAGTTGCCTAGCTTCTTAGTGATGGTTCATAAAGGAGGAGCCATGAAACTTAGAATTATAGCCATGAATTTGAAGCTAAGACTCCCTTTAACCCCTAAGAACATTACTCCCAACTCCACCTGTATGGACTGTACCAAGTATTTGAAATTGACTCTTCTTGGCTTGCAAAGGCAAGAAAGAAGGAGAAAAAGAAAAACTTGGTCTCTCTGATGAAAACTCTACAAACTAGGTGTCGAAGAGACCTTAGGGAGTTGAAGAGATACTAGGCCCATGTTTTTAGCTAAAGAGGGGCTTCCCAAGTCCGTACAAGTGCCATTAATGACCTATTTTCAAGGATATCTCCCTATTTTCATGCATGAAACTACTTCCTAACTACCTATGACTAATTCCTAACATGTTATGACCTCCTCCACATTGAAATCAAGCTTGGTGATAAATTGTTCCCTTGACAAGCCCATATAAGTCATTTAATGAACCCAAAAAGTGACCAAAAGTTATTTTTTCATATGAGACATGGTAAAGGACAAAATCATGACTTAGTAACACCTTAAAACATATAAATGACCATATTAGGACATTTTAAAGATAATTTAAAACTTTGACCAAAGTTGACCATAGTTGATCAAAGTTGACCTTGGTTAACTAGACAAGTACAAGGAAGCTAGGCTTAGACCAAGGTTAGATTAGTGATAGGTGAGGTATTTAGACACACATGAGACCCTTTTAGACATATGGTAACTTTTAAAAAAGTTTCAATATGTATGGGTTGACCCAATTTGACTAAAGTTCAAATTTGGTCAGTAGGTAGTGGGGATGATGTTATACTAATATACACCCTAGGGAGGAAACATTTAACATCATATAGGTTGAAGTTTCCTTGCACAAATAATCTGGTAGAGTATGAAGCACTAGTCCTAGGATTGCAATTTTCATTGATGTGTAAGGAAAATAAACTAAAAGTATTTAGTCACTCTGAGTTGGTGGTCAACTAGATCAAGACTAAATTTCAATGTAAGCTATCATTACTCAATAGGTATCAGCACAAGACTTGGGACCTAATCAATATGCTTGACACATTTAATATCATGAGGAAAATCAATTAGCTAACTCATTAGCATCTATGGCAGCTAACTTGAACCCCTTAGGTGACACTAAGTTATAAGAGTTCTCTATGGACCTTGTACCATGTCCCTCTATCCCTTAAAATGTGACAAACTTTTAAGTCTTTCAGGATGACTAGAAAATCATCTAGTTTCTCAATAGTGAGGGAATATTTGAGACCCAACTTAAAGATGAGAAATATAGAGAAAACCTAAGGAATGAGATGGATAAAGATGGTATTCTTATTATTCATGGGAACAAGATCGTGAAAGGGGTGATCTCATTATAGATAGAATTTGATACTTTATACCCCACCTTATAAGATTAAAAAACCCAAGTTTGAGGACTAAAAGTGCTAACTCATCAACCTCAATCCTGCACAAAATCCCCAGATGATCAATGTAGGTCATGACTAGACAAACTACGAATGAGAAAAGTTATGAAAATCAATGATAAGATATAAGGATGTAATCACTTGGTCCTATGTAAACCTCAAGGTATTTGACCCTAGAGTGATCAATCACACTATTCCCCTCAAACCTAACAAGAAACCATTGAGGTAAAGATAAAGGTTACTAAATCCAATCATAGAGCCCTTATTATACAAGGAATTGCATACATTACTTTCTATAGGGATAATTTTACTAGTCTATCACTCCACTTGGGTGACCAAATTGGTTCCTATGTAAAAGACAAATGGATAAATAGGCCTATGTATAGACTTATAGAACTTATACTAAGTATCAGATTAATGCAATTACCCATTGTTATCCCTTGATGAAGTAATCCAAATGCTAAGTGGATATAAAATGATGTCCTTTTTGGATGGATTTTTAGGATACAATTAGGTCTTAGCTAATTAGAAAGATAGAGTTAAGACTACCTTCACCACCAAATCAGTCACATTTGCTTCTAAATGTATGCACTTCAATTTTATCAACACTAGTATATCTTTCCAGAGAGTGATGGACTTTGATTTTGAGGGACTAATTATTAAGTACATAATAATCTATATGGATGACCTAACTGTGTTTGGATGACCTAACTATGTTTTCATAATATAGGTTAGATCACGGACATGATTTGGATAAATTATTTGAAAGATGAAGAAGGTATGGAATTTCCCTAAACCCAAACAAGAGTGTGTTTGGTGTCACCAAAGGTATGCTTCTCAACCAAATTATCATGAAATAAGGTATATTTATTGATCCCAAAAGGGAATATGTAATTTATAAACTGTCTTTAGCTAATAATAAGAAAGAATTAAACTCCTTTGGGAAAATTAACTTTTTACATAAGTTTATTTTTGGATTTTCTAAAATTGTAAAACCCTTGAATGCTCTATTGAAATAAGACACAAAAGTATAATAAAATGCCAAATCAAAGAAAGTTTTTTAGGATATCGAAGATGGCATTATGCAAACCCTAGTCCTCATTATCCTAGATTATACACAATATGTATACCTCTACCCCTTTGTCTCATAGTACACTCTTATTTCTTGACTTACCCAAAGATTAGAGGGAAAAGATCACCTCGTTACTTTTATAAGCACCAATATCAAGAATGCCAAGATAAGATATTATACCCTATGCCCTAGTCAATGTAGTGATTAAGTTCAAACATTACATCCTGAAGAATAAAGTGCATAAAATTGTCATGGACCTATAAATAAAGTAGATGCTAGGATAAAATGAGTTAGGAGAATACATAGGCTGATGGATGACAAGATTGTAAGAGTGTGATTCAAAAATCAAACTAGCCAAACTAGCTAGAGAATAAGGCCTCACCCAGCTAATAAATGTGAGAATAATTATGTACTAATTAGACTATGGGAGAGTGATATAATCAAAATGGTATGTCCTGGTCATGTGCTTCTTACTTTATGGAAACACACCTCTGGGAGTCAACCACACAAAGAATAGGGCCCTTTGATTGAAGACTACACAATACATGTTAAATAAGGAAGTTCTCTTTAGAAGTAACTATGAAGGAATCTAACCTAGGTACATGTCACAAGAGGAATCCAAAGAAATAATGATAATTTTACATGAAAATTGGGATGTGCTCATCATACATAAAATGTCATGGCCAATAGATTTCTTCAAGTAGGCTACTAATGGCCCATAATGTGAAAAGATATTCATTCCCATGTTTAATTTTTCCATTAATGCTAGATATTTTATAAAATGGAAACCCATGTGGCAATGGTATTACTACCTATCATGGAGTCTACACCATTTTCCCAATGGGGACTAGATTTTTTGGGGGTCATCAACCCCAATTCATTAACTAGACATAAGTTTGTCCTCACAATAATGGATTATTGAAAGAAGTGGTCTGAGATAGTCATAACTAAAATAATCACCACTACCTAAGTCATCAAGTTTTGGGGAAACACCATAACCACTTGTTTTTAGGGTCCCCATCTCATTGGTGTGTGATAACGGTCCTACCTTCTAATTTATAAAATTCATAGAATGGGCCAATTAAAATGGAATCATGCTAAGGTTCTCATCCAATTTATACCCATAAGGGAACATATTGATAGAGTCCACTAATAATAATTTAATAGATGCCATCAAGAAGTTAGCTAGAGAGAATCCCCAGGAATTGCACTCATGTTTAAAGTTCACTTTATGGGAAAACCACACTAGGTGTAAATAAGACCTCAAAAGTTATCCCTTCCTTATATTTTATGGAGTGTATTCGATCATGTCAATCATGCTCAGGGTGTCAACTTATAAATTGATACAATAATTCATAGAACTAGAAGATAAGGTGAATTCAAGACTCCTAGACATAATTTGAATTAGAGGAATCATAAAATGAAACTCTATTAAGGTTTTAAAAACATTAAGATATAGCCAAAAGGTGTTTCTATAAGAAATATAATATCAATACCTTTAGAATCTCTAACCTAGTTGTTAGGAATAGGTTAAAAATTAATGCAAAACAATTTCATAGAATCACAATAACTAGATCTATAAAAAGAAATACATAAAAAACAAAATTAAAATGCACAATAAGAAGACAAGATTCAACATGGTTTACTCAATGTGGGTTACATCCATCAAGTAACACTTGCTCAAATCTTATTACAATCCGATAAGAGTAAAATCTACTCTTGGATCAGTCTTCTCATAATTACAATGCATAAATATTGTTTAGAACTGCACTCAATAAACTCTCTTAAATTCACACTTGAATTCACACTGTGTTCACCTTCTCAAATTTAGTTCTTCTGATGTATTACCTATTGTATGTCCATATATATATTCTTAGACATTGTACTTATTTAGAGTATTATTTTCCATACTCAAATTATCTGTCTGTACATTCTTATTACTTTTTAAATCTCAAGTCACTTTTTAATTTTTAAGAATAAGAAAAACTTCTTATATGATTGTTTATATTTATTTTTTAAATTTATTTATGAGTTAATTTAATGGTGAAGAATTTCTATTCACTTAAAATTATTAAGAAGAAGAAGAGCCCATAGACACCAAAGAGCACCAAACATCCTAAACTTTAAAAGGATTTCCTTTTATTTTTGACTTTATTAGAGAGAATCAATATGATGTCTTAATTATACACCAAAAATTAATAGAAGTGATGAAAATTTAAATTAAAATTTTCAACAAGGAGCTTATCATGCTCATGCTCATGCCCATACCTCATATTAATAGAAATAATGAACAACTTTTTTTAATAATTTAATTTCTAGATTTACATATTCCCATTTGAAACCTGATATCTATTTTTTGATAAATGTAATGGGGATGATATCATTCCATCACCAGAGTTATAAGTCTTGTTTCATGTTACATTTTCAAGGAAAGTATCTAGATATTTTAATTATTGTAGATGAGGCATGAAATTTGGTTGTGTCAAGTGTACTAATGGTTTGCATAAATATTATTCAATTATTTTTATGTAATTAACTATGTAGGTTAGATATGCTAATTACCTTTATTTTTTTTGGTACAAGAATGGTAAAATTAAAAGGGTCTACGAATGTGACTTCTAATCTGATAATGGTGTGATCAATGTAGAACCAACCATCACCCAATGACTTGAGTGATCTATTGATCTCTATTGATAGTATTGGCATTGGTATTGGCAAAAGAGGTTAAGATGGGTAATAGTAAAAACCATATATGATAAAGGTGAAGCTCAAACACCTTGTTGGATGGATCTTGAAAAATTCTAGATCCAAAAAATAATACAATAAACACACTAAATGACAAGCTTAAAACACTAAAATAGAATAGGCAGAATATGATCTAAAAAGACATAACCAAATATGCTAATATATTAATTCAAAATCTTATTAAAAATTCTGGTTACAAACTCCTTTTGACATAGTTAATGTTGTTTAATTTCAAACATAACACTTTTGTTCTATACCTTCTACTTTTCTATTAATATGTCTCAAATTGTTGTTGTTATGTTGTTTCTCTATATTCTAATTCTTGAGAAGTGTTGTCATTGATATCAAGGTTGATGTCATTGATGTTGAGTTTTATTTCATTGATGTCAAGTTACATATGGTGAATATACATGGTGAGTGGTATTTGAAGTATGATATTGTGTACTTGATGTGATAAGGAAGGCAATTAACATGAGATAATTTGAAGGAAACCTAATGACTCTTCTATTGAGAGAGAATTGAAGGAAACCTAATGATTATTATGTTGGTTGTTGTTATGGTTGTTACAGTGGTGTATAAATGTTATGTAAATAATGTTCTTGTTTGATTTAATTGAGGTAAGCATGCTTGAGTACTAGTTCTTGAATTATAACGTGTCTTGAGAATCCTAGTCTAGAGCATGTGAGAAAGTGTACATAATGAACTTTGGTGAAGTAATTAAGCACAAGATTATGAGAGGTTGTTTGGCATTATGTGATCATATAAGACAAGTGTAGATAATTCTATAAGTGTTTCAATGTCAGTTGTCAAGTGTGAAGTGCTTAAAAATCCTAGTCATAATATGAAGAGACATTGTGAGAAGGTATGAGTATGATGGTTTAGTGACATGAGTTCACATAGGTATGAATGGATGTATAAAATTTCTTGAGAATGCATATGAAGCATTGGAGTATTCATGAGAGTCTCAAAGTGAGTATACAGGGGTAATACTTTTAGTCCAAGTCTACAACTATGTTGGAGAGTTGTCAATGATGTCATGAAGGTGTCTTGGTGAGTAGATGAAGTGCCTTGATAGTCTACGTGACAAGGACAAAGTATGCAATGCACTTTTCCTAGTATTCTTGAAGATGGCTTGGTTGATCTTTAGTTTTGGCATGGTTAGAGATGTTTAGGGATAAGTATGGTAGTTTGAGGATGTGTAAGGGGTCATTTAAGAGGTCTTTTATGTTTTGAGTGCTTGTGTGCATTAGTGGTATTCATCTAGTTTTTCATATTTTTCATCTAGACATTTTAGTTTAGTGGCAAATAAATCTGAGTAGGGATTTTACTGACATCACCATTGATATGTATGAATGATTCATGGGGAATTAGTCATATGGGTGTGATCACATTAGTCCCAAGTTGCTCTGGTCTAAGTTTCAAGTAATGCATTAAAATATAATATAAGATATGAGGATTCAAAGTTAGATTCTTAGATAGAATCCACTAAGTTTCCATATCCAAATTTGTAAAGGACCTCAAGCAGAGCTGAGTAAGCATATTGATGTAGTCATATTTTGCACATGTGGTAGTTTAAAAAGGAGTTGATCATATGGGTTTATTCAATTTTATACCTAGTTTTTATGTGCTAGATTTTAGGTCATGTGATGAATCATGACAAAAGATATGCAAGTGCAAAGTTGGGCTCCCAAGAAGTTTGACTATGTGTTCCCATACTTAGCCAAATTTTCATGTGGCAAGAAAAGCTGAGTAGGAATTTTGATAGTGTTATAATTCACATGCATGAAGGTGTCAAGAGAAGTTGATCATATTGGTTTGTTTAGTTTTATGCCTAGTTTACATGCACTAAATTTCATGTCATGCAATGAAGTGCATCAAAATATATGCATGTGCAAAGTTGGTCTTCCAAGTAGTTCTAGGCATGGTTGGCTTTGTGGCAAAAAAAATTGAGTGAATAGATTAATGGTGTTATATCTCACACACATGAAGGTTCTAAGATCAGGTTGATACATGAATAGATTCCCATATGAAAGGTGATCTTATGATCCAAAATTTAGATCATGAATCTAAGCACAGTAAAATGTATTGAGGTTCATAGTTGGCTTCTGAGATAGATTGCAATAGTCTCCATACTTAGTTAATTTTGCACAAGGTAAACTTTGAGTAACTCTCAAGAAGATAAATGGAGTGTGTGTTCTCCAAAATTTTAGGAAGTAGTGAGATGGTAAGAATTTCTTGATGTTTAATGACTGAACAAAGGTAAAGGATAAGGATCTAACAATGAGTGGGTGTTCTTACAGGTACACATTTATGATGTGTAGTAAGTCAAAGTGGTCAACCTATTTGATGTTTAATGATGTTAAAGTTTGATCTTATCCCATGAATATCAATAAAGTGAGTTATTCCAAAATGTCAGGAGGACATGAGATGAGGTCAAGGTGTTCAATGTTTAATTGTGACCATTGGAAGTCAAATGTTTGAATTTAACACAAGGAAAAACTAGAGATCTGTATTTTGCTTATAACTTTTGATACAAAATGAATTTAAAAGTGATGTAAAATGAAAAATTATAGAGGACCCCATGTCACATCCAAATAAAGAATTTTTAAGGTTTGATTTTTTGTAAAATCAAAGTTATTTAACTTCAAATGTGACTATGTGTTTGACATTCATCTGTTAAAAACTTGAAAAGGATAATTGAGCTCTTTATGTTGGTATTTTAATGTTTCATGATCACTTAGCTATTTAGGAGTGTTTTAGACTCTATGAATATGATTTTTATGGTCTTTGGAGGTTTGAACAATAGATATTGTGTATGAACAAAGGTTTAGAAGTTGATTATGTATTTGTTTATAGTGTTCATGTGTATAAGGTATATGTTTGAGTTGATTGAGCATTCATAGAGGTGACCAGAGTTGACTATGATCATTTAAGGATGTTTACAAGGACATAAGGAGTGAATGCATGTATTTAAAAGTGATCATGTGTTGTTTTTTTGCTTGATGAAGTGCTAAATGGGTCAATAGGTCTCCATGGGACCTATAAGGTGCTAGTACGACCTAATTAAAAGGTGTAACTGCTTAAGGGTGACTTGTAGATGCTATGGACAACCTATGAATATTTTTTTGAGCTATGTATTGATATGAGATAAGCCTTAAGGGTTAAGGCAAGTCTAATCACCAACCAAGATGTTATTTATCATGAAGGCTCTATATATAGAGAAACTAAAGGAGATGGTTTCTAGGCTTGGGTGAGAAGAGTGTTTGTTGAAGCAAAGAAGAAAGGATAGGTAATGTACCTATTATATGAGTTGATGAGTAGAGCAATTTATTGACTATGTGTATGACCTATAGGTCATATTTTTTATGTCAGAATAGCACTCTTGTAGTTTGAGGATATGTGAAGAGGTCTAAGTATGTATATGAGGGTAATTTAATTGAAGAAGGAGAGAGATTGTGGCATGCCTATGTGAGAGTCCTATATGAGATAGAGAGGAATTTTGTGAATGGGTTATAAAATTAGATATTCATAATTAGGTGTTAAAGACATCAGTTTAACATGGAGGTGTTCACTTCATAATAACATCTAAAGGACTTGATCTTTCTAAGGGGAAATTGCTCCTTGTGAAATAGGTGTTTCACTAAAGGCCTTTGGTAAAAATTACTTGTTCAATAGGTGGTCACAAATACTTGATCATATTAGGGTATGGTGCTCCTTGTGGAATAATTATTTCACTAAATCCTGGTTAGGAGGACTTGACTAGCCTCTTGTTTGTAATACCTTGTAGGACAAGTAGTCCAAGTGTTTGTAGGCTTGAGAGTGGATGTTATTCCCTAAGAGGGTTTTCTATGTAGATATTTTGTTGTGTGTGTGATCTTGAATAATATTCATTATTCATTTCTATAAACATCTTGTATGATTCATAAATGATTATATTGAAAGCTTAAATGTTTAAAGGGTTTAGAAATTGAATTGGATTATTCACCACCACTGATTCATTCCCCACTCTCAGTGGCTTGTACCTCTAAATTTTTGTATTAGATAAAGTCCTTTGATAAATTATTCACAACTTGAAGGTGATCCAAGGTACAATATGGGTAGTCATCAAATGCAAGAAGGTTTCTATACTAAGTAAGCAACAATGTTTAATGTATCTAATTATACTTTTTGGAGTGAAATAATGAGGACATCCATTATGTCCCTAGGGGTTGATGTATGGAAATATGTTGTGGATGGTTATGTTGTTCCTACTCCTCCTCATCCATATAGTGTTGTAGACAAGAAGATATTTGAGAATAATTCTAAGGTAGTGAATGCCATCACTTGTGGTCTTACAAAGACTGAGTTCACCAAGTTAATCCACTATAAATCTGCTAAAGAGATATGGGAAAAAATGAAAATCATTTATGAAGGAGATTCAAAGGTTAAGACTGCTAAATTACAGACTAATACAAGTCAATTTGAAAGTCTCAAGATGAAAGAAGAAGATTTTGTGGCATACTTTTTATAGAGAGTTGATGAAATTGTGAACATCATCATAGGTCTTGGAGATAACCTTGAAGAGGCTAATATAGTTCAAAAACTATTAAGATCTATATCCATTATGTTTGATCTAAATGTATCTGCTATATAAAAAATTTGTGATCTTACTCAGTTGAAGATGGATCAATTGCATGGCACCCTTACTACCTATCAGATGAGAGTAACAGATGATATACCAACAAAGAAGGAAGTAGCTTTCAAGAATGAAATGAAGCCAAAGATTAAGTTCCAAGGTAAGAAACCCAAGGAGGATGACATTTATGATATAGATGAGGATGAACTAATTATTTTTATTTATAGGAAATTGAAAATAGGTTCAGGTGAGTATAAGGGTAAACTACCCCTCAAATTCTTCAATTATGGAGAGGTAGGACATTTTGATAATAAGATCCCTCATAAGTATAATAATAATGATGATGAAGAGCATGATCAAGGTCATGAAGATGACAAGAGATCATTCAAGTCTAATAAAATCAAAAATGGTTTCAAAAGGTTTGACAAAAAGAATAAGTAATTTAAGGACAAGAAGAGTATCTACACCAAATAAGATTGAATCTCATCATATGAGAGTGAAATCAGTGACTCAGAGTATGATCATGAAGATGATGGTATTAATGAAGATGAATCCCTCTTCATGGTTGAGGAAGGTAATTGCTCACATCAAATAGAGTCTACTTGGAGTGATTTAGATGATGATAAAGATGATGTGGTCTATGAAACTGAATTGATAAAGACCCTAGAAGAATTGAAGATTGAGAAGAAGATTAACAAGAAGATGAAGTCATAAATTAAGGACTATGAGGATTAATTCAGTGTATTTTAGGCAAGAATGAATGAAGATGCTAAGGAGCATGAAGATATGTTCAAGCATCTCAGTTTTCAATTGAAAATCCTATCTATAAGCTAGAAAGTTAAAGAATATGAATGTTCAAGGTATTTAATTGAAAATGAGTCATTAAAAGATGAGTTAACAAATACATCTAGTAAATTGAAGTCATTTGTGAGATTTGAAAAGAGGTCAAGTGATCTAGATAATATTTTGAATGATCAAAAGCATGCAAGAGATAGAACTGGTCATGGATTCAAAGAAGAACTAAAGAATGCATCTCAAGATAATATGAAGACTAATGTGAACAAGGACAATCAGACCTTAAAGGTCAACAATCAATCAAAAAATTAAGGTTTTGGTAGAATAAATACAAATCGGACAAGACAACCAAATGCCATGACGTATGTAAATTTCAATGGCTATTGTTATCCTTTTAATTATTTTGGGCATAGATATAGAGAATGTAAGAGACCTATTAGAAATGAGTTTGCGTGGAAATATGATGGGGGTCATCATTTAAGAGGTGTGAGCAAGGTTGAGTGTTTTAACTATCATGATGTGCGACACTTTGTAAAACATTGTCCATTTAAAGACGTGTAGCTAAGTTCCCTTCAAAAGGTATTGAGTTCTATAGTTGTTATGACATAGGACACATTAAAATATTTTGTCCAAATCAATAAAGTCAATCTGATTTTTCCTTAAGAAGAATAGTTTTCTACAAATGTGAACAAGTTGGTCACATTTCTAGGTTCTACAAGTAAAGGCCCACAATTTAGAATAGGTCCAATCAAGCTCTTAGAGTACAAGGAAGAATACAAGTTAACATATGGAAACCAAAATTAGTAAGTATAATCCATGATGAGACTATAGTTCCAAGTAATCTTTTTGCTATGGTGGAGAATTCTACAGAAGTTGAAGAGTGCCTAGGGATCTCATTATCTGATCATGTTGTAAATAAAGAGACCAAGCTCAAGGAGAAGACTAAGATGTTGGTTGAGGCTAGTTTTGATATGTTTATGGATCTAATTGAACATTATGTTGTTGTTAATAAAGTTTCATATAAATAACATCATTTGATAGTCCTTAGTGATTAGGTTCCTAACTATGAAGTGGATTCTTCAGATGAAAGGTATGTCATGAATCTATGTTGTCTCCATTTATTATCAATCCAATTTTAGAAGAAAAGTTTAATATTATAGTGAAATCACATGTTGTTTATCTTAAGCCTAAGAAGAAGAAAAATAAATATAAGTATCAAATTACCAAGGAGGAGATGGAATAAGAGGAGTTGTGGGCAACTCCTAGTTTTACATTGTTCTAGGACATTATGAACTAGGGTGTCTCTATCTATGTTTCTTAGGAGACATATTTCTTATGGAGAAGCAAGTATGTGTGCTCAAGATCATAATGCTAATAATTATATTGAATTTCATTAGTTAAGGGGGAACAACAATTTCATGAGATTGTTTTAGAGGTTTGTGAAGGAGCTATAGTACAGGTTCAGATTGGGTGTTTCTAGGTGGCTTAATGAGATTGATGGAATGTTAACAAGAGTTTGGTGCTCAGAAAGGTCAAAAGTCATGGCATATTAAGTCAAGGTTTTGAAAGGTGTAGATGATAAAATATTGACCCAAAAGTGTGTGATGGTTGTCTCCAAGTGTATAAGAAGTTTTAGAAGTGTACATTGACCATAAAGAGGTTTGTTGACTTTATTTGTTTTAAGATTCTAGGGTTTTGGGCTCTTTTATAAAAGTGGTTTGCCTTGTTAATTGACATTTGAGGCTTCTTAATAGGTTGTATGGGCCTAATGGGTTTTCAAATCAAGCTTCATAGAGATCCGAAGGTTTATGGTTTTCAAGTTACTCAAGTTTTTGTCATGTTGGAGGCTTAATTGGCTAGTAGGTTTGTAAAGGAAATATGTTGCAAAGGATAAACTAAGTGATTAAAACTGGTGTGATTGAGGGGACATATGATATTTATTCACATATGATGTTTTAGGTCTTGAATATATTTATATTAAAATTTGTGGTCTTTACAAGTTCTAGGTAGGGCTACAAAGAGACTAAACAGGCCTAGTGAGAAGAAGAGTGATTTTTGTTCAAGGTTATCCAAAAGAATAAGGCAGGTGCAATGAGTATTTCAAGGTGAGTTCTCAAATTGGTTTAGATCATGTTTCCTATTTGATGAGTGGCAAGAATTTATGTTGTTGGTTCTTGAGGTGGCTTGAGACAGAAGGCTAGTAAGCCTCTATGGTGGTTCTTCATGGTGTATGGAGATTTGAAGATGCTCAAGAGGTGAAATGGCTTAGATATATTAGGGGGAGTCCCTCTTAGATTTTTCTTGGTGATTTCAATCAAATTTTAGTTTTTTTGTGTGGTTCCAGTGCTTGGTTGAAGAAGAGTATTGGCATATTGCAAGAGGAAGTTGTCAAGGCAAGAAGAGGTAGGTTCAAGTTAACAGGGGGTTTGTACTATCTTTATAATATGGTATTCTCCTACTAGTAGTCTTTTAAGTTCCTCAAGATCATTTGGTTCTCACTTTGTCATTGTGTCAAAGGGGGAGAAAGTTCCTATTTTGAGAGTGCTTGAAGAGAGAGAAAAAAGGTGAGTTATTTGATGGGTGTTAACGTCAATGACAAAGGGGGATATTATTGGAGATTTGTTAATGATGTCATGATGATGTCATGAAGTTGTCCTAGTGATTAGATGAAGTGCCTTGATATTCTAAGTGATAATGACAAAGTGTGCAATGTTCTTGTCCTAGTATGATTGAAAAAGGCTTAGTTGATCTTCAGTTTTGTCATGGTGATTTGAGGATGTAAAAGGGGTCCTATAAGAGGTTTTTTAAGCTTTGAGTGCTTGTTTTTATGATTGATATTAATCTAGTTCTTCATCTTTTTCATCTAGAGATTTTGGTCCAATGTTAGAGAAATCTAAGTAGGCAATTTGTTGATGTCACCATTGCTAGGTATGAATGATTCAAGGGGAGTTGGTCATATGGGTGTGATAAAATTAGTCCCAAGTTGCTATGGTCCATGTTTTAGGTCATGCATTGAAATATAGTAGAAAATGTCAGGATGGAAAGTTGACTTCTCAGATAGAATTCACTAAGTTTCCATACTAAGCCAAATTTGTAAAAGAGTTCAAGCATAGCTGAGTAAGCATATTGATGTAGCCATAATTTGCACATGTGGCAATTTCAGAAGGATTTAATCATATGGGTATGTTTGGTTTTATACCTAGTTGTTATGTGATAAATTTTAAGTCATGTGACAAAGCGCAATAAAAGATAGGCAAGTTCAAAGTTGGGCTCCCAAGGAAGTTTGATTGTGTTTTCCCATAGCCAAATTTGCATGTGGCGAGAAACACTAAGTAGGAATTTTGATGGTCTTATAATTCACACATGTGAAGGTGGCAGGATAAGTTGAGAATGTGGGTTTGTTTAGTTTTGTTCCTACTTTATATGAGCTAAATTTTAGGTCATGAAATGAAGTGCATCAAAAGATATGCATGTGCAAAGTCGACCTTCTAGACAATTCTAGGCATGGTTGGCTTTGTGGCAGAAAAATCTGAGTGAGCAGATTAATAGCATTATATATTTCATGTGAAAAGTTTCTAGGATTAGGTTTACATGAATGGATTCCCATATGAAATTTTATCTTATGATCCAATTTCAGATCATGCATCTATGCACAACAAAAGTTATTGAGGTTCAAAGTTGGCTTCTCAAACAAATTGTAATGGTCTCCATACTTAGTCAATTTTACACAAGGTAAAGTTTGAGATACTCTCAAGAAGATAGATAGAGCATGTGTGCTCCAAGATATTAGAAATTAGTGAGACGACAAGAAGTTTTCAAAGTTTAATGACTGAGCAAAGGTAAAGGATAAGGATCTAACAGCGAGTGGGCATTCGTATAGGTATAGATCTATGGCGCACAATAAGTCAAAGTGATGATTGATATTTAACAAGATTAATGTTCAAGATTGATGGATTGAGTTGTTCAAAAGTTTCAAGAGGAAATGAGATGAGGTTAAGGTGTTCAATGTTTAACTATGATTGTTGGAATTCAAATGTTTGAATTTAACATAGGGAAATACCAGAGTTCTATATTTTGCTAATAACTTTAGATACAGAATGAATTTGAAGGTGATGTAAAAATCAAAATTGTAGAGGACTTCATGGTACATCAAAAGAACCTAGTCTGAAGTTTTGTGTGTTTGTACTATCAAATTTATCAAACTTCAAAGTTTATTGTGTGTTTGACGTTCATCTGTTAAGAACCTAAGAACGATAATTCAGCTCATTTTATTGGTATTTTGATGTCTTATGATGATTTAGATATTTGGAAGTATTTTAGACTCTATGAGGATGATTTGCATGGTCTTTGGAGGTTTGGCCAATCAATATTTTGTATGAATAAAGGCTTATAAGTTGACTATGTAATCATTCATAGTGTACAAGGTCTATGTTTTAGTTGATTGAGCATACACATAGGTGAGAAGATTTGCCTATGATCATTTGATGTCAAAGGGGACATAAGTCTCTATGAGGCCTATAAGGTCTATTATGGCCTAATTGAAAGGTGTAGTTACTTAAGGGTGACCTATAAATGATATGGTTGACCTATAAAGATTGTTTTAAGTCATGTCTTGATGTGAGAGAAACCTTAAATGTCAGGGCAAGTCTAATGGCCAACCGAGATGTTATTTATCATGAAGGATCTATATATATATATATATATATATATATATATATATATATATATATATATATAAACCAAAGGAGACGATCTCTAATCTTTGGTGAGAATAATGTGTGTTGAAGCAAAGAAGAAAGGATAGGTAGTGTGCATGTTGGATGATTTGATGAGCAAAGTAGTTTGTTGACTGTGTGTATGACCTATATGTCATATTTTTTATGTCAGAATAGTTGTCTTATAGTTTGAGGATATGTGAAGAGGTCTAAGTATGTGTATGAGGGTAGTTTGAGTGAAGAAGTAGAGATATTTTGGCATGCCTATGTGAGAGGCATGTATGAGATAGAGAGGGAGTTTATGAAAGAGTTATAAAATTAGAGATCCATCATGAGGTGTTGAAGACATCAATTCTAAGGTGGAGGTGATCACTTCATAGGAGGGTCTAAAGGACTTGATCTTCCTTAAGGCTAGTTGCCCTTTGTGAAACATGTGTTTTACTAAAATCCTTTGGTCAAAAGGACTTGATCAAGGTTTTGGGTCAAAAGGACTTGACCAATAGGTTGTCATAAGGACTTGATCATCTTAGGGGTTGGTGCTCCTTATCAAACAATTATTTCACTAAATCTTGATCAAGAAGACTTGACTAGTCTCTAGTTTGTAATACCTTATAGGACAAGTAGTCAAAGTATTTGGAGACTTGAGAGTGGGTTTTATTCTGTAAGAGGGTTTCCCATGAAGATCTTGTGTTGTGTGTGTGATCTTGCATTATCTTCATTGTTCACTGCTATAAACATATTGTATGCTTCATAAATGGTTCTATCTAAATCTTAATTATTTGAAGCATTTGTAAATTAAATTGAAATGTTTGCCACCATTAATTCATGCCCCCCCTCAATGTCTTATACCTATAATAAACTAGACCAGTTCTAGACCCTACCTGGCCTAATGAGGTATAATGGTATATTTTCAAGATAGGTGAAGGATGTATAATTGTTTATAATCATTAGATAGGTTACTTTAATATTTGATTGAAATGAATATCATATGGAGAGATGCATATAGGTCATTTCTAAGGCCTAATATGGTTTGTAAGTCAAAAACTAGAGAGCAAAGAGAGATAATGTGGCCTAATGAGGGGTCATGATCAGTTTTTAGAGTGTTTAAGATTATGTAAGCATTATCAGAGGCGATTTATGTTGTTTCAATTATGTTCTTGTATTTTGAGGTCATAACATGAAGGACAATGCATGAAAAGTTTTTTTAGGACTCTCAAGTACACAAAATGAAGGGTTCTCAACCCGAGAAGGAGTTCTTTTGCTCATTAGCCCATCAAACCTATGCATAGTAACATAAGCTAATCATGGTAGATGGGGAAGGTTCCTAGATGAATACTCCAAGAATTTGTTTTTTAAATTAGGGGTTATGATTTATGAATGATTGTTAGGAACGAAAATAGGTTTAAACCCTCCAAGAACCCTAATAAGGACCTGATGTTGAAGATATTGATCAAGAGTACCAATAATAGTTTGGTATGGCTATATAAGTGACTAGAGATTGTATTCAACTTTTTCCTTCACCTCTAGGTGTGATGAGTTGTCATGTGTGTGAGTAGACCCTACTTAAAAGTGCACATTTCTAAGAACTGTTTTGTAAATGTTAGAGTTGACCAAGTCAAAATATGTAAATTGATGAAGGTTGAATCTTGAGACTTATATTTGATGTCTATGGTAGTTTTTGGATATGTTATAGCCCTAAAATATGCTAAATTGGTCATTCACGTTATCTAGTTGCTAACATGCTTAATGGTGGAAATAGTGAGAAACCCCATAAACAGTGAGAAGATGATTAGGGATGTGTTATCATGGAATAGTAATAGAACCAAGTACATGGAGATGTTATTCAAGACTTTTAAGATGTGCTCATATTTGGTATAAGTGTTGGAGGAAATTAATTATAGTAAAAAAGTTACTCACAAGCTGACTTGTTTGGTTCAGATGAGATAGTGAGATACAAGGTCATGAGATTGGCCTGCAAGACCAATATTTTCCATTTGACTATATTATATTTCTATCCAAGAATGGTCTATAGATGTAAGAGGATCATCTAATTTCATAACATGTCTATGGAAGTAGTCAGATGGATGTAAAGTCTACATTTATCAATGGAAATTTAGAAAAAGAAGTGTATATAGATCAACTTGAAGGTTTCTCTTTGTTAGGAAATAAGGATTATGTTTTCAGAATAAAGAAAGCATTAAATGGGCTAAATCAAGCCCCTAAAGTGTGGTATGTAATACTTTATATATACATGCTTGATCAAGGTTTCAAGAGAGATATTGCTAATAGCAATATTTACATTAAAATAGAAGGTGAGCATCAATTAATTATAGTTGTGTATGTGGATGATACTATCTTTAGTAGTGACTATGACAAGATGTTTAAGGAGTTTGAAGAAGTATGAAACAAGAATTTGAGATGTCTATGCTAGGGAAACTATCATTTTTTCTTGGATTACAAGTAGTTCAATCAGATAAGGGAATCTTCATCTCTCAAGCTAAGTACATTAAGGAAATGTTGAAGAAATTTGATATGGAAGATAGTAAATCAGTAAGTATTCTAATGAAAAAAATTTGCAAGTTGGGTTAAGAAGATAAGTCATTAGAAGTCAATAAGACCTTGTAGAGATCTATGATTAGAATCCTATTGTATATTATTGTATCAAGACCTAATATCATATAGGCAGTAGGTCTGGTAGCTAGATTTTAGGAAAAATGAAAAGAGACACAATTACAATTAGTCAAGGTACTATGGACTTTGGTTAATGGTACTCGAAAAGTAAGGATTTCACTTTTCCAGTATATACTGATGCAAATTGGGCATGTATTATTGATTATAAAAAGAGCATAAGTGGTGATGCATTATTTTTTAGAAAGAGTCTTATGTCATGGTTGAGTAAGAAACAACCATCAGTTTTCTTGTCCACGGCTGAAGATGAATACATAGCAATAATATCATGTTGCACACAAGTTTTATGGATAAATAGACCTTGAGTGACTTTAATATTAAGAATGATAGTCCAATTTCTATATTTTGTGAGAATACCAATGCCATTAACATCTCAGAGAATCCATTCCTGCATTCCAGGACTAAGCATAATCCAATCAAATATCATTTTCTAAGGGGCAGGTAGCTAATTAGATTGTCAAACTAGAGTATGTAACCACAAAAGAACAAGTTCTAGACATTTTTATAAAACCTCTTCCAAGGGTAGCATCTAAGTTCTTAAGGTAGGAATTGGGTATAACTCCATCTATTAGTCACTAATTAAGGTATGGACTGAGGGGGAGCTAACCTTTGGGCATATTTTAGCTCCAAGGATCAAGATTCAAGAGTCTATGACAGTCAAAAGATGTTCAAGTGACAGTGAATAGTATCTTACAATTTTTATAAGGAGAAGTTTATGGAATTATCATTAGAGAAATGAAGATGGATATTATAAATTTTGAAGAAGCAACACTTTATTTGGGTCAAATAGATTTCAGGTTGCGCACCCCTTTGCCATTGATGTTGAATGTGGAGAATTTGTAAGCTAGGGGAAGAATTTGCAAGCTAGGGGGAGAACTATTTTCTAGTTGATTTTGGTGAAGAAATGACAAAGGAAAGAGTAAACCAATGTAAAGTTTTGGTATAAAGGTATTTTTATTGAATGATAAAATCTGCTCAGGTAATTAAGCTTGTAAAGATTTGCTATCAATGAAAAGGGGGAATTTGTTAAGATGTTGTCACTGATGTCAAAGAGTTTGCTATTTAGTAAAGAATATATTCATTGATGTCAAGGAATTTTTACATGCAGATATAGATTGCCTAAGACTTACTATGGATTACATCAGGTATGCTATAGACTACATTAGGTATGTTATAAACTACATCAAGGGTGCTACGAACTACATCAGAGTTGTTATGAATTACATCAAGTTTGATATGGACTACATTAGACTTATTATGGACTGCATCAAGCTTACTACATACTACATTAGAATTACTACAAACTACATTAGGCTTGCCATGGACTACATCAGGGATGCTACAAGTTGCATCAGAGCTGTTATGAACTGCATCAAGACTACTATAGACTTAATCAAGCTGATACTAGATGTATTCTAATGATTTCTTGGTCTATCCCATCTTCATTTCACTTAAGACAACCTATGTGAATGGGATTTTACATAAGCTAATGTGAATTATATTTTCAAAAGAGAATAAATCATTAGACAACTGACTATAAAATTTTGTTTGGCTGACTTTCAAGAGGTTGTTGATCAATATCTTGTATATAAGCAAGATCAAATTGTCCCTTTCAAGAGTAAATTAAATAAGACTGAATATATAAATTTGCTAATGAGCATAGTATAGGTCTATTGAGAAATGAATGGCCAAAGAGGATGATTAGAGAAATTCACTAAAGAGCAGAGTAGAGGTCTGTTGAAGAACAGAGGGCCAGAGAGGCATGAGTATGAAATCATCAAATGATTCATAGTTCATACAAAATTAGCTAAAAGATATGACCAGTAAAGAAAGAGAGGATATAGTCTTTGTAAAATAAAGATCAGAAAGGAAGAGAGCCTAATGTATCTATTTGATTGATAAAGAAAAAAAATAATAGATTAAATGTGAGGTTGATAAGAAAAAAAACTGTAGAATAAATATGAGGTTGATAAGAAAAGAGAGACAAGAATTGTACCATTATTTGTTAACAAAAGCAACAAAGAAAAGTGGATGATTTAAAGCAGTTGAGTTGGTGTTTGGCAAAGGAGGTTGAAGTCTCCTATAGATTGGTATCTACAATTCAAGGAGTTGGTGCTTTCTAGCAAGTGGGTGCTTGTTGAATCTTTTTGTCAAGTGGGTGTTTGTTGTATCTTTTTGTCAAGTTGGTGCTTGACTATTTGGGGTTGGTGCCTCAAGTTGAGTAGGTGCTCAGCACTATTATTGACTCATTACATATCTGATTTAGGACAAGTAGTCCATGCAATGATCTCTGTGGGTGTTTTTTCCTTTAAGGGTTTCCCACCTATATCATGTGTTATGTCTTTATGCTCTTTGATGTGGTTTGATTGCTCTATGGATTCTACACTGGTACTTGACTAATGAACTAAAGAATTAGAAGAAAGTTTAAGATCTCACTAATTTACCCACAACCCCCTTCACCCACCGCCACCCCTCTCAGTGGCTATGCTTCCAACACTCACCAATAACAAAATATTTTTTAATCTCTAGTTGCAAGTCTACAAAGGGAGATACACCCTCAAGAACTAAAGCATAATTCTAGTATTCTATGGGAAAGTAACAAGAATCAATGAATAACTTTTTCAAAGGAGGTATTTTTCCTAGCAATATCCATAGAAATCTTGGAAATTCATAGGATCCTTCAAGTTGGATAGAGGATTAGAGGTCATCTCTATAAAGGCAAGCTACTCCACTAGAGCCTTTTGTTCCATGTCAAAGCTTTGGTCTATGTACAACAATCCATGAATAAATTGTATATGAGGGGAGTGGTTTCTCCTTAGATTCAAAGATTTCCATGAGAAATATGGCATCTGAGTTAAAAAACACATCTTCAAAAGAACTTGGTGAAAAAAAGATTGAACCTCCACAATTTCAAACTAAAATTGTAATTGAGGTTGTGGACTAAGGCTTTGAACTCTAGGGCCATGTCAGGATGGACCAAGGTTTATTCCACCAATCCAAGGGGGAATCCTTGATCCAAACACTACCATTACGAATCACAATCCACTTTCCTTTTTTTCTAGTTTTCAATATATTTTCTTTCTACTTTCTTTGACCTATTTTTGTTGTAGCTTAGTTAAATCTTCATCAAGTTAATATTTTTCAATACGACCAAATATAGTTTTCTTTAATCTCAATGCTTCCATTCTATCTTGTGTTGTGCGAAAGCAAATAACTAAGGATTCTTCTTGATTGCACCAAACTGCGTCGGGTGATATATTGGGTAGTGCTATATCATGGATTATAAAATTAGATGCTGTTTGGATGGCATCTTATTTTTTGGTTAATCCTTTGACTCATAAGTTAAGGGCTTTGACTTGCCTTTACTTATCTTCTTCAAACTTTGTATTACTTCTTCAACAAGTGGAGGTGGTTTCATGTTGTTTTTCACCACTTAAACCCATGAATTTGGATTCATCGACTCCACTTAGTTAAATCTTTTTATTCTTCTTTACTAGTCACCAGTTCAACGTCAAAGTGGACTACCTCTTCAGAATTATTGTTATTGGGAATGTCTACAGTAGAGACAAATTTTAATTTCTAACAAAGATGTCTCTAAAATGTTAATCTTTACAGACTGCTCAGCGATCACTTTATTTTGTTCCATGACAATTGAGGATAAATACATCACTTGTTTGAGGGATTAAAATTGTTCTTCCAAGATTGTTATTCTATCAATTGAAGAGTTGGATAAGTTGGTCCATGGTGCGTTCAAGTTGATCATCTCTAGTTTTCCTTTATCCCCTTCGAGGAGTTTATGACATTGTATCACCTCTAGTTGTACACTCTGCAAATGTCTCTCGGATCTTTGTCAAACTATTATTGAGGTACGTTTGTGATTAAAGCCTGCTATCATGATGTGCACTGGTGGAAAAAGCTGTCGTGCAGCTGTACACGTGTAAATGCTATTTATTATTATTATTATTGTAAGAAAGAAAATAATAATAATCACATGAATATCGACATAACTGCGTGGCTATTAGCTGGTGCAGATTTTCTACAAACACCGTCATCTCCTACGTCTGAAGTGTACAATCAATTGGCTGTTCATATTTAATGGTATTAATCAAAATTAGATGTATATTGCAGGGACGATAAGGCTCTTTCCTCTCTTATTTGAGAGGTGGCTATAATCATGTTTCTCGTGGGCTTCTGTGTAGGGCCACCTCAATTATTTGTTAGATGAGTGAACCAGAATAGATGCGCACCAGTGATTTAGATATCAGGTAAAGAATTTTGTTTATTTTTATCAATAACAGAGGTTTATAATTCATTTACTCTCGCTTCTAAATGAGTTAGACAAAGCAAGGTTGTATCATTTTCAGACGTTTAGATTTTTTGTGCTATTGACCTGTTTTTTAATGTTTTAACAAATAGAAATCATTTATAATAATTTATTTGTAAATCATAATTTATCTCTAAAATTATAGAGAATGTTAATAGAGTTGATTTATAATTCTCGGGTTTCCACTTAATTTTATAATTTAAAAAATAAAATTCATAATAATTTATTTATATAATAATTAATTTAGAATTCTTCGGACCTTTTTTTTAAGTTTTAAATGTAGGATGTTTATTAAGATAATTATAGAATTAGTAAATATTTAAATTTATAATTTACTAAATCTTAAATTAATATAATTATTAAAAAAAAATTATTCAATATGTTTTTTTAAAATAAATATACAAATATTCTGTTGTAATTGTGTTTCATTAATTATTATAGATTAATCAAAATTGAGATGTATATAAAATAATTTTTTTATTTTTATAAAATAAATGAAATAAATTACAATTGAGATGTGTACAAAATTTTGAATAAAATGTCTCAATCTAAATGAAAATATGTAAAAGCTTAATAATATATTCAATCTAAAATATCATAAAGTTTATATATTATAATTGTTTCATTAAAACTTTGTAAATTATATGTATTAATTATAAATTTAATTATTGGTTGTAAAATCTAATTAAATTTTTTATTTTTTATTTTAAAATGGGAAGTTTAGCATTTATTTAATTGTTATGTTGTTTTTTTTTGTGTATTGAGGGATCGTCCTCCTCAAATGAATTTTATGTGATAGGATATAACACCACTGATTTGGCCTTTGATGAAATGTTAGTTCTTAATTTATAAATGATGGTTGGTGGAGCACAATAAAGTTTACCATAAAAATGACTTGAACAAAAACAAGCCCACTTCCACATATTCAAAGATAATTTGCCTTACATTGAAACTCATAATAGAAGAAATGAATTGTATTCTTTGAGCTTGAACCAGTTTGTAGACCTCACTAACGACAAATTCAGGGGTACATATGTCAATACCTTGTTTCCCACTTCCTCTACAAAAAATAACCTTCATAATAGCTCTCGCTATCAATACAAAAACAACAATAACTTACCAGCTTTAATATTAAAAAAGTGTTTTATGAATATTTTGTTTTGGTCAAATAGGTTTCTATTTCAAAACCTATTTCATGTTTTGTAGGATCTTGCTGCGCTTTTTCAGTAGTTGTAGCAGTTGAAAGAATTAATTGCCTTATCAATCGGTAATTGATATCTTTGTCTAAGCAAGAACTAGTGGACTATAACACTAGTGTCAACATGAGACGTAATGGAGGTTGGCCGACTATTAAATTTAAATATATTGTGGATAATAGTCATATTGACATGGACATTGATTACCCTTACGAAGGTCAATAGGGTGTTTGCAATAAGAATGTGGTGTGCTAGTAATCACTCAATTTAATTATTTCAAACAAGTTTACAAGGAGTTCGAGGTTTTATTTTTATCTTTTGTTTTAAATGGATTAAGCTTCTACTTAGTTGGTCTTCTTTGACATTGTTTGGATGGTTTATTGGGTTGTGCTTTAGTTTTTGAGAGAAATTTCTTCACAGGTGCTGAAGTGATTGGATGAAAATCAAACCTATAATTTTTAAAGATTTCAATTAAAATTAATATAAATTACTTTCATTTTAAATGCTATTTGGTAACAAAGATATGTAAAAAATTTGATTTAATATTTAAAATATTTCATGTTAGTAAAGTCGATTTAACCTTTAAAAAAATATTGAGAAATGTTTGTGTATGAAAAGGTTATCCTTTACTAATTTTTTTAATGGTGTTTTAATAATTATTATATAGTCTCTATAATTAAAAATAATAATAATAATAATAATTTATGAAAAAAAAAAAAAAATAGTGACGATGGATGGTTTTGTTAAACTATCTTCCAATAATTAGTTATGTTCAATGATGGCCATAATATATTAGCCAATCAATATGATTATTGATGCTTCTGCAAGGGACTTTTAGTTATACAAGTCTAAATTTTTTATTGTATTTATTTAAAAATAATTAATAAAATAAATGTATTTATTTGTAATAAATAATTATCCTAGATTTTTTGATTAAATAAATCTTTTACAATTTTTTTTTAGATATTAGGGCTTGTACATTGGTTCATGTGGAATTAAACTTAATTATGTAGTGACGTTAGTTGGTTATGGATGTATAAGTAAATGTAATTAGATTGTAAAGAACTCATGGGGTACAAGTTGGGGTGAAGATGGATATGTTAGATTTCTAAGAAATTTTAAAAATCCATCTTAAAAATGTGGTATTGTCATGCAACCATCACATCCAATTAAATATTGAAGCAATCCTTCCAACCTTGATTGTTTTCATATTTAATAAAGAGAATAAATGTTTAAATAATTTATAAATAAGTTACAATAAAAGTGTGCTTATTATTTCTAGCTATTATAACTGTTATGATAAACGAAAGGAGTTGTTCATGTGTATTTGTATAAAAATATATTGAAATATTCATATTTTAAATATCAATATAACTTTATATATAAATACTATTTCATGTCTTTTTAAAAATATTGAAATGAAAGAATTAGATTAATTATAATTCTTTCTAAAATAGAATCAATAACCCATTATTTTAGTGGATATTAAGTTTCTTAAACATTAAATGTCTTTAACATTTAAAATATTATAATCATTTGTAAATGATTGTTGTGCATGATACGTGAAAGATTCAAGTGAGAGAGTTGTAACCTCATCTTAGTGTAATTATTAATTTAAAAAATGTATTATTATTTCATTTTTTATATAACATTAATTTATCAATAAATATCTAATATGATTTACAACTTCAGTAGGTTATATGACGTTATTTTTGGTAGAAAGAAGAATAGCAAAATACATGAGAAAATGAAAATTTTGGGGACTTCAATTTGAGGTGGCAAATGCAAGCTTTCATCTTAATTCGACATAAAAATACTACTTTGGCTTATCTTCTTTCATATTCATCGAATAAACATGGTTATTCTGGTCTATGAAGACATGAGAAAGGGTTCATTGTGTAAAGTATTGAAATTATAGAAACTGGGTTGGAAGACTTGCTACATCATAGTACTAGGAGTGGCACAAGATCTGATATCATTACACTACTATCTCATCCCACTAATGATTCAATGTGAAATAATATTTTACCAAGACTTTTTTGAATGATGAATATGTAGCACATGTAGCTGACTTTAGACTTGACAAATTAATCAAATAAATAATGTGACAAGGGCTTCTGAGCAGCTCCTCTATTGTTTTTTTTGGGTGCTTATGGTTATATAGCTCCAGGAACCTATATCTCATATTATGTTCCTTTAATTATTTATTATTGAAACATTTTCATGTAAGACTATATAACAATGTAGCCAATTGGTATTAAATGTTTAGTCTCCATACTGAAGGTAAAAATAGAAATCTTTTTCTTTTTATTTTTTATATTTTATTTTCATTGGATTTATTTATTTAGTTGATTTTTTTTTTGATTTTTTTTTTTTTTTTTTATATTAGGGTTTTTAAAGAAGTGGGTTTATAGATAATAATTTCCTTTTTAAGATGGAATGTTATGCAAATAATATTTCTTTCAATTATCAATAGTTAAGATAGAAAAACTCTTGTTAAGGTATATGATTAAAACCATGAGAAATTTTTCTTTATTAGGGTTTTATGTTGGTTTTGTCTTATTTTATTTCCTTGTTTTTCATCACTATCATACCAATTTTGTGGGACTTTCAAGGTTACACATGTAATTATTACACATTTATCTCTGCCCTTTAGGTGACTATTTTGGTTTTAAATGACCTTCAACCTTTATGTCAAAACTATTGTTGTAGAGACTGATAATGATCCCATTGAAGTGAGAAAAGAAGTTTCTCCTAAAGGCATAGGACAACATATATCTTATGATAATCCCATCAACCTGATGTTTGTTTACAACTTAATATTATTAATAATTTTTACAAATAGTATGAAAATAATTGATTCATAGCTTATTATGTCATTTGTATATCCTCTAAGGATTCCCCTAATACCTAGGTTTGTCATCTTTAGAATATTATATAAATAGGTAATTTAAAAACCTAGTTAATTCTATGTTTACAGCTTGATGTTGTTAATAATGTTTACAAATAGTATGAAAATAATTGACTGATAGCTTATAATGTCAATTGTATATCCTCTAGGGTATCCCTTAATACCTATATTTGTCATATTTAAAATATTATAAAAATATTAAATTTGGCATTTTAATTTAAGGTGGGTACTTATAGTGGTTAGAAACTTGCAGTGATTGGATATGTCTAATGTCTACAAAAACTATCTTTGTGTAAAATACCTATATTCTTTACTACAAATTGATGTGATTTCCAATCAAGATGATTCATGTATAATTTAATACTCTTGGCCCTACATTCATATTTTGATTTTGTCCTATTTTGATATCAATATGAAGAATATATGAATAGAGTGATAAAATTCATAAGCATCATCAAAAATAGTGGGTTTTTCATAGATGTTGATATATCACCAAATATGGAATATGGAAAATTAGGTACTAGAAATTATGAACACTTAACATAATTATGACATATTATTATCAAGGTAAAAATGTTTCACAATTATGCATGATAATTACAGGAAATCACATCGATTTCTAGTAAAACATATTGTTATTTTACACAAAGATAGTTTTGGTACACATTAGACATATCCAGTCACTGTAGGTTTTTAAGCATTATAAGTACCCACCTTCATAAACCTGGCTTTTCAAGAATAGTGATACCAATTCTAGCTTTGAATACTCATAAAACACCTATGACATCAATGGTGGCTAAATTCAGTGTTAAGAAGGCATTATGTGTGGTTTCAATGGTCAATTTATTGACTCATTTATTTAGCACAAACATTGCCTTTACACATTACAACCCTCAGGTTGGAGGGTTGGGTCCTCACAAGCTAATGGGTAATATTTATATTTATGTGGGCCTAGATGGATAGTGTTGTAGTAGTGCTAGGTTGTGAGGTGTTTTTTGGAGGAGATCGTTGGTTAGGCTTTGTCTTTACAGGTACAAAGTGGGGGTGGTAAAGGGTGGACATTTTTATGATTTGGGGGGGGGGGGGGGGGCGAGTGATGATGTTAGGTAGGAGGGGCAACAATGGATGTATAAGAGTGTGGATCTTCATGCAGATAATGAGTTGTAGGATTTTCGTGGTAATGGCCTCCATTCGGTTAGTGACATCAATTTCTAGTAGGTGGCATCTCATACTATGTCCCAATTATAATTTTATTTTATTATAGAGTAACTATAATATAAATATAAATAAATAAATATTTTCCATATCATATAAATTATAAGAGATTAGATGATAAGTGGTGATCTCAAGAACCCAATTTTTATTTATTTTATTTCCTAATAATTTTGAATATAAACTAGCATACATATCTTAGATAAATTTACGTAAAACACATTGATAGATATCATTCTATAGGCACCTATAGCTTTCATGAATTTTGGTTTAGACCTTTCTTTTCTTGTTTTTTTTGTTGGCATTATTTTCTAGGTTGGGTGAAAGAGGCACCTTATCGAGAATCAATGTATATTACTTAGGATTTAATATTTCACCACTACTTTAATATATCATTAATTAATAAATGGGTACAGTCAACTAAATCCAATAACTAAGATGTTGGTCTTTTCAGGTGTGTAATTTAAAATTAACAATTTTTGTCAATTTCAAATTTGTTGACATTTTTAAGATACCATTTAAACTAGGTTTTTTCATAATAGAGATTCAATATTTACCTAGTGATTTTTTACCTCAATTCTAAATTACCAATTTTGTAACTAAAAATAATATATCTTAAAAAAATTAACCATATTTTATCATTATATTTGGCATTTTAATTTTCTATGTAATGTATCAAATAAGAGTATAAATGTTGCTCATAAATAGAAACAATATATTTCTCCTCAAAAAATTGCATATTAATATAGAGAGATTCCCACTTAAATTTTATATTAATATTCCTAAACTCACTAAACAAGAAATCAACAAAGATATTTATCAAGATAATAATAAATCTTAATTGAAATTCATAAATTAATCAGAATGAACTTTTGAAAACAAAATTGTTTCATTATTTTTAGTTTTATTTGTGCTTTCCCAAGGATCGAATTGTAATTATTGCACATATGAAGAATATTCTACTATCTTGCTTAAAGATCACTTTATCTCACTTTTGGGTTTTATCTCATCAACTTTAGATTGAATCTAATCATGACCTATCATAGTATGAGTGTATATACAAATATATTTTCTAGACCCTAAAAATGAAGATTGTTTTGTATTCCAATATCCTATCTATTATGAAATTCATGGAATATATTATTAGTTTTTAGGTATTCATGTGAATCATTGAGGGCATTCATTCAGTATAGGGACCATAGAATCTTAGCTTCATTTCCCCATGAAACATTTCAAATTTGAAAAGGAACACTCAAATTGAAGTCTTCATATAAAAATAAGTCTATGAATATTAGTTTTTAGTTGGAAACAATGGGCTTCGAGTACCACAAGAGACCATGTGTTGAGACAATATGATCTAGATATATAATGCTATGTATATTTTATTAGTTTCAAGATCTATTACCTTAAAATATTAAAATAATTCTTTCTGATTAAAATTTTCTCATAACTTTCTTTTATTTCTCTCTCTACATATATTTTGGATATGCATTTATCACTCCCTTTATATACTATATTCATATAACTTCTCTTTAAATACCATTAACCATTCTTGACCACCAGTGAATATATTAATATCTAAATTAAATTAAACTATATCTTCTATAAATGTAAATTATAAAAATTATAAAAAATTAACATCTTACTAAATTTTTAGGTTCTATACATTTAGGCTATGTTATAATTGTTGAGAAAAAGATACGATCTAAAGCACAAATAGGTTACAAACCATGAATTTCCATGCATACTTCCCAACTTCTGGTATTATGTAAATTTAATTGTTATAATTATTTTTTTACACATTTTTGTGTGTAATAAATAATGTATTTAATTTATTGACTAATATACCAAAAATATTAATTGTCATGATGTTAACATTAACCTGCAAATTTCTTTCACTTTTAATTTTCTCATTGATGTTAATTGCATGTCTTTGTGTTGTATTTTTATACAATATGGGCACTAAGATTTTTTCATTAATACTAATTACATGTGTTTATGTTTTGTTTTATTATATAATGTGGCTACTGAGAGAGGACTTTGACTAAGCCATCTATGTGTTGGGTTATTGTAGGATGTGTTATTGTAATCTGTAACTAGAAAACTAATGATAGTATAAGAGGGAGGAGGAAATAATGTGGTAAGAGGTTTCATTGACTAGAGTGCCATTATGAGAGAGACAATGAAAATTGTCAGGTTTGGGTTTATATTGTTGTATGTGTTATGCTCCAAATTTTATTAGGCATGTTTTTTTTGTGGTATATATTTGTCCATAATTCTCACTCAACATCTCTATAAATATATTTATAATATTTATTGAACGATAATTTGACTTAAAGTCAACAATTAAACTTTGAATAGTGAATGGGAAAATACCCACAATTTAACTTGAAATAGAAAAAATTGTTGTCGAGTTTAACCTAATAATAATTGACTATAAATTTATTCAAAAGTGTAATTTAAATCATTTAAGGAATGTAATTTTTTATTTCACTAAATCATGTTTATGTAAATCAATAAAGTGTAAATTTGTAATTGTACATAACTTGTAACCCATGATTACTAATGTCGATCATCTTTTATGCATGAATTCTAAGCATCAATAATATATGTTTTTTTTATAGATGTGATATTATAAACTAAGGTTGTGTGTTTCTTCATATGGTTATGTCAATGAGTTTTGTGAAGATAAGATGCTTTATTTCACTATGAGCTTAAGCAATGGCAAAGTAGTGGGGAAGGGTAAATCTAGATAGAACATGCAAGTTGTGAAAGATTTTCAAGGTGAGCTAAGTGATGATGGTGATGGAAAATGACTAAGTATTTTGGGGAATATCATACATCAAAGGGCTCACATCAAACATTAGACCCATATTCAAGGCAACTAGTGGATTTACATGACTTTCACTCATTGCAAAGGGGTTCATGACTTTTAAGGTGACAACAAAATTTATTGGCCATCTTATATTGTCAAGGGTGGGTGAGAATGTCATGAGAGTTGATTAAATTTTTGTACGCCTTCACTTAAAATGTGCAATTTGAATTAATACTACATTGTTGATAACATGTTGATAATACATTGAAGTTCCGTAGTATATATTTATATAAAATAATTATAAATATAATATATTATTATAGTATATAGTATATTATATACATTATTATATTATATATTTATAACCTATAATATTTAAATTAACACACACACACACACACACACACACACACACACACACACACACACACAAACTATATATATAATACACCAATAAATATCATTATTGATATAGTGGAATAGGTGCCTCAAAAATGATATTTATCAATGTATTTTACATAAATTTATATAATATATTAATCTTAGTATTATATATCTATCAATGTATTTTAATTAAATTTATCCAAGATATATGTGTTAGTATTATATTTTACATAAATTTATATCACTTTTATCCAAAGGCTCCATTCCCTCCTCCATGCCCTTCTTCCAATACTTTCTCTGCATGCAAATAAAATATTCCTTTACCATGTGAAACTATTACAATCTCATCAAAATAATATTTGCATGTTCATCCTCTATTTGTGATATTCACTTTTTTGTGGAATTCATCATTAATCATTAATAAAAAGAATGGAGAAAAAATATATTTTGGGATATAAATTTTAGGTATTATGTGAACCTATTACAATCTCATCAAAATAGTATTTGCATGTTCCTCCTCTATTTGTGACTCTTGTAACTCTCCATCGATCACATCATGCTCCAATATAAACTTTTTAAAATCTACTTCAACATACATCCTTTCTATTTCTTCATGGGACTACTTATTTGATTCTTCTTGTGTTGAAACTTTCAATAGATCCTTGAAGACTACATTGTGAATATCTAACTCTTTAATTTGTGTAGGTTTACAAACATTGTACCTTTTGACACCACTCCCATAAAAATGCTTATTTTATTATATAGTTCTTGAGTTCTAAATTGGTCCCCTTACTTTGTGATTAGTACAAATATTACATAAAGAAACAAATGTTATTATAATAATGATTAATTATAAAAGTCATTTAAAGATAACTTAAACACACAAGTAAAAATTTCATAAAATTCAACAATACTATTAAATAATTTCATTAAAGTTTATAACTATGGTATTCATATTCATGCATATCTTTTTTTTGGACTGTTAAAAACATTGGAAGGATTACCATTATATTTATTGGAATTTATCCATTACATTTTCATAATTTCATCAACCATCAAAAATTTCCTAATATTATTTCTTATGACATTAAACACAATATTATTCCACAATTAAGGAGGAAGGTTAGACAACTAGATCCAAATAATTTTTATGTTAAAAATTTATATATAAGAGTTGAAATCAAGATGTTGGGGCTTAACAATGAGAACATGATTATCTCATCTCCTTAAAAATCATTAAAAATTACTCCTTGAAGTGTAATATCTAATCCAATATTTATCCCTAACTTTCAACTTTTCCCATGTAAGGATCTCCTTAGAGATATCTACATTTGCCAATACGTAGACAAAAGCAGAATATCCTATTTATTCTGTTACAACATCAACCATCTAAACTTTTCCAATATTATTTCCTATGACATTAAACACAATGTTATCCCAAAATTAAAGAGGAAGGTTAGACAACTAGATCCAAAGAATTTTTATGTTGAAAATTTATATGTACGGGTTAAAATCAAGATGTTGGAGCTTAAAAATGAGAACATGATTATCTCATCTACTTAAAAATCATTAAAAACGACCTATTTATCTTTTCATTAACTTTTGAAGTTGTTAAAATATCATTAGCTTAGTATATATGTTAACCAAATATAGTTAACATCTAACTTTATGAATGCGAACCAACCAAAGCCAATGTCGATTTTATGTCTATTAAGGTGGGTATTTATGATCGCAAATCTACTATGGAAGTAAAGCCATATGGATAACTAAATTTCTTTTTGGAAGATTTTTGATGAGTTTGTTGATTTCATTGAAGAAATTATTCTATAAATTTTTATCAATAAAATTTAAAATCTAATCAAATAGAATAATAAAAAGTTAAATATTTCTAAAAGAAAAAAATCATAAATATGTGATATTTAAAAATAGGGAAACCGTCAAATGAAAACAAATCCGATAATATTATAATCCTTTGCAACAATGAATATGAAAATAGATAACAAGAAAAAGTTATTAAAGAAAGAGAAAAATAAGCTTAAACCAAGTATTTATACTATCAATCCATGTCTTCTCTACCATGATTATTATCTATTACATTTAATTTTTAGCTTCTCCACTCCATGTACAATTGGGGAAATAAATAAAATAAAATTATTACATATATATTACTCATTTTAATTTATAAATATTAAAAAATTAAATAAATAAAACTTAGAATAAATTAATATCATATCTTTTGAATTTAGTGAAAATTTCAACTTAATATCTATAGAATATTAAAAAAAATCTATTGTTTTTAATTGAATCATTTTAAAAAAATATATGTAATCATCAGAATTTTTTTTAATAAAATAGTTTAAAAATATAATAATTAATAAAACCTTTCCAAAAATTATATTATAAATAAATTTATAATTTAATCAAATAAATACAAAACACTTTTTAAAAAATTAAATAAAAATTTAAAAATAATAAACATGAATTTTCTTATGAAAATGGAATCTAACTATATTTGTTACAAGAAAAATATTTACAACATGCTAGTACTATGATATGAATTTCCTGGTGTTAGAGAATTTATTTTGTATCCAAAACAAGAAACCACATTGTAATTAACCAAGAGAGAATGAGACGGAATGAAGGTGGATGGGAATAAAAAATATTAATAATAAAACAATTTCCTGTCTATAGAAAAAATATATACAACAGTTCTTCTAGTAATAACGTACAAAGATTTATGTTATATTAAGATCAGATAAATATGCACACAAACTCCAAATTAGAATCAATTTATACGTTTACTATATTTATGATATATTGAAATATTATGTTGGGAAAAAGGGGTGTATGTTTGTGTGATTGAGAGATTCCTATATATTTAGATAACTAATTTAAAAGATCAATTTTTGATATAAACTAACATTATACAGAGATTCTTATAATAAAATTAACTATTTCATATAAATTTTGATTACATGGATGATAGAAAAGGACCACATATTAGATAAATGCAAAATAATGAGAGGAGGGGGAAAAAAAAAAAATGCATGCATAAATTTTCATTATAAATGCTATCTGGAATGATATTGCACTTCATCTACATAAACGCCGATGAAACCACTATTAAGATGATTAAAATAAAATTATAAAATACAAAATAACTTTCAAACATACATCCACAAATAATTTTAAGAAATGCATTTTTATTAATTAGATTTAATGTTTTGTTGTAAATATGCACTTTTATTAATTAGATTTAATATTTTCTTGTAATTATATTGGAAATTTTGGAGATCATATTGACATATATTTGAATGGTTTTAATTCATGATTTAATTAATAATGGTATTGTAATATTATTTTTATAGTTATATATTGATGTGTATATATATAATCATATATATAATAAGAAAAAAATATGAATTAGGAAATAATTTATTGTATTGTAAGATGATTGACTTAATACAATACCAAAGAAAATTAGTTTGTTCTGTATTTTGTATTATATAATATAAATTCTAATATATTTTATTCCTGAAGATTATTAATAAGTAAAAGAGGAATAGCAAACTTTGTCGAGCATAGGAGGCCATGAAATTGTAGTAAAAAGGAAGGTAAAGCATACATTTTTGTATTGAGAATCATAATCGTCTGTAGAATTAAGCTATTACCTAAATGTCATGCCATAAATATTTGTTGACCTTCTTGCACACCACCTATTGAGTTGTTTACCCTGATACATATTAACTATCTGAATATTAAACACTTTATGCACATTAAAAATAGTTACAACTCACAAATTTTTGTTAAATAACTTCTAAAATGAGAGATTTCAATAATAGTAATACGATACAATAATTAATGCGATAATATTTATAAAAAATCCATTATATAAAATATCTCTTACAGCACATTATATTCCATTCTTTGCCATTTAAATGCTTTGATCTCTAAACAAATCTCTTTCTATTTGTGATAAAGCCACCCATTATGTCACTTAACCCCTGAAAGAGGCTTGCATATTTCTTTTAGGTGATCAATTCAACAATATGTTTAATATCGGTAAAATAAAAAGTCGGTTAGACAATTCATCGACCAGTTGTGATCAGATGCAGATGCAGATGCTAGCGTGCTCTTCTCTTTCATCTTTATTTGTGGGGTTTTGGGCACCGCTATAATTACTTCTTCTAACATGACGACGCAGAAGATTAAGGAAGCCAAGGCCCTGACTTCCTCTAAGAGCCACAATGAAGCAGAGTAGAGATGGTGTGAGCGTATCAACACTCCTTACCACACTGCGCACACTACTCCCCTACACTGGAACAGCTTTAGGCCATTGCCACCCACATCGTCTTCAAGAACCTACTCAACAAGCACCAAGCAAACTATTTAACGATAATATTTCCACATGAGAGGATGGATTCTAGAAGACTGTATCGCATGGAAAGCACGTCACAAATAACTAAAACATCCCATACAACATTAAGGGAAATTAATTGTTGTATTTTATTAAGGGTATTCAACAACTAACTCAATTTATAGGTTTCCAACATGAGTTTATGTTTTAGACGACGACGACTCCTACTCTGTGTGCAATTATTAGTTGGTAATGGCCTCCTTTAACCAGACAATGAATGAGGCATGCTTGTCCTTGCCTCCTGCTACCCTCAAATGTCCACCTATCAAAAACTGCCCCCCTGAGAAACCACCATTCTAATACTGCAACAATATAGGTGGCTATTAAAAACCACTGAGTATCTACCAATTTTTGTCTTATGTAAGATGAATTTTTGGAGTTGGCATCCCCATAAGAATGCATTTCACATAATAAATAAATTGAAAATAGATAAAGAGTCCTTTCGTATTTAAGAAAATAATAAATTATTTTAATTTATCTTTTAAATGAATATTATTGAAATTCATATTTTTTATTTTAATAATATTTTAGTGTGGGAAATAGTTTATAAAATAATTATAAAAGGATAAATGATAGAATTCATGACAAGAATTTCCCACAACCCATAAAAAATACTATCGAAGCCATATGAGATTTGTTTTTACAAGAATATATAAAATATAGGTGATGATATAAGTTTCAAGAATTGTTTTCTCAATTATAATAATAATGTAATGGTTTTTAAGTCCATGATAATCCTATCATACAAAATTTTATCATACTCCAATTTTTATGTATAGACTAATTGGGACATACAAGATCCTTTAGTCATATCGATGGGTGTACTTACAAATTATTAAAATTTTATAAATACATTATTTCCCATATAATGTGTTACAATTAATAAAATAACTTAGGTTCTTGCACTCCACACTATGAATTTAGTGTAGATCTACAATATTTCATAGATTGATATAAATGACTAGAAAGACATGTGGTATACATTAGTAGATTCATAATGTCTAAATTCATATATAGAGACTAATGAGGTTGAATAATATCATTTAACATCAATCTACTTCAGTGCACTTATAAATTATTTAGTATAATTGCATTTATCGTATTTATATATATTTCAATCATTAATATAAATGGAATCGATGTAGCACCTACAATAAGATTGGTGCACACATATTTCTATACTCATTGAAATTATTAGATAAATATATGGTAGTTATTAATTTAAATATAATGTTTTTATTTCTGCATAGAGACTAATTGGGATAGACAATATCTTTTAGTCTCTATCTACTTAAGTGTATGAAGTATAAATTAATAAGTACAAGTACACCACTTCCTATATCTAGATATATCTCAATAAATATTATGCTTGATAGTCTTGCACCATACACCATATAAACGGTTTTATAAGCTAAGTGAGTTTTGTAAATGCTAAGTGTAGTTTGATAAAAAAAATATCTCTTTCTAATAAAATTCTTCATTTTATTTTACTGATAATAATGATAACTAATTTGAGAAAATCACTACAAAAATTAGTATAGGGATCAAAATACAGATAATGTTGATCATGTAATGTCATATATAAGTAGAGGTAACATTTGTATGTGCCAACTAAGTAGAAGGTCACCATTCAATCACAACCCCATGGATAGGAAAGCCTAGAATACCAATCAAAAAACTTTATAAAAAATGACTATATATAAGGATCAGTGTGTGTGTAGATGTATGTAATCAACAGGCCCTGATAAGGAAGGTTTTATCGACTTTCCATGAAGTTTTATTGATTCCACCTCTAACATGTTTGTTTACTCTACCTCATGCATCGGCATCTCATATCCACTACTCATGCCACTTAAATCAACTAGTCCACCTCTAATAGTCATAAAATTGAATTCATCATTGACACCTACCATTTATCCCATGGTGCATAAATTGGAATAACCAAATACCTCTTTCAATCACTATTTATATATGTAGAAGGAAATAATTTAATCAAATCATATTATGGACAAGGCAAAGCACAAGAGTTCTATGTATATGCTGCTATTTAATATTGATGCTTTAATAACTTATTCTTCCTCTCCAAATTAAAAACAATAAGTATTTTTTCTTTAATGATGGATCATAGGTGGTGATTCAAAACATTGAATTAAAAATAGATACAAAATAATTTGAAAAAGTTTTTATTTATTCCTATGATAACTACTTTTCAATGTGTCAATTAAATACGGATCAATTAAAACTATATATTAACTGATAAATTTGAAATGAAATTACATGCTATTAGTTTTATTTTAAATTAAGATGTTATTAAGTTCATAATGTAAATAAAATATTTAATGAAATAAACTAAAATCTAATAATTAAAATTTCATTTTTGAAAGATGGTGGAAAATGTAAATGCATGCTATTGATCTAAATAATTATACAATGTGTATCATATTTTAGAAAAAAAATTCAAATTGGAACATTTTCTCCTGATAGGGAATAATTGAGTGATAAATATATAATATGCTTTGCCACTTCATTATGGTGTATGAGGCTATTTTTTGTAGAAAGAAGAATGATAGAATAACCTAGCCCTAGCCAAAAAGATTTTGAATTTGTATGAGAATGGAAAATTTGTGGAATTTATTTTGAGGTGTGGGTATGGAGGCAACAGAGCTTAACCAACATACACCAACTACTAGCACATACTAGTCATCATCGATCACCAGGGGGTTAGTCTACATCAGTCATTAGGGGCTTACGACTAACCATAGTTAAACATGAGTTAACTTTGATGCTAATGTCCACCTTAATTCTAACCATACCTATTGTGGTCACCTCCACCTTTATTGCCAATTGACAATCACCATCATGCCAACTGTGAACTATGACTATACAGGTTTCACTCAACTTGTCATGTGGTATGGACTAGCATGCATAAGAAGTCATTCAATGGTAATGCCAAATTATCATGCCCTAACACACTGATAATCATGTCCTCTTAGCATTGCCTTAATATATTATGGATTATTATTAGCTAGGTAATTCCAAGCCTACAGGCCAAACATATGTCCTTCACCATTCTCTCGTTGTTGGATCCAAGGTGAATGGAGATAGCTTAAGTAGGGGTGGTTAGAAAAAGGTCATAGGAGTCAATGTTCAATCCTAGGTTTTGCACTAGTCATACATCGAGGTAAATTCTAGGTCAAAGACTTTATCATTTTTTGAGAGTCATTTATCACATATTTATAGTCTATTTATATTTAGGGATGCATAAACATGCATATGACCTTTCATAAAATGGCATAGACACATAAGAGAAGTATGAAGATAACTACACCAAATAAAATGATCGTGGCTCCTGATATTAGAACTATGCACAACTATAAATAACTATTATGTTATAAGTGATTCAAATGGATTTTCAAGCATTTTTATAATTGTCCAAGGTTTACATAGGTTTATCCTTTTGTTTCATTCCATTTGAGGGTTTTGTATGTCCCTATTAAGGGTTACCCTTACTTCTCTATAGATTATGTCTTAACACACAGTGGTTTGCATGATTGTGAACTGTGTTTATAAACTTTACAGAACTTCAAAAACTTAAATCTCTGCAAACACCTTAGAAAATGGAAAATATGTTTATAACTAGTATTTTAAACTTTCCACTTAGTTTACAAGTTATTCTTCTAATAAGAAACACATACTCAGTCCTCCTTTCCATAAGAACATAGTTGTATTATTCAAACATACAATATCTTTTAATAGATGGTTATTTTAAAGGGCAAGTGGACATTGAATACGCTGAACAAGGAAATAAATCCTAGAGTTTCTTATAAATGTGAAAAAATTGAATCCATATCTTATTAACACAAACAAAATCTAAAACATACAAAGCAAGAATAGGTATGGGGAAAAAAGGAAAATGCTTTAGATAAGCACATTCACAGTGTGTTCATAAGCCTCCTTTACATAAAATATTTAGATGAAAATGAAAAAAAGAGCAGTGAATATTGTAATCAATCCTTTAAAAGGACATATGTCCTCAATTTACCTATACCTACTATTTCTTTATCCCTGTTTCATCTTACCAAAGGCCCACTATACATAAGGTTAATCTCACCTAGTATTTTGTCTCTATTAATAAGTTATTTTTATAGATAATGACAAGCCCTTATATGCAGGGTTATATGCACTACGAATTTAGAAGAAGAGAGATATTTAACAAGGGTAGAACAAGTGTATAGGAGCCTCTCTAATATTTTCTAAGCTTTAATATCTTCTCCTGTATTTTTAATTCATGTGTTTTTATTCACGATTTCATGTGTATTTATGCTTGCAAGTGCCTAAATGTACTCTATTCCTTGTGATGGGGTCATCATGTATGTGTGATTTTAAGTGCATTGAAACTATTACTCTTATCATATTTCATGTGTTTGTGCAAACTTCAACAAAGTAAGAGTGTCTAAATCCATGTTTGATGTACTCCCATTGTAGGGTGTATAATAGCCTCTATAGTATTTTTGAAGATTTAATATATTGATATTTCTTTTTAATTCATGTTTTTTTATTAACCATTTCCTATGTATTTATGCTTGAAATACATAAATGTATTATATTCTTTGTGATGGGGTCATCATGTATGTGTGCTTGTAAGTACATTGAAAGTGTTATTCTTATCATATTTCAAGTGTTTGTGTAGACTTCCACAAAGTAAGAGTGTGTGAATCTATGTTCATGTTTGTTGAGCTCCAATTGTACTATGTAATGTATACATATTATTTTTCACTCATTCAGTTAGAATGTTTAGTGAGCTTATTCAATATTACCATCAACATATTTCATAGAAGCTGCAACTGATATTAATTTTTTTGCATACAATTTCCATGGAGTTGATATTCTATATTTCAAAAATATTATTGCTAACCTTTCAAATTTATAGAAGGTATGTTTTGTTTCTTTTAAAAATTTCAAAATCTAATGTATCCATTAAATTTTCTCTATCTCATCTACCACATACAAAGGTTCATTTAGCTTGTCCTTGAATCACCAAATAAGACATTGCCATATTATATAGATTGTTTTCAAATGAGTTGGTATGTTAAGTTTCTATAACATGAAAATACAATCTCTCCTTTGGAATGTTACACTATCAACAGAAAATGTAATGCCTTCTCATATGTAAATTTCCTTGTTGGAGGCTCATAATATATGCTTTCAATATAGGATGTCAATTTCATGAATAGTAGTTTCCCTAATTATTTTATGACTGCTACATTATGTTTCCAACTAGTCAGATTACCCTGACCACCAGCACACCATTTTACTCTCATGGTGATCTTTACGGTGATTTATATAAGAATTTCAATGGTAAGGGTTAATGTTGTAGAGGATATTCTTAACTTGATTGAGTGCAAGTTGTTGTTTGTTGGAAACTAATACTATGAATGTTAACTACTATAGATTTAAGATGGATGAGTGGGAATCAGATGATTGCCTCAAATAAATTTATGTTGAAACCGGATAAAAGGTATACATTTTCAGCTATTGTACTCAAACATGAATTTGAGTTGTATTATTTTTTATTGATGCTAATCTATTGTGACATGCATTGTGTTAGGAGAAAGAAGTTGGTTGGAAGTCCTCATTGAATTCAGATACTCAGTTTGGATGTTCCCCTTACCCCCTAAGAGATCGAATGAGGAAGCTATAAGGAGCATCAATAATTGGGGATGGTATTCCCACTATTATGAGACAACTATCCCCTACCCGTGAATAACTATGGGTGAAAGATTAGTGCGAGATGGAATCTTCACCAAATAAAGATGCAAACAAGGGGATAACACAAGTAAATTTATTGATGGTCTATGTATTTTCAATCCCTAATTTAATATTCTTTCCGTATATGTAAAATTATTAATATTTTTGAACCATGCATCCATCGTTTGATTGGTTACATTAAAAAAATTTAATACTATAGAAGGAGGGAGTAGAGCAGATTGGAGGTGAAGAGGGTGTCCCTAAAGTGCCCAATGACTATTTTTCAAGAGATGTATGGGAACCTTTAGCTTCCCTTAATTTTTTATTGCTCCTCATGTTAAATAATGTGTCTTTTTCCCCTCTAATAAAAATCAAAATTAGAATAAGTTTGACTGATACACCATGCATTTTTCAATGTTGTTTTTGTATTAAAATTTAGTTGGAAGGGGTGAAGTGGATCCATGTAGATGTTGATGATAATCACATACATAATGACTTTTTCCCTATAAATGTCTATATTTATTGTATACTCTTTGTCATTTTCCATGCTCAATAATTGCAAACCTTACATCCCTATTTTTATATGGTATATATTTTTTAATACTATAGGAAAAGGGGGTGGAGTAGATAGAAAGTGAAGAGGGTGTCCCCAAACCATCCAATGTCTATTTCTCAAGATATGTATGGGAACCTTTGTCTTCCCTTAATTTTTGATTACTCATCATGTTAAATAATGTTTCTTTCTTCCCTCTTTCAAAAACTAAAATTATAATACTCTTGACATACCATGCATTTTTATATGTTGTTTTTATTTTGTGTTTTAATTGGAAGGGGTGGAGCAGAGCCACATGGATGTGGCTGATAGTCACCTCCATAATGACTTCATCCTTAAAAATGTGCAAATTTTTTATATTCTCTCTTTCATGTGACATTATCGTAGAACCATGTTTGTTGTTCCATATATGTTTGGATTTGGACTCACATATATATGTCCACCTATGTGGTAGGAGGAGGTGGAATTATATAACATCGATGACAATGATGATGATGATGATGATGATGATGATGATGATGATGATGATGATGATGATGATGATGATGATGATGATGATGATGATGATGATGACTGGCTTTTGGATGCTTCACAATTTGAAATGGAGGAGAAACTAAATGTTATAAGAATATTTGGTTATCCTTGATGATGTTATCTTATGTTTATTACTTTATGGTTTTAATATTTTATTGTGTTTTATGATGTTATATTTTGTTTATTTCTTTATGATTTTAACTTCACATCTCTTTCTTTTTGAATGATAGTATGCAAGCAAGTACAAAATTAAGGATTAGGGTATTTTGAGGTAGAATATGCACCTTTACTTGTTGAGGCCATGCAACACATTTAGAGCTAATGGTAGCCATCCATTTTGGTCATGGTATAGACTTAACACTCACCATCCTAAGATTCATGGTCTGTAACCCATTCCAAGGAGGCCCCCTAGGAATGCTGGAAGTTGGAAATGCAAGCCTAAAGGAATATAAATAAACAAAAGGCAAACAAACAAGAGGCTAATAGACCAAATCTTGAAAACGTAGAGCATCAAGAAGAGGGATAGGTTGGAAAGATCACGGTTGGCTAGGAAGGATATGTCTGAGTTATGCTATCTCAGTGAGATAGCCTTGAAGTCTATCCGTGATGAGAAGGTTACATATGATTCAAGTGAAAACTTGGCATGGAAAAGGGAAGTCTGCATTCAGTGAAGATATTATATTCGATAAATGGAGTGAGAAAGAAAATGGGTAGAGAAACAACAAGGTGCATGCAACAATGGATCTCAAGTTAAATGCATTGTGTTCATTAGTTTTCATAAAGTTAATGTTAAGTTCAATTTAGTTTTCTCAATATTAACATTGTTATTTCTACAACAGTCACCATTCTGATTACAACGAGATGACCCTCAATCCCATTTTAGCGATGATGATCACATTCCTTACAGAGAAATGCATTTGTGGAATGGTAGATATATTCGTCAAGGGGGAATAATAAATGAAAGTGTGCATGACAAGTTGTCTCACAAATTGATATTATACTTCCTATGATGACTACATATTATATACACTCATATTTATTCCCCATACCTTTCTTTGAACCCTACCATTACATATTTTTATAGTGCTATATATTTTTATTGTATATAGGCTTTTGGTGGAGATGAGTTGGTGCAATCATAGGCATGGATGGACCATGTTTAGGAAGTATGATAGTTACTTCTTATTTACCAAAATTGACAAGTTTATTATTCATGTTGGTGTCTTATTCTTGCATTTTATTGAGATTTTTAAAATGCACATTTTCAAATGCAGGTGTCCAAGGTGATATGCATATACTTGCATTCATATGGTTGACTGCTTCCATCTGTTTGTCCATTTTCAGAGTCTGAATAGCCATAACATGAACATTGATATTATCTTGTGGCTAATGTTTTGGACATTATTATTTATATATATACATTTTGGCATAATATGCATGACATGTTTAATGTGTGGTCAAACATATTATTTGAATAGGAGATTTGAATACAATTATTTAGTTTCTAGTTTGTGTTGGATACACTTTTTTTCTTTTATGTACAATTTAAGAAATGGTTTAGTGGTTAATTTACATTTACCGATGTATTTCACAATCATGCATGGTTTAATGATGCAATGTTTTTCCCATGTACTCATCATATATTTTTTACGTGTGTGGTATATGATATTTTTTACTGGTGATCTATCATCTTCACATGTATACCTTATTCTCCTTTTATTATTTCACATTGTGGGAAGGAGTGAAATATAAGATTTGTATGCATGGCTTGTCTCTCTAACATTCCTTTGTCTCATTCTGTTCAGGCAATCAACATAATAATTAATAATGTTTATGGTTCATAGTTTGAGGTAGGAGAGGAGGGATGAGAAGGAATGGGTAAACACTCCAATACATTATATTCACCATGCCACAGGGAAATATTTCATACTCCAATATAATGATTTCATTATTTTCATTTAAGTTATATAACTCTATGTGTAATGAAATTATTCATAATATAAAAAAATTAGATGTTCTTAGTTTTTGAATATTCTCATGGATCATCATTTATGTCTAGCTTTTCAATGCTAAAAATATTGAATACTATCATTCACTTTCACATGTATCATAGTTTTTGTAGATGAAGTCCCAAATCTAGAAAATAATGTGGCTTCCCAATTACTTGATGACATGGATGAAGTTCTCGTAAGGATGAGATCCCATAACACAATGGGTGCAAAAGAACATCCTAGTTTCTAACTATCAATAACGGTTGTAAAAAACAATCACTTGAGAGAGAAAACTAGTTCTTCACTAAGCTTCTTGATGGTGCAAGGGCAAAGGTTATCAAGTTGGAAACTATGTTGGCTAACAAGACCATAGAGTTTGAGAAGTTGCACCGTGCACTTATCACACTAAGTGATGAGAAGATGGATGTTGAAATAAAGTTTGTCAATCTACAATCTGCCCATGCCTACATAAAATCAATCTATAATGCAATGACAGAGATTATGTGGGCCATGCAAATGCAACATAAAATAATAGTTACCATATATGAGTAGTAGCTACAAATTTTGAAGGCATAGTTTGATATCTTGTTTGAACAAGCCAATGGGATGTCTCCCAATACATGTGGTATTACATACATGAACAATGATAATTAGTTGTGTGAAATGACTTATGTGTCTAGTATTGCATGATGTATGCTTATTAATTTGGATGGAAATCAACTAAAACACATGATTATTCACATTTTAATCTATAAAATTGATGTTTATTTACCAACAGTTGCTTACTTCATCTTGTGTAATTAAGTTGTTTATGAATGAATTAATGACTGTGTTCAGAAGTTTTTTAACCAAAAAAATACAAATTAACTTCATATGAAAATTTGCTATAAATAGACATACTAAAAATAGCAAACATATCCCTACAAAATAGCAACTTCTCCCTTAGTAGAGAACACATGGTAATTACAAGCTCTATATGTGTCATCGAAATACTTGAAATATTATTGATAAGCATATATGTTATGTCACCATGGCTTTTGAAATCCCTTGATTAGCTTCTTGACCAATTTTTGTAGCTTTTTCTAATCATGTAGCTTAATTTTTATTTTTTAGATTTTATTTTCTTTGGACTTATTTATTTATTTATTTGATTTTTATTTTCTTTTTGTTTGCTAGGGTTTTGGTAAGTAGTGGGGTTGTGGATAACAATTGCCTTTTTGGGATGTAAGGTTATGCTACTAATGTTTGTTTCTAATATCAATAGTTAAGTTAGAAAAAATCCTATTAAGGTATATGATCAAAACCATGAGAAATTTTGTTTTGTTAGAGTTTTATGTCGATCTTATCTTACTTTGTTTCCTTACTTTCATTCATTGTCATAACATTTTTTTGGGACTTTCTAGGCTACACATGCAGTTATTATGCATTTATCTTTGCCTTTTAGGTGAATAGTTTGGTTTTAAATTATCTTTAACCTTTTTATCGCACATATTATTTCATAGAGTGATAAGGATGGCGTTGAAGTGAGTAAAAATGTTTGTCCCAAAGAAATACGATGAGGTATAGCTTATGATAATCCCCTCAACCTAATATTTGTTTAAAATATGAGGTTAATAATTTTTACAAATAAAATGAAGATGATTGTTTGATAACTTATTATATCAATTGTATACCCTCTAAAGAATACCTTAATCCCTATATTTGTCATCTTTAGAATATTATAAACATAGGTAATTTAATAACCTAGTTAATTCTATGTTTATTTGAACTAAGCTCTAATTAATTGAGAGTTGATTGGGAGTTGGGAGTTGCACATAATCAAGTAGTGCACCTAAGGTCAATTGTCCCTATGTCCCCTCTATATATGAACTCTTGTAGTGAATTGTAATACATAAATTTGCTTGATGTTAATATGAGAGACTCTGAACTAATTTATCCATGAGGTAGTTAGAATGATGATTTTTTCTCATAAATAGATGGAGATTTTAGTCATAGAAAAGAATATTTTCTAGCTGGGAGCATCTTGGTGGAATTTGGAGGGTTGTTCTACAATTTTATAAATTACAACTGCCAATCCCAGATTTGAAAAGGGTGCAAAATGTATAAATAGGACAAATTTTTCACTATTTAGGGGGGTCATTATTTTTAGTTTTTCATTTTCTCTAATTTTGGGTTCTACAAATTTTTTGGGATCAACTTTTGTGTATAGATCTTGTCTCCCTTACTAAGGTGGTTGAAAGTATACAACCATTACCAAGATCTGAGAGCATGTTTATGTCTCCCATGTCCAACATGGAGAAATTTCACCATGTTTGACCCTATGACAACACTTTAAAAAATTGATATATGTAATATGTCTTTTCAATTTAATGAAAATGCTTGTGGTTCTTTACTATTTCTTATTGATTAAGTGTAGCAATATGTTTTGGAAGTTATGTTGATTGGACATTTGGGTTAGTGTTCACCATTGGTTATCATTTTAAGAATAGATATAGATTATAAACCCTTTCTATATTATTTTAGGATACATTATTTATTAAATTATTAGGGCAACCTATGTTTATGTATTTGACAGGGAAAAGTGTTTGAAAGTTTAGTTTTAGGGTATTTTTTATGTCTTTCATGGATCATTGGCTATGTCCCATCAGCTCACTTATGAGTTTTTGCAATATGTTTGTGAAGGAATATTGTCATCAATACTACAATATTACCTTTTTTTTAAAATCCACCATCACACCACCACTCTTTTTATAATTAACAAATTATCCTACCTTATCCTACCCTAAAAATGATACACACTTGTTGCATATCATTAGTGTTATTTTCTTGTAAAGGCATAAGATTTAGCTTATATAACATGCATTTTCATCTTATGATTTAAAGGTTATAATATCAATCTTCCTTTCAGCCCCTTGTTGTTAAAAAAATATTTATAAAGAACATTGTAGTCACCTTCATATCTATCTTTAGTAGCTTGTATGTGACCTAGTGCATTTGTGCATTCCAAGTGATAACCCTTCCTAAGTGGAGTGTCCATGTTTAGTTTTTCCCTATTAAAATTTGTTATTATTTGTACCAAAAATCCCCATGGATTTTGAAGTGAAGAATATCTTCATTGGACCAAGCTACCCTATACGCCCTCTCACCTTGGTTCAAGCAGAGCGAAAAGTAGCAAGAAGTTAACCATACCCTCTGTCAATACCTCTTAGTTATTTTCTTCATTTAGTCCATTCTTGATAACAAAAACTTCCCTGACTATAATGACATATCAACATATTTTTCAAATTTATTTTCAATTTTCTTCATGTGTGAAAGGTTGAGTGTAAGAGGTGTAAAACTGGTAACCAATAGTATACTTGTACTACATCTAGGACAATTCATTTCAACATAGAATTGTTTATAGAGGAAGAATCATCTAAGGCTATGATAGAGGGTGTAGTAGTACGGTATTCATATAAGATTGTAGAACATGGATAATTTGAGCTAAATCCATTTTTATTGATGTGGGGTTTTTCAATGATATTTTAAAATAATATCATGTTCATGTTCTATTCTATATTTTTTCAAAAAAATAATCTTGACAAGATAGAAATTCCGTAAAATAATGACATGTAATATATATTTGTATCTTTATATTGGTAAAATTTTGAACTTTAAAAACCTCTAAATGTAGTCATAGAACTACATGATAAATTGACAACTACATAAAATTTAAAAACTATGCACTAATTTTGATGGAAACAACTCAACAAATGTACTCCAAGGACTCTCCAATTTTAAGGGAACATACCTAGTTTAGAAAAAAAAGAGGTGAACCATAATGGGCCCAAAAAAATTATTTAATGATGGAAATCCACGTGATAAACACCTATTTTACATCATGTACAACACCTGTTGAGATGTTTAGCTAACATTTATTATAGTCTAATCAAAGACAAACGAGCAACAAAAAAGTTTTGTTTCCATTGAAGGATGTGGTAAAAATTTAAAAACATAATATACTAAATTGAACAATAGTTATCTGTAAAATATCAATCTATATATTATATTTATTTGATTTCAAAGGCAATAGAGAAATTATTCAAGAGAGTATCCACGTATGTTACAAGATATAGATGCAGCCAATCCTGATATCTCAAGTATTGTAAATAATTACATGAAGAGCTACCTTATCCCTCCAAATATTAAATTCCCAATAGTCTCACATCTTCATACCTTATAATAAAGAATGACCTAGCCACTTAGGAATCGACTCAAATATACTAGAGTTAGGAAGTCAGAAAGGAATTCTTGGGTAATGAATATATTAGGGATAGATGGGGGATAAATTTTCCATCTCGCCATATACAACGTTCTATTGATCATTATTAGTGATGAATATTATTAACATCCTTCAAATGAAATTGGTCTGTAAACCCTGCCAAAGCCTATTAGACAATGATAAGTTACTTTTGCCTAACTGTGAATCATAACTTGTACCTCTAAATTTATAATCCAGTTCACATATTTAGCTATGTATGACAAATGATCAATGCATATATTTCATTGTATTCCCTTGGATAGTCAAGTCCCTCTTCAAATAGGGTTCCAACAAATTATTATTGTCACAACTAGATTATTTTGATATGGAAATTGGAATCTAGGTATTTTTGATAGTCATAAGAAACACTATGTTCAATAGTTTACATTTTCTTCTCATCATTTTATAAAATTAAGTTTCTATTGAAATTATTCTATACAAACTTGATTATTTGGAAAATGACTTTTAGCATGTAATTATTGACAAGTCTAATGGTAGTGCATTTTATCTTATTTTCTTACATTCATTCTTCATTTATTCATTTTTTGGGCTTAGAAAATGAATTGGAAAAAAAAGACAAGTTCCAAACTCCACCATATTATAGATATATTATTTTACCAGCTTCTCCTAGGATTAAGATAAATATGTTCAAAAATATGGTGAAAGTATTGGCTAAACAAATATGACTTTATTTATTATTATCTTTAATCAAATTAAGAGAAAATATGGAATTCAAAACCAATTATGGAGCATGGATCATCATCTTCAAATTTTGAAAGGTTGGTCCTTATTTTTCAACCCCATTACTAAACCAATCCATGAAAAACACATTTTTATTCACCTTTCCCACCTCCCTTTTAGTTCTGGTTTGAAAATTATTTCAAGGAGATTGGAAAATCCTTTGGCATGTACTATAAATCTTACCTTGCCTCTCTTTTATTTTCCAACACCACTTATGCCAGAATCTTTGTTAGCATTGACATCTCCAAGAATCTCCCTAAAAAAATTTATTTGGTTGTTGGTGATCTCTGTTGGTCCAAACCCATAGATTACGAAGGCTTGTTGTGTCATTGTCATACCTATTTTGACATGGGTCATTTAACGTCATACCATAATAATTTTAAAAGAATAAGGAAATCTCATGGTCAAAGTACTCCCTCCCCACCCATATTACTATGCTTAGAGATGAATCTGACTCATCCTCAAATGATCTTGAAATCACTCTTTTAAGTACCAAGTTTGCTACTTCAAAGAACCAGAACCAATTCGTTAGAAATCCCAAAGATGATTCTGCTCTAGTCTCAAAGGATTGTTCCATTGACAACCATAAATAAATTCATTCAATCAAAATTACTCTTCCCATTGATATCAACTCTGACAAAAAAGCTTATGGTTTTAAAGAGACTATTTTTTGCTAATGTTTAATTTGTGTTAGGGGAAGATAAATCCCCTATTCTTGTATATTTTTTTCATTCTACCTTGATGTTCCATTTTGAACATTATTATTTCACCTAGCTATGAATATCTTATTAAAGGTTGTGAAAACCTCTCAAAACCCTCTCCTATTTATAGCTCCTATCTAAAAGTGTTTAACTTCACCTAGTTAAAACCATTGACTTTATTTAATTTTATTTGATGTATATTTATCAAGTCCCTCAATGAATTTGTTACTCGTTTAGACTATATTTTTGTATATACTTTTTTATCTAAGGAGAATGGAACATTTACTAGCTAGAAAGGGACCATGTTAATGGCAATGCAACATAGTTGAATTAAACAACTTTGGACCCCTCTTTATTTATTTTCAATTAGAGAAATAATGTGAAATCATATGTATTATTGTCACACATTCCTTCCTCACTTTTATATATATATTTTTTGAATTATTTTTTATTATTCCAACGCCAACTACTAATTTTTTTTTAAAATTGATATTTCACATTGTTACACGTTTTCATCCTACCTCTTTCTTTGTGATTGTAAGTGACATTGAGATACCACATAACGTAACTACAATAAGTCACTTAAATAAACATATCTAAGAAACATAAGTTATATAAAACTTGAGGCACATTTATTTTTATGTTGTGTGGTATGTAATGTTTCCTTGAGATTGATATATTTTATAATTATTATTTAAATTAATTTTTGTTTCAAATGTGGGTCACACAATTATACTTTTACCCTAGAGTGTCCATGAATTAATCCTAGAAAAATTATAAATTCAGGATCTAATAAAATATGGAACAAGATTTGACCTAGATGACATAACACAAACACACACATAAAAGAAGGATCATTTATTATAATGTTGGTCCATCTTAAATATAATATGGATAAATGGATTATATATATGTGCAATAAAATAATTAAATTAATTTTATTTTAATATTAAAAAGAACATCTAAATATAATAGATACACTAATAATGCCTAATTAATTATGTTTTTGTTACTGCTTATAATTAAAAAATTTAATATTAAATAATTTATTTTAATAAACATGCCAGCTCAATCGGAACACGGAATTAAATGCCCAATAATATTAACAACTTTGACCAAATGTTCCAATAACCAATAAATAATGAATTACACTAATATAGATGATGATGATTTTGTTAGTGAGGGTTTTATTTTTGAATGACAATTTAGGTGATGCTCTTGAAATCTCCATTCTCATCTCGATATATTTAGAGGAAGGAGGTCATTGGATGGTGGTGGGTACCAAAAGGTAAGGAAAAGGTAATAAGGAGTTAGATCCGTTGAATATGAGTCTTAGATCTCATATGAAAAATGTTATAGGTGGGTCATAGATAGTTTTAGTCTTATAGTAGGGGTACAGTGTTTTAATATTACTTCTATAGTTTATTTTTTCTTAGCTGGTGGAGGAGATTCATTGGGATTTATTGTCTTATCCTTTTCTCTTTTTTAAAAGGTAGAGTCCCTCTATTACTATGGTTTGCCATTAATTAAAAAAATGAAGTACACTAGTAATAAGAAATTAGTTAATTAATGTATACTCCTTCCCCCCCACCCCCCACAGACACGCACACACACGTAGGAGGTATTTTTAAGTATCTACATACACACACAAATAATTCCTAAAGATGAATTTATTAATTTTCTTTCTTTTATAGAATTAGACGATGATAAATCTTAAGTAGAAATTTATTGACTTACATACTTTCCAACTTTGTAATTTTGGAAGATGAGTTTACCTAACTTATTTGTGAATTTATTACACATTAAAATATTTTATATATTAATTAGATTTACTGTTTTTATGAAAATATTATATTTTTATTTTTAATTTAAGGATTCCAAAATTTCTTTTCTCTAATTAAAAATATAATTGGTGGCACAAAACATTAAATTAAAAATACAAACACAATAAGTTTAAAAACTTTAAATTTAATTTTTATGAATTATAAAAATATAAAATCTATAATATTAGATGTATTTTTTATTTTCTCTTTCTAACACCATTTTGATATTTTTTTAAAAATAAATAAATTTATAAACCAAGGCATAAATTTCTTGTCTCAATATTTGAAAAGTTTCCCTTTATACTAAAGCCATCAATTAGGAGTTATATATATTTTTTAAATATATATAAATGAGAACATATTGACTTTCACTTTAAGTTTTAGCTAGAATCTAATATCCTAGACTCTTCTTTTCATGCCTCGAACTCGAGTTTGTGGGCTGTGCATTTGGAAATATGCGTCGTTTCAAATTATTAACGAGTTTACGTTATGTTTTAATGATCAATAATCGATGAAGAGGTTTGAGTTTTTTTTTTTTTTTTGGTTTAAATATTTTTCAAACTAATAGACTTGACTTTAAGTTTCGACTAGTGATATGTGAACAACCGTTTGAATGAAGAGTAATAGATGATGACTTTTATGTTTCGACAATAATGAAGTCAATAATGGACGGAAGACTAATTCTGGACATGAAATACATAATAGACTAATGATATTTGAACAACTGCAAAAGTCAATGAAGTCATCAGAAATCTTCGAAAAAAATCATAAATACCCACCTTTGGATAGCGATCATAAATACCCACCTTCGATAAAAAAATCATGTAGTTGGTTACAAATCTTCTGAAGCGCTTCGATCTCTTCTATCGGCTATTTCAATTTGATCGTCTCGAAAACAACACTGTTTAAATGGGAAAACACTTGACAACCGTAATTTTGGTGTTGTTGATGACAATAATTCTATCGGACTGTCGTATGCTTTGTAAGTTAGTAATGTTCTGTTTGAATTATTTGTAATTGGTTGTTCGTAAGGAGTATTTATATATTCCTGATCACAATATTTCTTGTACTCCACCACAGATGAGGGACAGATGAGCCCAACAAAAAAATACGAATTGTTAAAGGTACAACAGTATTATTTATTATAGCTGATTAATTTAGGTGTTCGTTTCAAATCTTTATATCTCTGCTAGTAGGAAAACAATAATACTAAACAGTTGTATCCAAAAGACATGAATTAAATGGAAATTTTCTATTTTTTATAATATTAATAAATATTGAATGCAGGATTTTTTAATTTTTTTTTGAAATTGTGAGTTGATGTTGAAATAGGTGAACAAGAGCAATGCAGGAGGAATCGATTTAGAACAAAGAATAAGCTTCAGGCATCTAATGGAAGGAGGAGACAAATCTTCTTGGCATAATGATCCATAACGATTAATAATACCTTTCTATTTTAATAATATTTTTGGTTCAATGATCAAGTTTGAAAGATTGAATTTAATTTTATCATCCGTGAGGTCCATTTCTATCATCCGTGTAATCAAAATTTATATTAAATAATTAATTTTATCTATATACATATATGATTTTTTTTTTAATGTTACTTTATATCAAAAAGTTGATCTTTTACACTAGTTAATAACTTTTGAGGTTGAAATAAGTTTGAATTCTCTATCGCACAACCATGCATCCCTTTTTCAACATAATATTTCACTATATCATAAATCTAGTAAACATGATAAATTGATTATAACTCTATGTGTAATGAAATTATTCGTAACATAAAAAAAATTAGATGTTCTTAGTTTTTGAATATTTTCATGGATCATCATTTATGTCTAGTTTTTTTTTAGCTTTTCAATACTAAAAATATTGAATACTATCATTCACTTTCACGTGTATCATAGTTTTTGTAGATGAAGTCTCAAATCTAGAAAAGAATGTGGCTTCCCAATTACTTGATGACATGGATGAAGTTCTCGTAAGGATGAAATCCCATAACACAATGGGTGCAAAAGAACATCCTGGTTTGTAACTATCACTAACGGTTGTAAAAAACAATCACTTGAGAGAGAAAACTAGTTCTTCACTAAGCTTCTTGATGGTGCAAGGGCAAAGGTTATCAAGTTGGAAACTATGTTGGCTAACAAGACCATAGAGTTTGAGAAGTTGCACCGTGCACTTATCACACTAAGGGATGAGAAGATGGATGTTGAAATAAAGTTTGTCAATCTACAATCTGCCCATGCCTACATAAAATCAATCTATAATGCAAGGGTGGAGACTATGTGGGCCATGCAAATGCAACATAAAAGAATAGTTACCATATATGAGTAGTAGCTACAAATTTTGAAGGCGTAGTTTGATATCTTGTTTGAACAAGCCAATGGGATGTCTCCCAATACATGTGGTATTACATACATGAACAATGGTAATTAGTTGTGTGAAATGACTTATGTGTCTAGTATTACATGATGTATGCTTATTAATTAGGATGGAAATCAACTAAAACACATGATTATTCACATTTTAATCTATAAAATTGATGTTTATTTACCACCAGTTGCTTACTTCATCTTGTGTAATTAAGTTGTTTATAAATGAATGAATGAATGAATGACTGTGTTCAGAAGTTTTTTAACCAAAAAAAATACAAATTAACTTCATATGAAAATCTGCTATAAATAGACATACTAAAAATAGCAAACATATCCCTACAAAATAGCAACTTCTCCCTTAGTAGAGAACACATGGTAATTACAAGCTCTGTATGTGTCATCCAAATACTTGAAATATTATTGATAAGCATATATGTTATGTCACCATGGCTTTTTAAATCCCTTGATTGGCTTCTTGACCTATTTTTTTAGCCTTTTCTAATCATGTGGCTTATTTTTTATTTTTTAGATTTTATTTTCTTTGGATTTATTTATTTATTTATTTGATTTTTATTTTCTTTTTGTTTGCTAGGGTTTTGGTAAGTAGTGGGGTTGTGGATAACAATTTCCTTTTTGGGATGGAAGGTTATGCTACTAATGTTTGTTTCTAATATCAATAGTTAAGCTAGAAAAAATCCTATTAAGGTATATGATCAAAACCATGAGAAAATTTGTTTTTTTAGATTTTTATGTCGATCTTATCTTACTTTGTTTCCTTACTTTCATTCATTGTCATAACATTTTTTTAGGACATTCAAGGCTACACATGCAATTATTATGCATTTATCTCTGCCTTTTAGGTGAATAGTTTGGTTTTAAATTACCTTCAACCTTTTTATCACACATATTATTGCATAGAGTGATAAGGATGGCGTCGAAGTGAGCAAAAATGTTTGTCCCAAAGAAATACAATCAGGGATAGCTTATGATAATCCCCTCAACCTAATATTTGTTTAAAATATGAGGTTAATAATGTTTACAAATAAAATGAAGAGGATTGTTTGATAACTTATTATATCAATTGTATACCCTCTAAAGAATACCTTAATCCCTATATTTGTCATCTTTAGAATATTATAAACATAGGTAATTTAATAACCTAGTTAATTCTATGTTTATTTGGGCTAAGCTCTAATTAATTGAGAGTTGATTGGGAGTTGGGAGTTGCACATAATTAAGTAGTGCACCTAAGGTCAATTGTCCCTATGTCCCCTATATATATGAACTCTTGTAGTGCATTGTAATACATAAATTTGCTTGATTTGAATATGAGAGACTTTGAACTAATGTATCCATGATTATTCTGTCTATAATAGATTTTTGGTTGTGGTAATGACATGTTAAAGTGACCCTTATGAATGAGAATCTTCATCTCTCATATATGGTATCAAAGCTGTCTCTAACAACCCTTATTCATCGAGTAATCAAATGAAGTTTTTCTAAGCCATACAGGGCATACTGTCTACATTGGTTGTTTCAAGAATTGTGTATCATCTACTATGTTCTGCATCAGGGTTCCTACACTCAGTGTATAGTTTGCTTCGATCTCTGTTTCAGATCTGTGATACGTTTTTGCATTTGATACAACTATATTTGCATTTGCTTCTCCCAAACTCATGCATATCATTCAGATCACGTCTCATCCTGTGAGCTTCCCAAAAGCTTGGTGAGTTTTTTTAACACAAAAAGGCAAGCATTGTTCATTATGTTTGTTTTAAGCCACACTTGAACTGAAGATGGACTGGTCCAAGAGGGACCAGTAGCTCAGTAGTAGAGCACTCCAGCAGCATATGGAAGGTCCTAGGTTCAAGTCCTAGATGGTCCATGTCTCAACATGGTATCAGAGCCAGGCCTAGGCTAGGAGCCCCAAGCACACGAGAGGTGTGGCTTAAGGGGGGTTGTTGGTGTTAAGCCACACTCAAACCGAAGATGGACTAGTCCAAGAGGGACCAGTAGCTCAGTGGTAGAGCACTCCAACAGCATATGGAAGGTCCTAGGTTTGAGTCCTAGCTGGTCCATGTCTCAACACATTATGGACCCTATTTTGGCTTAGTGATGTTTTTTGCATCGATGTTTTTACATTGGAATTATTTTGTTACCTTGCGGTGGCTTTGTGACTCAAAATTTACACAGCATTGACAAAATTATTTTTGGACCTTGCATTATCTCGGCTGAGATTCCAAACCCAACTGCATCTTGTTAACTCGGATCAACATTCAACTCAGCCCTACTCGACATAAATTACTCAATTTTAACATATAAGTTTTTTATTATAGGCGTCATCGATTCACTAAAGTTGCTTTGGTGAAACACTAAATGTAAGAGAGGTCTAGGGGTCGAACTTCCCAAAAACATTTTTTAATTTTTCAAAATTTCTTTTAAAGAAGTTTTTAAATACCACACCTTAAGGGGTGTGATTATTAATAGTGGAGTAAATTTTTTTTAAAAGGACATTCAAATTGGTGGAATAAAGGGAAATTATTTTTTAAATTTGTATTATAAGGGACCTTTTTTCGTCCAATTTTTTTGTAAAAAAAGTGTTTTATTCTAAAGGAGGGACCATTTTTTAGGCAAAACTGTTTGAGTTTTAGTCACTTCAAATGTTGCACAAGCTTCAAATTATGTTTGATGTCAAGGATGTTGAGAGTTCAGTTTGAGGTTCATTATTGACTTGTTTTCCCTGTAGAACAAAATTGTTACCCTGTAACATAAGATTGATACATTGGACATACCTTCTTGCTCTTCCTCATCCACCTCTAGTCATTGATCCTGTATCTATTGACCCTAATTTTTCAATATTTGAGCCTACTACTGTATTTGTTCCTCTTGTTCTTTATTATGGTATGCAACCACTTGATGTGCCTTTTGATTGTGACCTCCTAGATCCTGAGCATCCCTTTATTCTAATTGGCCCTTATATAGCAGCCTTTGCTTTTTATTTGTGTTGTTTATACTGATGCACATTATAATTATGTACATGCTACTCTTAATGCTTGTGTATTCTACTATTTTCAATTTTTATCCTCGTATATATATGTCTACTTATTTTGAGAAGCATACAACCACATATGGATCTTGCATGCTTTGTTTCATGGGTCATACTACTAGACATGTGGTTATTGGTAAGCATCTACATGGCATTATTTCCCATAGCTAGCATGTTAAATGGATTGATCGATATCACATTAGTTATGATGTATATTTTACATCTTATTTTGGATCACTTCATAACATTTCAAATCTAGTCTTTGTTTGCTCTTCTTTTCATGAGGACATTGAGCAACACATGAGCTTGATAACACCTTCACTCAGACTTGATAACACTAAGAATGTTCCTATCAAGCATGTTTCTCCTGATACAATATTATATAATTCTTCACATGAACCATTTGTGTACTATACACTGGTTTAATATCCTTTTCCATCATACTCGTATAATATGGACACAATGCAACTTCTTTGTCCACACAATGTTCTTCCTTCCTTCTAATAATGCTCTTTTCTATGGAAACTATTTTTAGGATAAACTTTCATTTTACTCATGGTTTTCTTTGACAACCTCCTTTACGTAAAGTGTTATTTTGGTACATACATCATCATTTTGTTTAGGTTTTTGGGTGATTTATTTTCATGGGATCATTTTGAATTGCACTAAGTCTACAGAGCTATGGAGGGTTTGATTTTTTAATTTGCCTTCATGTGTGTATGCTCTATTCTAAGCATTTTTTATCTACTTCAATTGATTAAATCTCCCGTCACCACTAGGGCCATCTTATTATGAGATATTTTATCTATATATTCTAATATCCTTTGACATTTTGAATGTATACTATAGCTTTATGTGGAGCTATTATAGTGCATATAGTGTCAAGTTATCCATGTTTAAGTAATGGGATTCTTCCTTTCATACAAAGTTTTTATCACTCCACCCAGTTGACACTAAAGGGAGAGATCTATGAGAATAAAACTTTGGGTGTCGTTTCCATTGTTATTCTTTGGATCACCACATATTTTATTTGAGAAAAATGATCTTCTATTCAATTTGGTGATCTTTTTTGCACGTTCAACAACTTTGATAGTCCCCTTTTCATAAGGATCTATTCTAGTGAATAAAGTATTAGTATTTTTAATCAAGAAGTGGTCCAAGCCACTCATTCTATTTTTAGTTCATGAGGGAATTTTCATCCACCAAACACATTTTTGTTGTACATAGGTTTGGATATTTGATTCAGTTATAATGATTAATTCTATTTTAGTTTAGATATTTGATTCAATTATAATGACTAACTAATATGATTCTACTTTATCACTATAGTAGATGTTTATGTTTGTTTTACTTAAAACATGCTTTACATTCTTGCATATTTTAGATTTATATTATTACTATTATTAGTATACTGCTAGATATTGTAGATGCCTAGCTTTTATGGCAGCAGAAACATGGTATATGAGCTAGGCTTGGAGGTGTACTTCAAAAACTGTTGTGATAACTAAGAGGTTAATGAGTGGCTAATATTGGCACCGACTAGTAAAAGTGGATTGTAAAGGATATTTAAGCCACTGATCAATAGTACATTGTTGTAGTTGGCTTCATGACTATTTTTAGGTCCTTTACTATTTTCAATCATTATCTTATTATTTGGATGTTATGTAGACTTGATTGCATTGGTATATGCCATGTGTAGTTATTTATGTTTAACCTTGTCTTTTACCCCATGTGACCTTTGAGTTTTTGATTGATTTCATTCTTACTAGCCAGTGTGCTTGATAGCCTCTTGATGTGGGTTGTTATGGTGGTCTTGGTTATTTGACCCCTTTTATCTCTTGCCATGTTGTGATTACATGATGGACTCCTAGGTGGTTATGTTGATTCGATAATACCCTTGTTGCACCATGGTGTAGTAGTGGATTTGATTGTCATGGTATATTTGATCACAATGCTTGGTGGTATTGGATTTCTATTGTGGACTAAACCACTACATGGTCATTGACTTGGACTTATGTTGAGGATCAAACATGGGTTGATCCTTTTCAAATTTTGATGTTTTAGATCCATGAGATATTTGTATATTGCCTCCTATAACATTATATTTAAATGTCTTTTGGTAAGGAAACAGTGAACCTTCTTTCTTCCTTCTACCATTTTTAGATCAGTTCATGACCTTGGTTGGATGAGTGTGCTCATATGGTTGGAAGAGTGTGTTCATATGTTTGGAAGAGTGTGCTCATATGGGAGTGCCATTTTATACTCTTTTTTTGGCTTCCATGCTTGCTGACCAACCCCATGGATATGGTTAGTTTGTTGATAAAGACGTCATCTAAAAGAAACTTTTTTATAATCCAACATCTAGAGCCAATGAGAATTATCATGTTTCATCTACATTCAATCTAGAAGACCTTTATTAAGGTAAACCTCCACACAAATATGAGCATAGATAAATAACCCTTCTATAGACCGCTCAACATCCATCTTGATGAATCTTCCAAATGTATTACCAATAGCTTCACATCCTGAGTGGTGCCAAAAAAAGAGAGAGATTTGGGAGCTAAAACCAAACCAACATTTTAGACATTGCCATTGTTATTAGTATAGACATTAGATATAAGGTTTGTAAAGTGACGATGGAGTAGAACAGGGTGGTGATAAACTAGCTAGGTTTGGCAACAACTAGGCTGTGGTAGTAACGACTACATTCTCCTACTTTACATACCCTATATCATCCATCATGGTGCCATCCAATAAGAATGAGAATAAATAGGGCTCTATTTTTTGGCTTTTCTCTTATAAGGTTGTTGCTTGCATGCCAATGACCTCTCCTTCAATCTTTCCAAGCCCATACATTATGAAAAATCGGATGTTATCCCAGTAGTGAAGATCACTCTTCTGGAGGTAATTGGGTTTTGAAGAGTTTACAATTATTTATAGACCCAACCATATTTTGACCTTGGTTAGAATAATTGCATCAATGGGTAGATGCTATCTCGACTAAATACCGTGTAATCTATTTATGTCCTAATTGATTTTTCGTCATCCAATTATGGAGCTTAAAAATTATTAAAGAGCTCTTAAAGAGAAACATTGGTTTTAAAAAGGAGACGGGATCTTTATATTTTATATATCAAAAAATATATCTCTTATTTTCAAATCTACTTACCGATTTTTTATTTTCAATACCCCCTCCTAATACTTCTTTTCAATAAAATACCAATATGTTTACCAAATATTTTACCTATCTATTTTTGTGAAAAATTTAACGTTCCCTTTTCATTTATAACTTTCATAATTAAGTTGGAACGTGTAATGATTTAATGTAAAGCCTATCATTATATGTAAAATCATCACAAGGAATTAATATTGATAAATTTACGCAAGGTGCTAACTTGTATCCTAATTTCATTACCAAAAAAACAAGATGAAAATTTATTTTGAAGTTTTGAAGAATTCTAATTTATTTTAAAAATATGATATTTATGAATACATCCTGCACTTTTCAAATGGCTTAAAACTTATAACATCTCTTATTACTACTTATTATTATTGATTTAAAAAATAAGAAAAATATATGAATTCTATTAATATTTACATCATATCATGACCCACATTCAATTTAATTCTAAATAAATTAAAGAACTCATTTACCCCAAAATACACATACGCAATTTTTATTTAGAAACTTTAACATAAATGAATGTATTATAATATCATCTCTTTTGATTGCAAAGCGTATTTGAAATTATTATAATTATAAATAATTGTACATATAAATAACTGAAAATATATTAAAGAGTAAAATAATATTGAAAATTAATTTTTCTATATAATAATATTTTTCCTATAAATATATATTTAGGAAGGAAAAATTATATCTTTTAAAATACAAGTAAAAATATTGCATTGTATGTGATTTAATGATTCTCTCTAAATATTTAAACATCCAATCAAAATATATATATCATACTTTTTTACTTGATACTAAATAAAAAAATTATATAAAATATTTTTCTCAATCTACCTTAAAATTCAACATTTAAAACATTATATATTATAAAAAGAATTTTGATTCGTTAATCGAATTATTTAACTCACAAAAAATCTCCCCATATAAACTTTTTCTAAATTTAAGAATCAATCTTTATAATTGAATTAAACACTTTGATCATTTAAAAAAACGTTACTTATTAAATACAGCAGAAAATTTAAAATATCCTTCTCATACCAATTCACGTGTCAACATTTAAAACATTATTGTTGAAAGGTTATTAATCTACGAGAACTTAATTCATGTTGGATGATAAGATCCTATCTTTATTGCTAAACACGACGTGGTAATGCTCGTTCATTCTTTCCCTACCGTATGTATCACGGCATAATTATTCACGACAGTGAACAAGGAAGACTTCCGCTCTCATTTCGAGAAGAGATAAAGTTGAATCCTCATGAATCGTATGTGTTAGAAATATGGTAGTTTTCAAGAAATGATAGTCCATTAAAACTGAAGAAAATTTTCTCGAACCATCACTGAATGATAGGGTAATGAATGTTTAGAGTTAAGTTATAAAATCTTCTCTCGCACACAATGAATGTGTACTATGTTATGGTAGTTATAAAATTTTCTATATTTAGAGTGGAGTTATAAAATCTTCTCCGACATAGCGATTGTTTAGGAAACGTCGTAGTTACTATGTATTTTAATTTTGGATAATGAATTAAAATGTTATAATATCATATTAGATTTTGAAATTTTTACCCATTTTAATAAATCATCTTAATTATTTATAACTAAGGTTTCAAGGTTTAATAAATTATACATTTTACAATATAACTCATTTTATCATGAGAGGTCAAAAAATGCATTTTTTAAACCTATGAACAAAACCTAACTTTTGGAGTACCAATAATTATGCATTAAAGTATCAATACTTGAATCTTACTTGTTAAGATGTGATTGGTTACTTTTAATTTTATAGACTAAATGTTGAGCAAATATTAAATAATACTTGTTTAGCTTCTCGAACACTTTAATATTTCGACATACCAATATGTCACATCAAAGGAGCACATGTTAACAAAAGCTCTGTTCGGTAATTAAAACATGCACAACTATTGGGACCTTCCCCTAACATAGTTATGGTAGTCAATATTTAAATTGTAGTTACAAAATATTTTTGCACACAACGGATGTGTATAACATTTGATAAAGGTCATCAGTGTGTTTATGTTTTATTTGTTTGTTTGTTGGATTGATCGATCGGTTGGTGGATACGTGCATATAAATTTTGAAGACATGGAAGGTTATCCTAATGAACTCCCAAATGAAGTAAGGAAATTTCTTCCAAAGTTTCAAGAGAACAATGCAGTGAGTGGCGATCAACACTTGAGAACTTTTCACAATATTATAAAAGAATATAAGGTTGAGCACAAGGATGTGTGCATTAATTTGTTTGTGTACATGCTGGAGGAAGACACTCGTGAATGGTGTAATTCTCTTCCTCATGGATGCATTGATGCGTGGGAAGAAAAGAAGAATGTTTTCAAAATTTAGTTAGGTGAAAGAGTTGATCCAAGGTTCCTTTTCGGTTAGTTTGAAAACATCAAGAAGAACCCTAATGAGTATGTGCATGACCTCAACACATGGTTCAATAAATCTATGATGCAGCTTCTCGAGAACATAAGTCCTAGTGATACAGTGTGCTTAACAAAATATTGTGGTGCCTTTGATAAGAAGGCTATGTATTGTTTGGGAGACAAGGCTCCCACGAACCTGTGGTTGGCATTCAATATGGCCATACAAATTCAGAACAACATAAAAGCTATGGGAAAGCCCATAAACAAGTGAGTCGATGTGAAGTTGGTCAATCCTAAGAAAACATAGTCCACTAAGAATGCCAATATTGAGGAGATAGTCAAGACTCTGGTCTCCTCTATCAAAGAAATGTCATACAAGCTTGCTAGGGCTGAGAAGGGGGTCCCTCATGTGTCTACTAGCCAAGAGAGGGCTCAAAATTGAAATCAATCACAAAAGGGGCCTGCTTTCCATAATTGGGAAAATGATAGAGGGAAAAGGCTTGCACATGATGAAAGAATAAATAGACAACAAAATAGAGGGCCTGTGAAATAAGTGTTTGATTTGTTAAATGCCAAAGTGAATGTTATAAGTTGTGATATTCATGTTGATTGGTGTGACAAGTGCCTGCATGTGATACATTTGAACCGATTCATGAAGATGTGGATTAATCTAAGTATGCATCATCTAGTGATGAGATTATGATGTTCAATTATCAAACTCCCCAAAGCAAGATATCTACCTCCACAGAATTGATGATTGTTGTTATTGGTGATTGGTTTTAGAGTGTGGTAAAAATGGGATGTCCTAACTTGTGAATTTCCTTGTGAGGTTAATATATCATAGGCATATAAATTACCTATTCATGATTTTGAATTTTGATGATCAATGATGATTAAAAAATATGATGGGGGAATTCTGCCAGTTGAGGATAGGCAACTGCTAATTAATGTAGTAATTGCCCAAGAGAAGGAATATTACTTGAAAAGGAAGCAACCAGATCCTACTCTTCAAGACATTACCTTTACAAATCCAAAGGCAGGGGATGCAAGGAATGAAGCTAAGAAAACTACAATAGTTCTTAATACTTCCGAACTAGTACCCATTTCCCAAGTTGTTAAACCAAGAGGTGATCTCACTAAAAATAAATTACCTTTGCTATCTAATATTCCTAAGGATACGAATGATGTTAAAACAAACCCACCCTTGAATGCTGTTGTTAAACATGCAAATTTATCCCAGCCTACTCCACTTCTAACCTTAAGTGACTGCATTCCAATTGAAGGTGTTGTTACCCTTCCACCAAATACCCTTTTTCCTCAGTATAGTATATGTGATATGGCCCAAGTTTTGAGCCAACTAAAAAACACCATGCCACTTATTGAATTATCAAGAATACTTGAGAATAGGAAGAGGGCATTTAAGTACTTGGAATTTGGTTAGAAGTCAACTGCAAATGAAATTAATTTACCCCAAACACCCCTAAGAAGTGATGAATAATATGAAGAAGTTATTGAACCTACTCTGAAAGTGTATTTGGGGACTACATTGGTAGGGATTCAGCTAAATGTGGATCCATTTTATATAGCCCTCTTGACCAATGATCTTGTTATCCATAATTACATTTTTAATTTTGGTGCTTCTTGTAACGTAATGCCCCTAAGTGTCTTAAATGAGCTCAGAGTTAGTATTACATCAGCATTTGGCAACTGTTATGCCTTGGGACCATGAGAAGTTTTAGTTTTTGGACAAGTCAAGGGTTTGGTAGTGTAGTTGGCAGTGTATCCCGGTAAGTATTTGAATATGGACATGTTAGTTGTGGACTGCCCGCCTAAGTGGGGGATGCTGATGTCACATAAATGGACTGCTACCATGGGTGGAAGTATACAAATGGACCTTTCTTATGCCACCATTCCATTGGAGGGTAAGATGGTCAAACTTTATAGAGATCCGAAGATGTTACATGTAATTAAAGACCCAAAACATGCTCAAAAAGTAGTATTGTATATAGGCATTGGTCTTGGGAACTTCATTGGGAATGTTGACACTAAAGAATAGACTTCTACTCTTGGTGTTGAACCTAACAATGAATGTTTAGATTGGAAGGTATGGTTTGATGGGGCTTGCTCCAATCTTGGAAATGGAGTAGGGGTTGTATTTTGTGCCCCTAATTGTAAGTTTTGGATAGATGCACAAAGTTGGGAGACAAAAAACACGACACAATGAAAAATACAAACCATTTTCTCTAAAGGGCGTACGCCCCTTTATTTTTAAAAACCAAAATAACATTATGAAGTGGTCAGTCCTAACCCTAAATAACATATGCCCTTTGTATTCCAAAGGGCATACGCCCTTTGGACTGCAAAGGATGCATGCCCTTTGCAAAGTGTATCTTTTTTTTTTGCAATTAGACTTCTGAAAGCTTTGTATTTTTTTGATTGTTTTACAATTAGAGGTATTTTTTTGCAAGCATATATTTAGTAAAATAAATGTTAAGTATTATTTTCATACTTTAAATTTATTTTACTAAATATAATAAATTAGGACCACTCATTATCTTCTAAAATTGGTTATAGAGCTGTAGGAGTTACCATGTAGAAGTTAGTTTTTCAAATTCCATTCCAGTCAATAATTAGTTTTCATACTTTTAGGATCATAAGATAGAATGATAAACGAGGTTAAAAATCATATTATATATGTAATATATCTATACCATTGAGGATTAGATGTCTCTTTTACCTACTTAAGTATTTCATATCTACTTTATCTACTTAAATATGCTCTACCTGATTAAATAACTAAGCCATGGCTTGATCTCAAGGAGTATACACTACCTAAATACACTTCCCATATCTTGATGTTAATTTTTCCCTATTGATGTCAAATTAAGTGCTCCACTTACTCAAATTGGTCTAATTCAATGTCCTCTAGAAACTTTCTTGCAATTAGGTCTCTTCGTAACCATAAATTATCTTTTGGTCTATTACAAAAGGTCTTCTGAGTATTGGTATAGAAATACTAATGAACTTATTATTTAATATTATCTTTTGACTTCTTATCCTCTTTATTCATCTCAAAATACACTTTCAATGACTTAAAATAGGGTACTCATTCCCAACATAGTAATCTACCTTCAAGAAAAACCTTTATTTCATTCTTAAAGCACTCAATTATACATCCTCACCTATTTGAAAAATATGAGGATTTCACCAACTATTTGAATCAATATTCTTAGTGCATAAATAACATCAACTCAAAACTCATATGATAACAACTCTACCCTTTATAGGCGTATTATGTTAAATTATACCTCTTAAGGACTTGATATAAAGAGGTCTACAACTACCTTGTTCTTTAGACTCATTTAATTCAAAAACTTAATGAAATTATCAAGAAATGATACAATACTCATAGGTGTCTTGCCACAATCTCAAAATATCAATTAGATCACCAAAGTACCCAAAATGTTGACTAAGTCCTAAGCACTACGACAATATTGTGTATAGGCATGTTTGGTCTTGAAAATGTGTTATTAATCTAAGCAGGATTCTCTTAAATATTTATTAATATGTTTGGATACTATCTTTGAGGATAAGAAACCAATTTCCTTTATTTCTTTATTAATAATTACAATACAATCGAAACTCTACTCTTTAGGTCCGGATGGCCTAATTTGCTTACTAGGAAGGATATTGACTTGGATTAACTATCAAATTATTTTAATCACATTAATTTTAAGTATTCTATAGTGTTTACATAATAACATTAGAACTTCATAAGAGGTTTATACTCAATCAAAAAAGTTGGAGATGTACTATAGTTGGATTTTGCTATCTTTGCCTTGGAATCTTCTTAACAACCTTATTCTCAACTTAGAAAATGAACTTTAATTAATGGGTATAACATTAAAACCTAAACCCTAAACCCAAAACCCTAAGCCGTAAACCATGAACCATGACCACTTAATAATATACATAAACCCTAGACCCTAAGCCCTAAACCTTGAAACCTTAACCCTAATACATTAGCTCTAAACCAAAAACAAAAATCCATAAACACTAAAATAAAGACCCTACACATATAAACTTAAAACATTAAACCATATACTTTATACCCTAGACCCTACACCTTAAAACCTAAAAGTAAGGACTACATAATTCCATCACTCCATGGCATGCCGATTATTATTATGTGTTTTCCTATGATATTACATTAGATTTCACCACCTACTTGGCGTACACCCAAATCTAAAAAAAGTATTGACATGTATAAATAGATAAAACAAGAATTTTGTGATGCTGTAGATTCTTTTATATCAAGGGAAACACATTGTGACATGAATGAGAAATAATTTCATTAAATTCATTGAGGTTATGGAAATTAAAGTGAGAACAAAATATGGACCCCATGTATCCATGAGCTTCCACCCCCAAGATCATTTGCATGTTTTTTCCTATGATATTACATGGGATATCTACACTTAACTATAATATGAAATAATTGACTAGAAATTACTCATAAAAACTTATCTTTATTCATAAAATTGTGACATATAAATTAGATATTATTCTCCTACAACTTAAGAGTCATACATTCTCACTACAAAAAATAAATCACCTAATTATTATTTTATAAGTGAGTTATAACATATTACATAAAATTACACATGCTAAGCTCATCCATAATATTGATTTATCTTTAAAAACTCAATCATACATAAAATATTTTAATGATACACTAATTTGTATAATATAGAACATTCCTCCTTTGTTGTAGATATAGAGTGAAGAACCATACAAAACAAAATGGAAATAAGAATGTATATCAACACATACTCTAGCTATCTACTCATAATATTTATGATGATTGATGATATAATCACTTACATACATAAACACAACTATTCATATTCTCAATTCAATTAAATGTTAATGCTTTTTCTCGGGAAAACCATAAATTACCTGTGATAACCTAAGTTAAAAATTTAAACAACATAAATAGTTATTAAATATAGACATGCACGACCCTAATAGTATCTAGACAATACAACCTTAGACATTTAACCATTCAATTCGAATATGTATTTCAGCTATTATAGGATTTACTCAAAACTAATTCAATACTTACGTTGAAGGGAAGAAAATACTAAATTTTTAATGGTGGTGGATACATTTCGCAAGTCCATGATGGATATATTTGTATATGAGAAAGCATGCACTATGAATTTGTAGATGCAAAATATACAATAACACGTTGATGAAGGACAGGCAATGCACATGATAAGATCTAGAAAATGAGGAGTATAATGCAATGAACTTTGACAGAAGAGGTGCATAGAAATAATGAATGAATATTCTTCAATTAAAAATGGAGTTAAAAATAGATGGATCGATTAGCAATAAATATTGAATGGAGATAGATCAATTTGCACATATAACATGACTATCTTGATGATGAGTGATGCTATGGTAGGTAGATCAAATAAAATAAAATAAAAACTCATTAGATAAAATACCTTTTTAACCCATGATAGAGCTACATTCTATGGAAGAATAAATCTAAAGGAAATGAGAAATAGACAATAGTAAGTGAAACTGGTAAACACTAAGCAAATCAGGGTTATAGGAGTTACATAAGACTATCTAGTACAACACAAAATATTTATAACAACATATGCACGCTCAAATCTTGTATTTACATAAATGAAAAAGTTATACTCATATGTATACAAATAATTTGATAGGTCCAATGCAGATCCAGATGCATGACAACACAATCTCAAGGCAAGGGTACAAAGACCATGATTTCAATGCTCAAAGTAATGTCCCTACCATAAGCATTACACCATGCTCTAATCTTTGTAAAGAAATAAATGGAAATTCCTTCCTTTCTCTCAATCCTTGTAAACTAGATTTGTGTTTTTTCTAACGTCTTCTACATTTTCATTGTAGAGACCTAACCATATGGTTTAGCCAGTCCTTTGCCAATAGGACAATCATCTTACTAAATGGGTTAGCCATTCCTTTATCAAATGGGCAATCATCTAACCAAATGGGTTAGATATCTACACATGGGTAGGTTATGCTCTAGCTAGAGACTTGACTCGTTAGGATCAACTAAATCTTGAGTTTATTACTATTTACCTCTCATCTCTACTTAGATAAATACCAACGTTGTCATGACAGTAGCATGTATAAAATATAGAACAAAAAGTTTCATTCTGCCTCAGAATTTGGCCAAAATCTTCAAGAACTATGATAATCCAACTGAGATCCTTCTAAGTATATCATAGATTTTTTTATCTTTGCTTTGTTTACCTAAAATAGGACCTTATTTTAATGGTTATACCTTTTTCATTTAACTTTAATATTGTTTAGTACATAATCCCAAACCCATCCTATTCACTTAGGTACTGGAAGCATTCTTCACTTCCAAGACTGCCTACATACTTGCTAATGAATAGGATCAAGGTGTAGTATGCAAGTAGTTTTATTTTATACTTTATGTTTCATGTGAACTATGAATATGAGTATGCATCTCTTTCTAGGACCCAGTTCCCCAGATAGTTCTTCTATAATTGGTACCCAAACATGGCATAAAATTATCAATTTAAGTGACTGAATACTTGTTTAACTAAACTGGGCTTAATTCTTAATAAGAAATAGAATTGAACATTGCAAGCTATATCCCCCTTTTAATTTTTATTTATGTCAATAATATTTTTGATCCTTGATTTAATCAACCTAATCTTGAAAATTGTTGTTGCCAAAGTTTTGTTGTCTAAAAGTTATATGATTGGTGGTTTCTTGATAATAACTGGTTTAATATTCTGAATTCTAGTTTTCATTACTCTTTTTCGGTGGTACTGAGTTTTGAGTAAGAAATGTACTTTTTTCATTTATTTCATAAGTTCATAAGTCAAAATTGTTTAAAATAGTCAAAGCCATTTTCTTATCTTAATTAGTATTGTTGAGCAAGAGGGATTATCTCACCCCTTGGTCTTAATGAAAAGACATAATCCTTATTTCTCCCTTATGGTTTACAAGGATGATGTAGAGACATCATTCTTGTAGTTGTGTTAGGCTATGGATGTAGTAGCTCAAGCATGATGGCATTAAACATAAACATTTGCTAGAGGCATCGCTTGTACTGAACATTGCGTAATTTTATTTAACCCTCAGTTCTTGATCTAAGTTGAGATTTAAAAAGTAAAGAATATTTAAAATAAATTAATGCAATATATATCAAAAGCAAATTCCTTAGTAGGAAATTAGAAAACATAATCTCCTAGTTTAGTCATCATTTCAATTTTCAACAATTTTTGGATAATTATATCTTTAGTATATTTAGGTAAACTTCTCTATGAATAATAACTTATACTTAAGGAGTTTATTGAACTTAAATTTAAATAAATCCTTTATGCGTTTGAAAGGAGGGTTCTACGATTCCATATGAAGATAACATTTGGTTGGGAGAGATGCCTGCGAATAATGGCAAGACAAAGCCCGCCCAGGGCGTGGGCGCTGGAGAAAATGTGGACGTGGGAGCTGTCGTTGGAACAGGGGAGGCGAGTGGGGGGCCGGCATTGCTTTCCTATGATGGAGACCCCTTTTACCGTGGAGAAAGACCTAAAATAACTAAAGTAAATGGATGTTTCCCGCAAAGCAATGACAGGCCGATCTTGGTGGTCCCTCAAGCAGCGGTCAGAGAGGATGTGGAATACTTGACAGGCCATGCCTTGATTTGCAAATTTCTGGGTCTCAGGATTTCACAGTCAGCCTTGGAAGCCTGGATGAGGTGCACCTGGCATGTGGAGGGAGACATTGATATAATGTTGGCTGCCAACAGTTATTTTCTGGAAAATTTCTCTTCCATTTCTGATAGAAATCGCATTTTTGAAGGAGGACCCTATTTTTATGACCGCATAGGGCTGTTCATTAAACCATGGCATGCTGGGTTTAACTCAACGGAGGATTTGCCTGCTAGTGTTCCTGTATGGGTCCGTCTCCCATGATTGCCCCTGGAGTTTTGGTGGGAAGATATTCTGTGCCAAATTGCAGCATTACTGGGAATGCCAATTGTGGTTTCTCATCAGTCTCTGGACAAAAAATTTATTTCCTTTGCCCGTATCTGTGTGGAAATCAATCTAAACAACCCTTTGCCAGAATCTATAGAGATTTGCTTAGGGGAATCATCCTGGATACAGCAAGTTGATTATGAAGCCATTCCTTTCCGTTGCAGAATTTGCCATGTATATGGCCACCTACATAGACAATGTCCTCAGGGTGGGAGATTCAGTGGGGTGGATTCTCAGAAAGGAAATGTTGCTGATATGCCATCTCAGAGAGATACCTCATCTTCATTACCTGGGACCGTAGTGACAGGAAAAGGCACCCCAAATGGGGTAGAGGTGTCCTTAGATAAGGGGGGAGCTCCAAGCCTGGATAGGGAAGGCTTCTCCCAAGTCCGTCGGCGTGGGAGAGGGCACAGCCAGAGGGGGAGAAACCAGGGTAGATCTGCGAGCTTGAGTTTTAACAGGTTTGAAGTTCTAGATGGTATGGCAATAGAGGATGGTGTCATCCCTGATGAGGTGGGAGGTCTCCCAGGGAGAGAAGCAAACAACACTCATATAAATCAACCTCAGGACATGGTGATTCAGCAAGGACAAGGAAGCGAACAGGGGCTAGAGGCTGAAAGCATGGAGGACATTTTGGAACAGCAAACCAAGGATTGCAGCTGGGCCGATCAGGTGAAAGAGAGAGAGGCTCCTCGGAAAGATAAAGGAGTGGGAGAGGCCCTGGGACTAATGCAAAAACCTTTTAAAAAGGTATCCTTTTCTACACCTTCCAGACCAGGGCGCAAAAAGGATCAGGAGAAACTCAAGCGTGCAGGTGATTTACTGGTTGAGTCTGGAGAGGTGAAAACCTTGGTTGAACACTTCACCCAATCTACTCAATGATTGTGTTGTCTTGGAATGTGAGGGGGCTGCATAGTGTCCCCAGGCAAAAAACTATGCGAAATTTAATCTTTGCTCACTCTCCGGATATTTTATGTATCCAGGAGATGAAGATGTCAGTTGATGCTATGTTAGAAAAGTCATCCAAAATCTGGGAGGTTGGCTAATGCCAATGTGTGGGGGCGCTTGGTAGTGCAGGTGGGTTAGCAATTTGCTGGGACCCGGTAAAGCTTACACCGATCCACTGGATGGCGACTATCTCGACACTATCCATGATTGCCTCTTCGCCGGAAACCGGAGAGATGATTTTGATCACAAATATTTATGCACCTGGAGATACTCAAGGCCAATTGAAGCTGTGGGAACACTTATGCTACATTCGTAGCTGGTGCCCTTATCTCCCATGGATTATGTGTGGAGGATTTAACGCTGTCCTAAATTTAGAGGAGAAGAGGGGGGGGCTAAATCGGCTTGACTCGTCTTCGGAGCTTCTTAGACTTAATATGGAGCGGCTGCGCCTCTCAGATGTGAAACCCACAAATGGGAGATTTACTTGGAGCAATAGAAGACCTGGTAAGGATGCCATTTCTGAGTGTCTGGATAGATTTTTAGTTTCTTCATTCTGGCTGTCTAGTGCTTTCTCCATTGCTTCTGAAATCTTGGATTGGCGGGGATCCGACCATTGGCCTATCAAACTCACAACTAACTTCATCAGGCGACCCAAGCGACCCCCCTTTAAATTTCAGTTAATGTGGCTCAGGGATTTATCCTTGCATACCCTTATGCCCCAGTGGTGGAGGCAGTGGAATCCAGAATATGGTACTGCCATGTACTCCTTTGTTAAGAAGCTTCAATATGTCAAAAGGAAGTTACAGGTTTGGAACAGAACCAATTTTGGTAATATGAATACTATGAAGAAGGCAGCCCAAGATAGGCTTGACAGTATTACCAGGAAGATTTTGAACAATGGCTTGACTGAAGAGTTGCATAAGGCTGAATTTGATGCTTTGAAGGAGCTTAATGAATGGGAAATGCGAGAAGAAATATTTTGGAAGTAGAAAGCCCGAATCGAATGGCTGAAGGAAGGGGACAGGAACACGGCCTTCTTTCATAAATCGGTGCAGGCAAGGCGCAACAAGAACTATATATCAGCTCTTGTTACCAAGGAGGGCGTTAGTACCTCTTCTGCTGCTGCCATAACGGAGGAAGCTATTCGTTTTTACACGGAGCTTTTTTCTGAAGAAGGTCCTATAGCTGATTTGGAGAGGGATAAGGTGGTCCTGCATTCCGCACATTGTTACGGCTGATATGAATTCAGCTCTCTTGAAACCTATTGAGAAGGTGGAAGTGGAAAAAGTGGTCTTCACTATGCGTAGAGGGAAGGCGCCAGGTCCGGACGGATTTCCTGCTGAATTTTTTCAAGAGTTTTGGGAGATTATATGCCATGACTTAGTGGAGGTTGTGCAAGAATCCTACCGCAACAAGGAGTTGCTCAGAGCGATCAATGCTACCTTTCTGGTCTTGATCCCGAAGAAAGATCAGGTTAGTCAGATGGATCACTTTCGGCCTATAGCTCTCTGTAACACGGTGTACAAGATTATTACTAAACTCATAGCGGAAAGGCTGAAAGCTTGCCTCCCAGCGGTTATTTCAGAGGAACAAGGGGGCTTTGTGGTGGGAAAGCAGATTCTGGATGGTGTGGTGATTGCCTCAGAGGCCATCCATTCTATGAGCATTTCCCAACAGAGAGCTATGTTTGTTAAGCTGGACTTGGCTAAAGCGTATGACAGGGTTGACTGGGGTTTCATGCAAAAGATCCTCCTGGCTTTTGGTTTTAGCCAGGAATGGGTTAGTTGGGTGTGTAGCTGTGTGACCACGCCTTCATATTCTGTCCTCATTAATGGGACTCCTTCCAGATTGTTTGGGGCTTCTCGTGGGCTTCGGCAAGGGGATCCGCTATCACCTTACCTGTTTATTCTTTTGGCTGAGGGCCTTGGGAGGCTCATAAAATCTCAAGCTACGCATGGTTGGATCCAGGGATGGAAGTGGGGTAACGGGGCTGCCACGTTGACTCACCTCCAGTTTGTGGATGACACCATCATCGCTGGGCTCGCTCGTATCAGGGAGGCGCAGGCGTTCTGGGGCGCTTTGGACACTTATTTATTGGCGTCGGGATAGCAACTGAATGAGCAAAAATCCTCCATCTATATCTTCAATACATCTGATTCTATTCAGCACAGGATTTCTACTATATTGAGATTCCAACCACAGCCTCTTCCAGTGATTTATTTGGGGGTTCCCATCGTGGTGGGCAGCCAGTCTCGACTGTTCTGGCAAAATATTCTGGACAAGTTAAGACAGAAGGTGAATCATTGGACTCATAGGTGGCTCACGATGGCAGGACGTGTGACACTTCTTCAGTCGGTCATCCAAGCTCTTCCCATATATCGAAGCATGGTCCAGGTGGCTCTGAAGTACTTCCTCCAGGAGTATGATGCGCTCTCCAGGCAATTTTTGTGGAGTGGCAACCTTAGAAAATCTAAATGGAGCTTGATCAAGTGGAGCACGGTGTGCAGGCCCAAAAGAGAAGGGGGTCTTGGACTAAGGTCAGCCATCCTGGCCAGCCAAGCCCTTGCGGCTAGGCTGTACTGGAGGTGGTGTACTAATCAGCCCCAGCTATGGGCTCGTATTCTTTGGCTAAAATATTTACCTGGGGTGTGCCCGACTGAGATTCCCCGGTACCCCATTGAGGGAAGAGGCTCTATGGTGTGGAGCACCCTCAAATTGGGAGCTTCTCTGGTGTAAGCTAAAATTTTCTAGATATGCAATAGTGGCACGAAGGCGTTGTTTTGGGATGATTCTTGGAATGGTTTCCTCCTGCTTGCTATCTCGCACCCCCATCTATAGGACCTGAGGGAGGCTTTCCGTATTGCTGGCTGGGATACTGTGGAACATTATAAAGAAGCGGTTCAGATGGGAAATGCCAGTGTGTATAGTTGGAAGCAGGAGAGGACCTGGCCGCAAGGGGGGACTATTGAGGACAGACAGGAACTTCTTCAGATTCTGACATATAGAGACTGTAGCTCGCTACGTGAGGATGACACCCTGGCTTGGGGGGGTGACTCCAGTGGTCTCTATACTGTTTCTTCCGGTTACCAGACGCTGATTAAGGAGCAACTTGGAGCTGAGGATTTTTTGTGGAGTAGGAAAATCTGGAATCCTGCTGCTTGGCCTAAATGCAATTTTTTCTTGTGGACTCTCACCTATAGGAGGTGTCTTACTTGGGATAATCTCAACAAACGTGGCTTCCAAGGACCTTCATTCTGCTTGCTGTGCCGGGACAGTGAAGAGAATGGAGAACATTTATTTTTTCAATGCACTTATGCCAGAGCACTTTGGCACTTATGGTGGGACGCTTGGGGGTGCCCCTGTTGGCACGCTGGATCCCTGACTGAGTTCTGGCAGCGCCTGGATAGTCTCCCCAGCAAGGTGTCCTTTCTGAAGAAAGCTTGGACAACGGGTCCTTCCTTTATTTTGTGGCAGCTCTGGCTTGAAAGGAACAGAGGAATCTTCCAGGAGCGCAGCCTGTGTATTAGCAAGTTGTGGCTGAGAATTCTTGTGGCGCTTCAGGAGACTCTCCACGCCAAAGGGGAATGGTGCGGTGTCTTGGAGGAGCCGGACGCCTCTGTTTTGGGACGCCTCTCCCTTGGCGTGCCTTTGGCTATGCGCCCCTGCATCCCAGCTCGCCCTTCGACCTCCAGCATGCGTGGAATGTGCCCGATCAGCTGCGCTGGGTGCTGGCTGCCGCCGGTGGAAGGTGTGGTCAAAGTTAATGTTGACGGGTCTGCTCGTGGGAATCCTGGGGATGCTGGAATTGGTATCATTGCTAGAAATTATTCAGGTAAGGTTTGTTTTTTACTTACGGAGTATAAGGGATGCCATACTAACAATTGTATGGAGGCGAAGGCTATCCTGGAGGCTTTGAGAATTTGCAGTAAGCAGGGGATCTACAACATTGTTTGTGAATCAGACTCGCAGGTGGTGGTTAACCTGCTAAACAACTCATACTCCGTTTGTACGGATTGGAAACTTGGGGTGATTCTTAACCAGATTAGACAATTAATCCCGTTTTTTAAATTAATTTCATTTAGACACATTCCTCGGGAATGGAATGCTGTGGCCGACCGTTTGGCTAAATGGGCCACAGATCACGGGCCAAATTGGGCTATTTATGATCAGTGCAGGCTTCCTGCTGATCTGATTCCGACCCTGACTCAACTGCTTGAGCAGGATTTGAGAGTGTAGTTCCGTTTTTCTTGGTGCTTAATAAATTTTTACCCCCTCTTTAGTTGCAAAGGAGGGTTCTACAATTTGAGGTTTCAACCCTAGAATGAAAGATATTTATTTTCATACTAATCTTAATGATAATGAAACTCATCATCAAAATTCAACAATAATCAAAGTAAGGATCCACTCAAAATATTATTTATGACAACATAGGTTGCTTTGGGGAAATTTCAAGTATCTAAATTGATATTCTCACAATCTAGGTTTACACATGTAGCTTTAAAGACTAGATCTAATGTTCTTCATAAATTTATAACGAAGTATATAGAAAACAAAACACATTTATTTAATGCGATATCCTACTCTTTTCATAGAACTGGGTATAGAGACCATTTCTATGTTTTTAAATAGATGCATAATGTAAAAATCATTTTATTTTAATTTTCTAAAAATGAATACATTATATTTTTCCCTTGTAATTTTAAATAGAATAAAAATTTTACATTCATCTTACAATTAAAATAAAATATTTCTCTTACAAACTAAATAAAATAAAATATTTATTCTACAATTTTAAATAAAATAAAATATATACCTTTCGATTTAAATAATACAAATTATGTCACTTCATTTTAAATAAAATAAATTATTTATTTTATAAAATAATATAATCTACCTTTCATGTAATAAAATAAATTATTTTCTTATAATTTAAATAATATAAAATATTTATTTAAAATTTAAATAAAACAAAATAATTTTATCTTACAAATGTTAAATACACTAAAATACCTACCTTATGCATTGAAATCCTTGACATGAAATGAAAGTTGTTGCCTTTCTCCTCTCCCCTTTCTGCTCTCCAACGTCCTCCTTCTTAAAGCACTTCCCTTCCTTCCTTTTTCCCCCTTACCTCTATGCTGCTCTCTCCTTATAATTTTTTTCTCATGCCAATTTTCTTCCTCTTGCACTTGGCATTGATCTGCTCTTTATAACTTTTTTCCATGCAAAAAAAAAAATCTTTTCTCTCCTTTTGAGCACTAATTTTGGGGAAACTTTTAGTTAATAATTTTTTTATTAGCCTTTTATGTGGTAGAAAACACTCAGTTTGCATGGGTTTTAAGTGGCCGGAGGTTGAGCAAATAAATTTAGAACCGGGAGTTGTTAAATTCAAACTCAAAGAAAGATCTGTTATAATTGAAAGTTCATAATTGTATCACCCCTCCATGTGGCGTTTCAAAATTCATTCATGGTGGGCATGCTTAGGTAGTTTAAGTTAGGCTACATTTAATGTAGCTAATTAATAGTTTTAAATTATTTATAATAATATAATTAATTAATATTCTTAAAATTTGTGTTTTAAAAAAAAATATATAAATAATTAATAATCTTAAAAATTATTTATGATGATATAAATTTAATTAATATTTATTTATGAAAATAAAATTAATAATTATTCACGATAAATATAATTTATTTATAAACTTTAAAACTAAGAAAATAAAAGAAAATCTCTATTAATAATTTTTGGTGATTTCCAAATATTTAAATTCATTTCTTATAAATGCGCATATAAGACTAAATATTCATTTCATTAAATTTTTCTTCGTTCACAATTGTCACTTATGACCATATCACATATTTCTATGTAAAAATAATAATTATAATATTTTACCGACTAATTTGAGAAAAAAATGAAATTAAAACATACCTTGCTTTCATGTTTCCCTGTCCATGTCCTGATAGTCCTTTGAGATCAACACAAGGGTTAAGTTATCTAATTAATTCATCCTGACATAAAATACTAAATGAAGTCGAAAACCACTTAAAATATCAACATAAATCCACAATACGAAAAGATAAGTCCTTACATCTATGTAACTACTTGTTGATCCTCATGAATTTTAAAGAATTTACACCCTTCCTACACTACACTTTAATCTAATAAATTAAACAAAAAGAAATTTAACACATTATCTTGAAACCATTAACTAAGGCAACATAGAGACATGGGTTGTCCCTTAATTTTTATTATTCTTTGGTTACAATCAACTTGCTTTTACATAAACCTATTCTCATATAAATGAAATAATGGTTTAATGATATAGATGAGTACAAATAACTTATTCAAATATAAATACAAATGCATAGACACGAGTGAACCCATAAATATTTTGAACTCATAATAATTTAATTGAAAAAATTATTAAAAGAAAGATTATTTTTATTAATTAAAAATAGATTCTATTTATTTAAATTTAAGATTATATATTATATTTATTTATACATTCCAAATATCATATAAAATAAAATCATATTTATACATTCCATTAAAACTGAATAAAATTAGGCCGTTTGAATGGTCAAACAAAAATTTTCTCGAACCATCACTGAATGATAGGGTAACGAATGTTTAGAGTTGAGTTATAAATTCTTTTCTCGCACACAATGAATGTGTACTATGTTATGGTAGTTATAAAATTTTCTATATTTAGAGTCGAGTTATAAAATCTTCTCCCGCAGAGCGATTGTGTAGGAAAGGTCGTAGTTACTATGTATTTTAATTTTGGACAATGAATTAAGATGTTATAATATTATATTAGATTTTGAAATTTTTACCCGTTTTAATAAATCATCTTAATTATTTATAACTAAGGTTTCAAGGTTTAATAAATTATACATTTTACAATATAACTCATTTTATCATGAGAGGTCAAAAAATGCATTTTTTAAACCTATGAGCAAAACCTAATTTTTGGAGTACCAATAATTATGCATTAAAGTATCAATACTTGAATCTTACTTGTTAAGATGTGATTGGTTACTTTTAATTTTATAGATTAAATGTTGAGGAAATATTAAATAATACTTGTTTAGCTTCTAGAACACTTTAATATTTCGACATACCAATATGTCCCATCAATGGAGCACATGTTAACAAAAGCCCTGTTCGGTAATTAGAACATGCACAACTATTGGGACCTTCCCCTAACATAGTTATGGTAGTCAATATTTAAATTGAAGTTACAAAATTTTTGCACACAACGGATGTGTATAACATTTGATAAAGGTCATCAGTGTGTTTATGTTTTATTTGTTTGTTTGTTGGATTGATCGATCAGTTGGTGGATATGTGCATATAAATTTTGATGACAGGGAAGGTTATCCTAATGAACTCCTAAATGAAGTAAGGAAATTTCTTCCAAAGTTTCAAGAGAACAATGCAGTGAGTGGCGATCATCACTTGAGAACTTTTCACAATATTATAAAAGATTATAAGGTTGAGCACAAGGATGTGTGCATTAAGTTGTTTGTGTACATTCTAGAGGAAGACACTCCTGAATGGTTTAATTCTCTTCCTCATGGATGCATTGATTCATGGGAAAAAAAGAAGAATGTTTTCAAATTTTAGTTAGGTGAAAGAGTTGATCCAAGGTTCCTTTTTGATGAGTTTGAAAACATCAAGAAGAACACTAATGAGTATGTGCATGACCTCAACACATGGTTCAATAAAGTTATGATGCAGCTTGTTGAGAACATAAGGCCTAGTGATACACTGTGCTTGACAAAATATTGTGATGCCTTTGATAAGGAGGCTATGTATTGCTTGCGAGACAAGGCTCCCACAAACCTATGGTTGGCATTCAATATGGCCATACAAATTGAGAACAACATAAAAGCTATGGGAGAGCCCATAAATGAGCGGGTCGATGTGAAGTTGGTCAATCCAAATAAAACATAGTCCACTAAGAATGCCAATCTTGAGGAGATGGTCAAGACTCTGGTCTCCTCTATCAAAGAAATGTCATAAAAGCTTGCTAGGGCTGAGAAGGGGGTCCCTCATGTGTCTACCAGCCAAGAGAGGGCTCCAAATCCAAATCAAGCACAAAAGGGACCTGCTTTCCATAATTGGGAAAATGATAGAGGGAAGAGGCTTACACATGATGAAAGAATAAATAGACATCAAAATAGAGTGGCTATGAAAGAAGTGTTTGATCTGTTAAATGCCAAAGTGAATGTTATAGGTTGTGATATTCATGTTGATTGGTGTGACAAGTGCTTCCTTTCACAGCCTGCATGTGATACATTTGAACTGATTTATGAAGATGTGGATCAATCTAAGTATGCATCATCTAGTGATGAGATTATGATTTTTAATTATCAAAGTCCCGAAAGCAAGATATTTACCTCCACAGAATTGATGATTGTTGTTATTGGTGATTGGCTTTAGAGTGTGGTAAAAAATGTATGTCCCAACTTGTGAATTTCCTTGTGAGGTTAATATATCACAGGCATATAAATTACCTATCATGATTTTGAATTTTGATGATCAATGATGATTAAAAAATATGATGGGGGAATTATGCCATTTGAGGATAGGCAAATGCTAATTAATGTTGTAATTGCCCAAGAGAAGGAATACTACTTGAAAAGGAAGCAACCAGATGCTACTCTTCAAGACATTACCTTTACAAATCCAAAGGTAGGGGATGCAAGGAATGAAGCTAAGAAAACTACAATAGTTCTTAATACTTCTGAACTAGTACCCATTTCCCAAGTTGTTAAACCTAGAGGTGATCTCGCTAAAAATAAAGTACCTTTGTTATCTTGTATTCCTAAGGATACGAATGATGTTAAAACAAACCCACCCTTGAATACTATTGTTAAACATGCAAATTCATCCCAGCCTACTCCACTTCTAACCTTAAGTGACTGCATTCCAATTGAAGGTGTTGTTACCCTTCCACCAAATACCCTTTTTCCTTAGTATAGTATATGTGACATGGCCCAAGTTTTGAGCCAACTAAAAAACACCATGCCACTTATTAAATTATCAAGAATACTTGAGAATAGGTAGAGGGCATTTGAGTACTTAGAATTTGGTTAGAATTCAACTGCAAATGAAATTAATTTACCCCAAACACCCCCAAGAAGTGATGAATAATATGAAGAAGTTATTGAACCTACTCCAAAAGTGTATTTGGGGACTACATTGGTAGGGATTCTGCTAAATGTGGATCCATTTTATAAAACCCTCTTGATCAATGATCTTATTATCCATAATTACATTTTTAAGTTTGGTGCTTCTTGTAACGTAATGCCCCTAAGTGTCTTAAATGAGCTTAGAGTTAGTATTATGTCAGCGTTTGGCAAGTGTTATGCCTTGGGATTACGAGAATTTTTAGTTTCTGGACAAGTCAAGGGTTTGGCAGTGTAGTTGGTAGTGTATCCAAGTAAGTATTTGAATATAAACATGTTAGTTGTGGACTGCCCACCTATGTTGGGGATGTTGCTATCACGTAAATGGACTGCTATCATGGGTGGAGGTATACAAATGGACCTTTCTTATGCCACCATTCCATTGGAGGGTAAGATGGTCAAACTTTATAGAGATCCGAAGATGTTACATGTAATTGAAGACCCAAAACATGCTCAAAAAGTAGTATTGTATATAGACATTGGTGTTGGGAACTTCATTGGGAATGTTGACACTGAATAATACACTGCGACTCTTGGTGTTATACCTAACAATGAATGTGTATATTGGAAGGTATGTTTTGATGGGGCTTGCTCCAATCTTGGAAATGGAGTAGGGGTTGTATTTTATGACCCCAATGGTAAGTTTTGGATAGACGCACAAAGTTGGGAGACAAAAAACATGACACAATGAAAAATACAAACCATTTTCTATAAAGGGCATATGCCCCTTTATTTTTAAAAACCAAAGAAAAATTATGAAATGGTCAGTCCTAACCCTAAAGGCATATGCCCTTTGGATTGCAAAGGATGCATGGCCTTTGCAAAGTGCATCTATCTTTTTCATAGGGTGTATGCCCTTTTAAAAGCCATTTCTTTTTTTTTTGCAATTAGACTTCTGAAATCCTTGTATTTTTTTGATTGTTTTATAATTGGAGGTTTTTTTTTGCAAGCATATACTTAGTAAAATAAATGTTAAGTAATATTCTCATACTTAAAATTTATTTTACTAAATATAATAAATTAGGGCCACTCATCATCTTCTAAAATTGGTTATAGAGCTGTAGGAGTTACCATTTAGAATTTAGTTTTTCAAATTCCATTCCAGTCAATACTTAGTTTTCATAATTTTAGGATTGTAAGATAGAATGATAAATGAGGTTCCAAATCATATTATATATGTAATATATCTATACCATTGAGGATTAAATGTCTCTTTTACCTACTTAAGTATTCCCTATCTACTTTATCTACTTGAATATCCTCTACCTGATTAAATAACTAAGCCATGGCTTGATCTCAAGGAGTATATCCTACCTAAATACACTTCCCATATCTTGATGTTTTTTTTCCCTATTGGTGTCAAATTAAGTGCTCCACTTACTCAAATTGGTCTACTTCAATGTCCTCTAGAAACTTTCTTGCAATTAGGTCTCTTCCTAACCATAAATTATCTCTTGGTCTATTACAAGAGGTCTTCTAAGTATTGGTATTGAAATACTAATGAACTTATTATTTAATATTATCTCTTGACTTCTTATCCTCTTTATTCATATCAAAATACACTTTCAATGACTTCAAATAGCGTACTCATTCCCAATATAGTAATCTACCTTCAAGAAAAACCTTTATTTCACTCTTAAAGCACTCAATTATACATCCTCACTTATTTTAAAAGTATTATGGAGGTTTCACCAACTATTTGAATCAAACTTATTAGTGCATAAATAAAATCAACTCAAAACTCATATGATAACAACTCTACCCTTTATAGGCGTATTATGTTATATTATACCTCTTAAGGACTTGATACAAAGAGGTCTACAACTACCTTGTTCTTTAGACTCATTCAATTCAAAAACTTGATGAAATTATCAAGAAATGATACAATACTCATAGGTGTCTTGACACAATCTCAAGATACCAATTAGATCACCAAAGCACCCAAAATGTTGACTAAGTCCTAAGCACTACGACAATATTGTGTATAGGTATGTTTGGTCTTGAAAATGTGTTATTAATCTAAGCTCATAAAAGAATTCTCTTAAATATTTATTAATATGTTTGGATACTATCTTTGAGGATAAGAAACCAATTTCCTTTATTGCTTTATTAAGAATTAGAATTCAATCGAAACTCTACTCTTTAGGTCTGGATGGCCTAATTTGCTTACTAGCAAGGATATTGACTTGGATTAACTGTCAAATTATTTTAAAAACATTAATTTTAAGTGATCTATAGTGTTTACATAATAACATTAGAACTTCATAAGAGGTTTATACTCAACCAACAAAGTTGGAGATGTACTATACTTGGATTTTGCTATCTTTGCCTTGGAATCTTCTTAACAACCTTGTACTCAACTTAGAAAATGAGCTTTAATTAATGGGTATAACAATACACATAAATGAATATCCTCTAGCATGAAACCTATAATATATATATATATATATATATATATATATATATATATATATATATATATATATATATATATATATATATATATATATAATCATTCATACATTATATTTACCACATACATGATACTACATGTAGGTATTCTATCACTCACACATGACATATTCATATGGTCCGTCATATTGGAAACAAATGTATCTAATAACCCTAGTGCACTCCCTTTCCATCGAAACCATTAACCCCCAACCCCTAACACTAAAATCTAAAGATTAAACACTAAACATTAAAACCTAAACCCTGAACACCAAACACTAAGCCATAAATTGTGAACCATGACCACTAATTAATAGACCTAAACCATATAACCTAAGCCCTAAACCTTGAAACCTTAAACCTAATAAATTAACTCTAAACCAAAAACAACAATCCATAAACACTAAAATAAAGACCCTGCACATATAAAATTAAAACATTAAACCATATACTTTATACCCTAGACCTTACACCTTAAAACCTAAAAGTAAGCCCTTAACTCTAAAATCCAAACCATAAACTTAAAATCATAAATCATTAATCATAAAACTTAAACCCCAAGCATAAAAACATAAACCATAAGTCATAAAACTTAAACATTAACTCCTAAACTAAAAATTCTAACCCAAATCAAAAATCAAAAATCGCTAAACCCTTAACCCTATACCTAAAACCCCAAACCATAAATATAAGCCATAAAAACTAAATGACAAATCCTAAACACTAACCCTTAATCCCCAAACACTAAATCCCAAACCCTAAATACTACACACTAAGTTCCAAACCCCAATCCCTCAACCAAACCCCTAAGACCAAAACCCTAAACCTTACACCCTAAACCCTAAATGTGAAGCCATAAACCTAAAAACCTAACCCCAAACACCAAGCCCCAAACCCTAAAATATAAACTCTTAGTCCATTGAGCCTTAAACCATAAATCCAAAACCTTTAAGCATAAAATATAAATTATAAGCCCTAAATCATAATCCCTAAGCCATATTACTAAAACCTGAACCCTAAATACTAATCCCTAGATGCTAAACCCTAAACCATGGATCTTGTACCATCAACCATTAACCTTAAACCCTAAATTTATATATCCTAAACCTCTATCCATAAACCATACTCTTGAGTGATCACCTATATAGAGAAAGGAGAGAGGGCTTTGGTTAAGCCATATCTTGAAAGCATAGGGGTTATTTTGACCTATATAGAGAAAGGAGTGACTAAGAACATTTGTGTAAATGGTTTGAAGGTGGATTAAAGATGATTTCTTAATAATTTGTGTGTTTTTCAATCAATGGGTTTATCAATATGCATAAATGTCTAGCTTGTAGCATTCAACCTATAACATACATATAGTAATGATACATTCATTTAAATATTACATCTACCCCATACCTGGTACTACATGTAGGTATGTTGTCACTCATACATGACATATTCCTATATTCATGATACAATCACTCATACCAAACACAAATGTAGCTAATCACAGTAGTACACCCCATTTACACCTAGACCATTAACCCTAAAACCAAAAACTAAAACCCTAATTATACACCTTGAATTTTGAACCCTAAACACCATAAACCTTGAACACTTAATTCTAATAAGTTATCCCTAAACCCAAATCAACAATACCTAAACCCCAAATCCTAGATACTAAACCTAGAACCTTAAAACCTTAAACCCTAGAATTTATACCCTAGACCCTAAGCCCTAAAACCTAAACTTTAAGCTCTTAACCATAAATCCCAAACATAAGCCTAAAATCATAAATCCTAAACACTAAACCATAAAACCTTAAATTTATAGGTCATTAATATTAAACACTAAAACATAAACACAAAATTTAAAATCATGAATCTTAAACCCTAAACACCAAACCCAAAACCTTGACCCCTAAACTTTTAACACTAAACCCTAATCTTGAAACCCTGAACCTTGAAAATTGAACCCTAAAGCACAAAAAAAGAACCATAAAACCTCAAACCTAAAAACATAGACCCTAAATCATAAAATTCAATAAACCCTAAACCTTAAAACCTAAATGCTAGAACCCAAACAATCAACTCCAAACACTAAACTATAAACTTTGAACCCTAAAATTTTAACCTAAAACCCTAAAAATGAAACCTAAATGACAAATGCTAAACATACATCACGGAGACCACACTAAATAGGAATGATGTAAGCATTGGTTGTTTATCTCAATCCCCTCTCCACTTTCTTATCATTATTCCTACACAAGCGTAAATATTTAAATGCAATGAGAAAACATGCCATAACAAATGCAGTGGCACAAATGCTAATAATTTATTCTCATGACCCACATCATTATTTGAGATTAACTCAGAAACATGAGAAGATCCAAAATGATTTGGCCCTTTCACTCAATGATTTGGAAATAACTATATCTACAAGAAGGATTTCACCTCATATGAAGTAAGCACAAAGAGTTAATTTTTGTCTATCATCATTTTTCATCATCCCTCATCATTCAAAATGAATTTTTCCATATAAGTGAAAATAGGATATTATCTTATTTCCACCATTTAAATCATTCAACAATCTCCCTAGAGTAATCCATCATGACCCTATCTAATCTACTAGACATGAATGAGAATAATCACCCTAGTACACTCCAATCTAAAAAATATATTGTTCAGTCTGAAACAAATTTATACTCACTACTATATTAGAATACACTCTAATAGATGAGGGAGTGACTAGGGATGATGATAGAGTGATTAGGCATGATGAGTGACAATGAAGGAATGGTTATGGACAATGGGGGATGAGGACAAATGAGGAAGAGGTGATTAGGGATGATTAAAGATTATGAGGGTTGATGAGGGAATGATTAAGGATGATGAGGGGTCCAATGAAAGATGATGAATAATTGATTAGGGACAATAAAAAATGATGATGGTTAATGAGGGAGTTATTAGGGATAATGAGGGTTGATGAGAGTGTGACTAGGGATGATGATCAAGATGATGAGAGAGTGATTAGGGTTGATGAGGTCTGATTAGGGAGTGTTTAGGGATGATCAATGATAATGAGGGATGGTGAGGGAGTGACTAGGGATGATGAGGGTTGATGAGGGAGTGATTAGTAAAAATTAAGGATGATGATAGCCAATGAGGGAGTGATTAAGGATAATGAGAACTAGTGAGGGAATGAATAGGGATGATGAAGGTTAAGAAGGGAGTGTCTTATGTGAATTCAAAGTGACATAATATGACTTTATTCTACATGACCTTGGAATAATGAATTAGATTAGAATTGAAGAATGCATGGATTGACTATCTATCTGACATTTGTTTTAAAGTGAACAATATATTTTTAGAATGAATTTGAATGGTTTTTGATTTCTTATATTTCAAATAGAGTCTATTAGGGTGATTAACTACATTCATGTCTAGTATAATTTATCATATCTTGATTACAAGTAGATGTCATGTTTGAGTGAATGAATACATATATGTAATAGGTATGTCATAGATGCCATGTATGAGTGACTGTATCATGACTATAGGTATGTTGCAAGTTACATCATACAGGGCAGTCATCTTTGCATATTGATAGACCCATTGATTGAAAAACCCCCAAATTATTTAAAAATCCATCTTCAAACTCAAGTACTCAATTGGGTAGTGCAAGCTAAAGTAGATAAATTAGGTAGGGCATACTCAATTAGGTGAATTATGGGGTAGAATAAATGGTATAGATCTATTACATATGTAACATCATTTCTCATTCTACATTCTGATCTTGAAATTTTGAAAACTAAGTATTGACTAGAATGAAATTTTAAAAACTAAATTCTAAATGGTAACTCCTACAACTCTGTAATCAATTTTTGAAGATAATGAGTAACCCTAATTTGTTATATTTAGTAAATAAATGTTTTTAAAATAAAATGTAAAATTATACATAAAATTTATTTTACTCAATATATCCTTGAAAAACATCAAACATGACACAAAAAATTACACTCCAAAGTGCTTAACAAACTCGAATGAAAAAAAGACATCACTCCAAAAAGGGCATACCCCCTTTATAAAGTATGCGCACCCTTTAGAAAGGGCATACACCCTTTGAAAAGGGTGTGCATCCTTTATAAAAGGCATACACCCTTTGCAAAGGGTTTACATCCTTTATAAAGGACATAAACTCTCTACAAAGGCTATGCATCCTTTGCATGGGTTATACACCCTTTAAACATTTCACTTTTTTTGTGTTTTCCCTCCAAATCTACCTTGGGTACAGGCTTAGGGAAGACCAAACCTACCTTGAAAATGGTCATGGTGCAACCCACTTAATTTCTAAGAAATTTAGGAGTATTTTTCATCTTTGTCCACACATCTAATTAGGCAGATTTTATCCTTACAAAACATCAAACATGGAACAAAAAATTGTAGTCCAAAGTAATTAACAACAACCTCTAACTATTTTTAGACACATTATGAGTGGTGCCAAAAAGGAAGAGAGAGATTTGGGAGCTCAACTTGAATCAACATTATAGACACTACCATTGTTATTAGTATAACGACATTAGATCTAAGGTTTGGAAAGTGATTATGGAGCAGAATAGAGTGGTGATTTCATCCTTGTCCACACATCTAATTAGGCAGATTTTATCCTTACAAAACATCAAACATGGAACAAAAAATTGTAGTCTAAAGTAATTAACAACAACCTCTAACTATTTTTAGACACATTATGAGTGGTGCCAAAAAGGAAGAGAGAGATTTGGGAGCTAACCTTGAATCAACATTATAGACACTACCATTGTTATTAGTATAACGACATTGGATCTAAGGTTTGGAAAGTGATTATGGATTAGAATAGAGTGGTGAAAAAGTAGCTAGGTTTAGCGACAGCCAAAATGTGGTAGTAATGAATACATTCTCCTAGTTTTTATACCTTACATCATTGATCATGGCACCATCCAATAAGTATGAGAATAAATAGGGTTATATTTTTAGGGATTTATCTTACAAGGATTTTGTTTGCCTACCAATAGCCTCTCGTTCAATCTTTCCAAGCCCATACATTGTGAAAATTGGATGTTATCCTAGTATTGAAGATCTCTCTTCTAGAGTTAACTAGGTTCTGATGATTTTACATTTATTTATAGACTCAACCAGTGTTTGACCTCGGTCAGAAGAATTGCATCAATGGATTGATAGTACCTTGACTAAATATCGTGTAATCTATTTATTTTCTAAAGGTTTTTTCATAATCTAATTTATGGAGCTTAAAAATTATTTGAAAGTTCTTAAAGAGAGACCTTGGTTTTGGAGATGAGATGGGCTCTTTGTGTTTTGTATACTAGAAATATATATCCCTTAATTTTTATTTCTACTTGTTAATTTTCTATTTTCAATACCCCTCCTAATACTTCTTTGCAATAAAAATATCAATATTCTTACCAAATATTTTACCTATTTATTTTTTTGAATATTTTAATGTTACCTTTTCATTTATAACTTTCATAATTAAGTTGGAATGTGTAATAATTTAATGTAAGTTTATCATATATGTAAAATCATCACAAAGAATTAAGACTGTTAAATTTACGCAGGGTACTAATTTGTATCTTAATTTCACTAATAAAAAAATAAGTTTATAATTTTTTTTTGAAGTTTTGAATAATTCTAATTTATTTTAAAAATATGATATTTATGTATACATCTTATCATTGTTGTACTTTTCAAATTTCTTAAAACTTATAACATCTCTTATTACTATTTATTAAAAAAATAAAAAAATATATGATTTCTATTAATATTTACACCATATTACAACCCACAACCAATTTAATTGTAAATAAGTTAAAGAAATCATTTACCCTTAAATACTTAATTTTTTTTCTTTCTTTAAAAACTTCAACACAAGTGAACAAACTATAATATCATCTCTTGTGGTTGCAAAGCATATTTGAGATAATTATAATTACAAAAGATATCTACATATAAATAGCTGTAAATATATTGAAAAATAAAAATAATATTCGAAATTAATTTTTTTATATAATAACATTTTTCATACAAATATATATTTAGAAAGGAAAAATTATATCTTCTAAAATATAATTAAAAATATTACATTCTATATAATTTAATGATTCTTTCTAATATTTAGATATTCAATATTATTTATATATATCATATTTTTTTAAACTAATATTAAATATAAATATTCTTCTGAATCTACTTTAAAATTCAACATTTAAAACATTATAAAAAGAAGAATTTTGATTTATTAATCAAATTATTTAACTCAAAAAAAATCTCCCCATATTAATTTTTCTAAATTTATAAATCAATCCTTATAATTGAATTAAAGACTGTAAATTCAAAAAACATTACTTATTCAATATCCTTCTCATACCATCTCACGTGTCAACATTTAAAACATTATTGTTGACTGGTTATTAATCTATTGATCAAATTGTTTAGCTCAAAAAAATCTAACAGAAATTAATTCTTGCTGGATGTTAAGATCCATCTTTATTGCTAAACACGACGTGGTAATGCTCGTTAATTCTTTCCCTACCGTATGAATCATGGCATTATTATTCACGATAGTGATCAAAGAATAATTTGACATGCATTCTGAGGAGAAGCGATGAATTTGAATACACATAAATCGTAGGTGTTAGATATAGAGCAGTTATCAAAAAATGACAGTCCATTAAAACTGAAGAAAATTGGGATGTTTGAATGGTCAAACGAAAATTTTCTCAAACCATCGTTGAGTAGTATGGTAATGAATGTTTAGAGTATAATAGTGAATATATGTGCATAACATTTTATAAAATCTTTAGTTATAAAATCTTTTCTCACATAATAGATGTGCATAACATTTTATAAAGGTTGTCAATTTGTTTCTATTTTATTTGTTTGTTTGTCGGATTAAATGATTGGTTGGTGGGTGTGTGCGTTGTTTGGTTAGAAGGGAGGGGCGATAGGATGGGGGGTTTGTATTGGGCAAACTTTTGGTAGTTATTATTCTGTTTATTGTGATCTTGGTAAGTTGATAATGTATTTTTAAGTCTCCCATTTTAAAAAAATATATTTTAGGGTATTGTAAAGGTGATATTTATTTTGACTTACCTATAAGTAGAGTTCATTAAAGATATATTAAAAATGACTGTAAGCTAAAAGTATGAGCAGTTATAGGTATAAATTGTTAAGTGTGTGATTAAACACACAATGTATCAGTTGAGACTATTTTATATATGTTAGAGTTGTTTTTGTTTTGTTGTATTGATGTTGATACAAATGAAAAATAGCAACATATAAGGAAAAGAAACTTTTTATTGTAAAAAAGTAGAAGGTCCACCTAACCCCAATAAAAATTGTAACACCATAAAACTATAATTAAATTATCAAATTTGAATTTATTTATATCGATGTTTTATTTAAATACCATGAATACATTTATTTATTTTATAAGTTGACAACCAAAAAATTGGAGTTTAAACTTCTTGTCTTACAACTGGAACATGAGTTCCTTTAGATATAAGGTTAGGAAAATAATGGTAAAGTTAATATATTATGCATTAGGGTATGCCCAATAATATGTTTAGTATGTGGTTAAGTGTTTGTCAAAATTGACTTTAGTAGTTTAAAATTAATACTTCAAGGGTTTCATTCATTCTTATTAGATTTTATTAAGATGAGAATGGATTGTAGTGGACAAAAATCTAAATTATAAATCTAAATGTGGTGAGAGACAATCAATTTGAAACATAAAAATGGTGATTTGGTTACTAGAACAAGACACAAAACTTAAATGAAAATAATAAAAAATTATTACCAATTTTCATTATTAAAAAAAAATATGTAAACTTAAATTCATTTGAATATATATTATATATATTTAATTAATAAAATATAGCACATACTTCAATTAGATAGTTGATGTATGTTCAATACCATTCCACATCAAATAAATCTCCCTTATACAATAAACGTTATAGTAAATACTTCATTTATGATATAAAATTATTAGATATTTCATTTATGATATAAAAGAGGAAGTGTGGATGACTTGAAATTATGTATGATAAGTTATTACGAAGAACAATGCATATGGTTTTATAATTAATGTTAGAGAAGGTTTATATTAAAGTGAGATACCCTTTATAGTAATATAGAAGTAAAAAATGAAATGTTCCATATGTAACATAAAAATAAATGAATGTTAGAGTTTTGTTTTTATTTTTAGATTATTTAATGATAATATTTTATATTATAATCAATAGTTTTATATTTTAATAAAATAATAATTTTATGTATGTATGTATGTATGTATGTATGTATGTATGTATGTATGTATGTATGTATGTATGTATGTATGTATGATTAATAATAAAATAATAATGAAAAGTTATAATTTAAAATTAGATTATTTTTTGTTTTAAAAAAAATTAAATAATTTTTTTTTAAATAATCATGTTTAAATGAGAATTTAATTATAAATATAAAAATATTCATTCTTTTATTTATTTTCTTTGATTAAAGTTATCAAAAACTATGTAATATATTAAAATATTAATAATTTAAAAAGCATTAATAATGATTCATTTGTTCAGCATCGACACTCCTACCCAACACACCCCTCAGGTGGGAGGGGAAGGACCTATCCAAAGGTGAAAGGTGACATTTAGCTTTAGTCAAGCCCAATTGGATACTGTTGTAGTGGCATTAGGGTTGAGAGGTATTTTTAGGAGGAGGTAGGTGGGTAGGCCTCTTATTTCTAGGTTAAAAATGGTAGTGGTGAAGGATGGAAATTTTTTCAGAAGGGGGTTATTGATGATGTTGGGTGGTAGGGGAGACTATGGAGGAATAATAGTGTCATGTTTGACATACAGAGTGTTTTGTAAGATGTTCTTGGTGGTGGGAGTGGAGGTAGCCTCCCTTTGATTGGTGGCATTGGTCACTGGTAGGTGGTTGTTTGGTGGCTACCCATTTCTTCATTCTCAGATTGTTCTTGTTGGTGGTCTTAGGTTAGGTTTTGGTTGGGTTGTTGTAATGGTATTCTTTTCCTAAGTTTTCTTATTGGCTCCCTTTTGGTTTTGGATTTGGTAGGTTTGACCCTACAAAATAATTTATAAGGTGTTATTGGTTTCCTTTGGGTTTCGAGTTTGTTTACTATTTCAATTACGATTTCATGTAATCTTATTTCATTACATTTAAATAAATAGTTGAGGTACCCATCAACACACAATTACCTATTATATATACAAACAATTATAAAAATAATAGTTATATTTAAATAATTAAAAAAATTAATGGAGTCCAAAATTTTATGTTTGAATAATTAGGAAAATTAATTAAATCCATAATTATATTTTAATAATTAAAAAAATATTGAAATCATTATTGAATGAAGATTAATTTTTCACTCAAAATAGAGTAGCTATTTGTCCCTACTTGTGATTTAAAAAGTATTGCGAATCGACTAAATTCAAAAAAAATTATGTCATTCAAGTGTAAAAGAAAGTGAAATATTTAGAATCATTGAATACTTTTGTCCATATATATTATTAAAAATATAATTTTATACAAATTACTTATATATATATATATATATATATATATATATATTCTCATTTGAAAAGAGATATTGAATAAATAATTGTCATCAAAAAATTTAAAAGGTAAGGTTGATTGTTAAATTATGTCTATACCAAATATAATGTAATCATCGAAAGTGATGAACGAAGTGCTCTTTTAAAATTTAAAAAACTGCAATCTTATTAGATTTATTATTAATATTTTTTAATGTAAAATTTATTTTTCAAAATATTGAGCACCCTTCTTTCCCATCAAATTTTTTTTAATAAATTTTCATATTATTGGATTCAAATTTTTTATCAATTAGTATGTTACATGATTCATTTTATTTCATTATTAGTTTAAAAGGTCAATTGCCAAACAATTAAATTAAAATTATTAAAATTCAAAAATTTGATTCAAATTCATTAATATTAATTATGTTTGAACTGTTATTAAAAGTTTATATTTATTCACAATTAAAGTTTGAAAATTTTGTAAATACCTATTTTAATAATTTTTCATTCATTAAATTATTTAAATAAAACAAATATATTAATTTATAATTTATATTTAATAATCACAAATTATATTCTATAATGCATCATAAAACAAGATTGTTTATTCTAAATTGAGTGTGTAACTATCTGTAAAAGGGGTAGGGTGATGTTTCCTTAGGCAAATATGACAATAGTCACAACAAAACTAGTAACCAACATTATTATGACTGAAAATAGTGTACAATGTTTTTGCAAGCATAACTTTTTATAAGCATACATTTCTTACATCGGAGAACACCAAAATCAAGCCTACTCACATTATCCCACTGGCCAAATGTTTTGGTTTTCTATTGTATTGCCCTATAAATTTGAACAAAATTTAAATTACCATACGGTATTTCAGATATTCTGTCCTTCAATTTTAGAGTTTAAATTACCAAAATTGATAAGTTTATTATTAATGTTGGTGTCTTATTCTTGAATTTTATTGATATTTTTAAAATGCACATTTTCAAATGCAGGTGTCCAAGGTGATATGAATATACTTGCATTCATGTGGTTGATTGCTTACACCTGTTTGTCCATTTTCAGAGTCCGAATGGCCATAACATGAACATAGATATTATCTTGTGGCTAATGTCTTGGACATTATTATTTATATATATAAATTTTGGCATAATATGTATGACACTTTTAATATGTGGTCAAACATATTATTTGAATAGGAGATTTGAATACAGTTATCTAGTTTCTAGTTTGTGTTGGATACATATTTTTTCTTTTATGTATAATTTCAGCAATGGTTTGGTGGTTAATTTACATTTACCGATGTATTGTACAATCATGCATGGTTTAATGATGCAATGTTTTTCCCATGTACTCATCATATATTTTTTACGTGTGTGATATGTGATATTTTTGACTGGTGATCTATCATCTTCACATGTATACCTTATTATCATTTCATTATTTCACATTGTGGGAAGGAGTGAAATATAAGATTTGTATGCATGGCTTGTCTCTCTAACATTCCTTTGTCTCATTCTGCTCAGGCAATCAACATAATAATTAATAATGTTTATGGCTTGTATTTTGAGGCAAGAGAGGAGGGATGAGAAGGAATGGGGAAACACTCCAATACATTAGAATGACCATGCCACAGACAAATATTTCATACTCTAGTATAATGATTTCATTGTTTTCATTTAAGTTATATAACTCTTTGTGTGTAAGGAAATTATTTGTAATATAAAAAAATTAGATGTTCTTAGTTTTTGAATATTCTCATGGATCGTCGTTTATGTCTAGTTTTTTTTAGCTTTTCAATGCTAAATATATTGAATACTATCATTAACTTTCACATGTATCATATTTTTTTGTAGATGAAGTCCCAAATCTAGAAAAGAATGTGGCTTCCCAATTACTTGAGGACATGGATGAAGTTCTTATAAGGATCAAATCCCATAACACAATGGGTGCAAAAGAACATCCTTTTTTGTAACTATCACTAACAGTTGTAAAAAAACAAATCACTTGAGAGAGAAAACTAGTTTTTGACTGAGCTTCTTGATGGTGCAAGGGCAAAGGTTATCAAGTTGGAAACTACGTTGGCTAACAAGAACATAGAGTTTGAGAAGTTGCACCATGCACTTATTACACTAAGGGATGAGAAAATGGATGTTGAAATAAAGTTTGTCAATCTACAATCTGCCCATGCCTACATAAAATCAATCTATGATGTAAGGGCAGGGACTGTGTGGGCCATTCAAATGAAACATAAAGGAATAGTTACCATATATGAGTAGTAGATATAAATTTTGAAGGCATAGTTCGATATCTTGTTTGAACAAGCCAATGGGATGTCTCCCAATAGATGTGGTATTACATACATGAACAATCATAATTAGTTGTGTGAAATGACTTATGTGTTTAATATTACATGATGTATGCTTATTAATTTGGATGGAAATCAACTGAAACACATGATTATTCACATTTTAATATATAAAATTGATGTTTATTTACCACCAGTTGCTTACTTCATCTTGTGTAATTAAGTTGTTTATGAATGAATGAATGAATGTCTGTGTTTAGAAGTTTTTTAACCAAAAAAATACAAATTAACTTCATATGAAAATTTGCTATAAATAGACATACTAAAAATAGCAAACATATCCCTAAAAAATAGCAACTTCTCCTTCAGTAGAGAACACATGGTAATTACAAAATTTGTATGTGTCATCCAAATACTTGAAATATTATTGATAAGCATATGTGTTATGTCACCATGGCTTTTTAAATCCCTTGATTGGCTTCCTGTTCTATTTTTGTAGCTTTTTCTAATCATGTGGCTTATTTTTATTTTTTATATATTTTTTCTATGGATTTGTTTATTTATTTGATCTTTTTTTTCTTTTTGTTTGCTAGGGTTTTGGTAAGTAGTGGGGTTGTGGATAACAATTGCCTTTTTGGGATGGAAGGTTATGCCACTAATGTTTGTTTCCAATATCAATAGTTAAGCTAGAAAAAATCCTATTAAGGTATATGATCAAAACCATGAGAAAACTTGTTTTGTTATAGTTTTATGTCGATCTTATCTTACTTTGTTTCCATCATTGTCATCACATTTTTTTGGGACTTTCAAGGCTACACATGCAATTATTATGCATTTATCTTTGCCTTTTAGGGGAATAGTTTGGTTTTAAATGATCTTCAACCTTTTTATCGCAAATATTATTGCATAGAGTGATAAGGATGGTGTCGAAGTGAGCCAAGATGTTTGTCCCAAAGAAGTACGACGAGGTATAACTTATGATAATCCCCTCAACCTAATATTTGTTTAAAATATGAGGTTAATAATGTTTACAAATAAAATGAAAATGATTGTTTGATAACTTATTATATCAATTGTATACCCTCTAAAGAATACCTTAATCCCTATATTTGTCATCTTTAGAATATTATAAACATTGGTAATTTAATAACCTACTTAATTCTATGTTTATTTGGACTAAGCTCTAATTAATTGAGAGTTGATTGGGAGTTGGGAGTTGCACCTAATTAAGTAGTGCACCTAAGGTCAATTGTCCCTATGCCCCCTATATATATGAACTCTTGTAGTGCATTGTAATATAGAAATTTGCATGATGTGAATATGAGAGACTTTGAACTAATTTATTCATGATTGTTCTGTCTGCAATAGATTTTTGGTTGTGGTAATGACATGCTAAAGTGATCTTGATGAATGAGAATCATCATCTCTCATATATGGTATCAAAGCTGTCTCTAACAACCCTTATTCATCCAGTAATCAAATGAAGTTTTTCTGAGCCATACAGGGCATACTGTCTACATTGGTTTCTTCAAGAATTGTGTATCATCTACTATGTTCTGCATCAGGGTTCCTACACTCAGTGTATAGTTTGCTTCGATCTTTGTTTCAAATCTGTGATAGGTTTTTGCATTTGATACAACTATATTGGCATTTGCTTCTCCCAAACTCACGTGTATCATTCAGATCATGTCTCATCCTGTGAGCTTCCCAAATGCTTGGTGAGTTTTTTTAATGCAAAAAGGTGAGCATTGTTCATTACGGACCCTATTTTGGCTTAGCGATGTTTTTTGCATCGATGTTTTTACATTGGAATTATTTTGGTGAAACGCTAAATGTAAGAGAGGTCTAGGGGTCAACCTTCCCGAAAACATTTTTAAAATTTTTCAAAATTTCTTTTAAAGAAGTTTTTAAATACCACATCTTAAGGGGTGTGATTATTAATAGTGGAGTAAATTTTTTAAAAAAGGACGTTCAAATTGGTGGAATAAAGGGCAATTATTTTTCAAATTTGTATTATAAGGGACCTTTTTTTGTCCAAATTTTTTGTAAAAAAAGTGTTTTAATCTAAAGGAGGGACCATTTTTTAGGCAAAATTGTTTCAGTTTTAGTCACTTCAAATGTTGCACAAGCTTCAAATTATGTTTGACGTCAAGGATGTTGAGTGTTCAGTTTGAAGTTCATTCTTGACTTGTTTTCCCTGTAGAACAAAATTGTTACCCTGTAACATAAGATTGATACATTGGACATACCTTCCTGCTATTCCTCGTCCCAAGTCATTGATCCTGTATCTATTGACCCTAATTTGTCAATATTTGAGCCTACTAATATATTTTTTCCTCGTATTCTTTATTATGGTATGCAACCACTTGATGTGCCTTTTGACTGTGACCTCCTAGATCCTGAGCATCCCTTTATTCTAATTGGCCCTTATATAGCAGCCTTTGCTTTTTTTTTGTTACTTATACTGATGCACATTCTAATTATGTACATGCTACTCTTATTTCTTGTGTATTCTACTATTTTCGATTTTTATCCTCCTATATATATGTCTACTTCTTTTGAGAAGCATACAACTACATATGGATCTTGCATGCTTTGTTTCATGGGTCATTCTACTAGACATGTGGGTATTGGTAAGCATCTCCATGGCATTATTTCCCATATCTAGTATGTTAATTAGATTGATCGATATGGCATTAGTTATGATGTATATTTTACATCTTATTTTGGATCCCTTCATAACATTTCAAATCTAGTCTTTGTTTGCTCTTCTTTTCATGAGGACATTGAGCAACACATGAGCTCGATAACACCTTCACTCAGACTTGAGAACACTAAAAGTGTTCCTATCAAGCATGTTTCTCCTGATACAATATTATATAATTCTTCACATGATCCATTTGTGTACTTTACACTGGTTTAATATCCTTTTCCATCTATATTCATATAATATGGACATAATGCAACTTCTTTGTCCACACAATGTTCTTCCTTCCTTCTAATGCTCTTTTCTATGGAAACTATTTTTAGGATAAACTTTCATTTTACTTGTGGTTTTCTTTGACAACCTCCTTTACGTAAAAAGTTATTTTGGTACATACAGTGTCATTGTGTTTAGGTTTTTTCGTGATTTATTTTTATGGGATCATTTTGAACTGCACTAAGTCTACAGAGCTATGGAAGATTTGATTTTTTAGTTTACCTTCATGTGTGTATGCTCTATTCTAAGCATTTTTTATCTACTTCAACTGATTAAATCTCCCTTCACCAATAGGGCCATCTTCTTATGAGATATTTTATCTATATATTCTAATATTCTTTGACATTTTGAATGTATACTATAGCTTTATGTGGAGCTATTATAGTGCATTTAGTGTCAAGTTATCCATGTTTACGTAATGGGATTCATCCTTTAATATAAATTTTTTATCACTCCACCCAATGGACATTAATGGGGGAGATCTATGAGCATAAAACTTTGGGTGTCATGTCCATTGATATTCCTTGGATCACCGTATATTTTATTTGAGAAAAATCATCTTCTATTCAATTTGGTGATCTTTTTTGCATGTTCAACAACTTTGATAGTCCCCTTTTCATAAGGATCTATTCTAGTGAATAAAGTATTAGTTTTTTTAATCAAGAAGTGGTCCAAGCCACTCATTCTATTTTTAGTTCATGAGGGAATTTTCATCCAGCAAACACATTTTTGTTGAACATAGGTTTGGATATTTGATTCAGTTATAATGATTAATTATATTCTAGTTTAGATATTTGATTCAATTATAATGATTAACTACTATGATTCTAGTTTATCACTACAGTAGATGTTTATGCTTGTTTTAATTAAAGCATGCTTTACATTCTTGCATAATTTAGATTTATATTATTACTATTATTGGTATACTGCTAGATATTGTAGATGCCTAGCTTTTATGGTTGCAAAAACATGGTATATGAGCTAGGCTTGGAGGTGTACTTCGACAACTGTTGTGATAACTAAGAGGTTAATGAGTGGCTAGGATTGGCACCGACTAGTAAAATGTGGATTGTAAAGGATATTTAAGCCACTGATCAATATTAAATTTTTGTAGTTGGCTTCATGACTATTTTTATGTCCTTCTTTACTATTTTCAATCATCGTCTTATTATTTTGATGTTATGCAGCCCTGATTGCATTGGTATAGGCCATGTGTAGTTATTTGTGTTGAACATTGTCTTTTACCCCATGTGACCTTTGTGTTTTTCATTGATTTCATTCTTACTAGCTAGTGTGCTTAATAGCCTCTTTGTGTGGGTTGTTATGGTGGTCTTGGTTATTTGACCCGTTTTATCTCTTGCCATGTTGTGATTACACGATGGCCTCCTAGGTGGTTGTGTTGTTTTGATAATACCCTTGTTGTACCATGGTGTAGTAGTGGATTTGATTTTCATGGTATATTTGATCACAATGCTTGGTGGTATTGGATTTCTATTGTGGACTAAACCACTACATGGTCATTGACTTGGACTTATGTTGAGGATCAAACATGGGTTGATCCTTTTCAAATTTTGATGTTTTAGATTCATGAGATATTTTGATATTGCCTCCTATAGCATTATCTTTAAATGTTTTTTGGTAAGGAAACAATGAACCTTCTTTCTTCCTTCTGTCATTTTTAGATTAGTTCATGACCTTGGTTGGAAGAGTGTGCTCATATTGTTGGAAGAGTGTGTTCATATGTTTGGAAGAGTGTGCTCATATGGTAGTGCCATTTTATACTCTTTTTTTGGCTTCCATGCTTGCTAACCAACCCCATGGATATGGTTAGTTTGGTGATAAAGACATCATCTAAAAGCAACTTTTTTATAATCCAACATCTAGAGCCAATGAGAATTATCATGTTTCATCTACATTCAATCTAGAAGACCTTTATTAAGGTAAACCTCCACACAAATACGAGCATATATAAATAACCCTTCTATAGACCATTCAACATCCATCTTGATGAATCTTTCAAATGTATTACCAATAGCTTCACATCTTGAGTGATGCCAAAAAAGGAGAGAGATTTGGGAGCTAAAACCAAACCAAAATTTTAGACATTGCCATTGTTATTAGTATAGACATTAGATCTAAGGTTTGGAAAGTGACGATGGAGTAGAACAGGGTGGTGATAAAGTAGCTAGGTTTGGCAACAACTAGGCTATGGTAGTAATGACTACATTCTCCTAGTTTACATACCCTACATCATCCATCATGGTGCCATCCAATAAGAATGAGAATAAATAGGGCTCTATTTTTGGGCTTTTCTCTTATAAGGATGTTGCTTTCATGCCAATGACGTCTCCTTGAATCTTTCCAAGCCCATACATTATGAAAAATCCGATGTTATCCCAATAGTGAAGATCACTCTTCTGGAGGTAATTGGGTTTTGAAGAGTTTACAGTTATTTATAGACTCAACCATATTTTGACCTTGGTCAGAATAATTGCATCAATAGGTAGATGCTATCTCGACTAAATACTGTATAATCTATTTATGTCCTAATTGATTTTTCATCATCCAATTTATGGAGCTTAAAAATTATTAAAGAGCTCTTAAAGAGAAACATTGATTTTGAAAAGGAGACGGGCTCTTTATATTTTATATATTAAAAAATATATCTCTTATTTTTGAATCTACTTCCCGATTTTTTATTTTCAATACCCCCTCCTAATACTTCTTTACAATAAAAATACCAATATGTTTACCAAATATTTTACCTATCTATTTTTGTGAAAAATTTAACATTCCCTTTTCATTTATAACTTCCATAATTAAGTTGGAACGTGTAATGATTTTATGTAAAGCCTATCATTATATGTAAAATCATCACAAAGAATTAAGATTGATAAATTTATGCAATGTGCTAACTTGTATCCTAATTTCATTAACAAAAAAACAAGCTTAAAATTTATTTTGAAGTTTTGAAGAATTCTAATTTATTTCAAAAATATGATATTTATGAATACATCTTGCACTTTTCAAATTGCTTAAAACTTATAACATCTCTTATTACTACTTAGTATTATTGATTTAAAAAATAAGAAAAATATATGAATCCTATTAATATTTACATCATATCATGACCCACATTCAATTTAATTCTAAATAAATTAAAGAACTCATTTACTCCAAAATACACATACACACTCTTTATTTAAAAACTTTAACATAAATGAACATATTATAATATCATCTTTTGTGATTGCAAAGAGTATTTGAGATTATTATAATTACAAATAATTGTACATATAAATAATTGAAAATATATTAAAGAGAAATAATATTGAAAATTAATTTTTCTATATAATAATATTTTTCCTATAAATATATATTTAGGAAGGAAAAATTATATCTTCTAAAATATAAGTAAAAATATTGCATTTTATGTGATTTAGTGATTCTCTCTAATATTTAAACATTCAATCAAAATATATATATATCATAATTTTTTATTTGATACTAAACAAAAAAATTATATAAAATATTTTTCTCAATCTACCTTAAAATTCAACATTTAAAACATTATATATTATAAAAATAATATTAATTTATTAATTGAATTATTTAACTCACAAAAAATCTCCCCATATAAACTTTTTCTAAATTTAAGAATCAATCTTTATAATTGAATTAAAGACTTTGATCATTTAAAAAAACGTTACTTATTAAATACAGCAGAAAATTTAAAATATCCTTCTCATACCATTTCACGTGTCAACATTTAAAACATTATTGTTGAAAGGTTATTAATCTATTGATCAAATCGTTTAGCTCCAAAACAAAATCTATGAGAACTTAATTCTTGTTGGATGATAAGATCCATCATTATTTCTAAACACGACGTGGTAACTCTCATTTCGCTCTCATTTGGAGAAGAGATAAAGTTGAATCCTCATGAATCGTATGTGTTAGAGATAGAGTAGTTTTCAAGAAATGACAGTCCATTAAAACTGAAGAAAATTGGGCCGTTTGAATGGTCAAACAAAAATTTTCTCGAACCATCACTGAATGATAGGGTAATGAATATTTAGAGTTGAGTTATAAATTCTTCTCTCGCACACAATAAATGTGTACTATGTTATGGTAGTTATAAAATTTTCTATATTTAGAGTGGAGTTATAAAATCTTCTCCCACATAGCGATTGTGTAGGAAAGGTCGTAGTTATTATGTATTTTAATTTTGGATAATGAATTAAGATGTTATAATATCATATTAGATTTTGAAAGTTTTACCCATTTTAATAAATCATCTTAATTATTTATAATTAAGGTTTGAAGGTTTAATAAATTATACATTTTACAATATAACTCATTTTATCATGAGAGGTCAAAAAATGCATTTTTTAAACCTATGAGCAAAACCTAACTTTTGGAGTACCAATAATTATGCATTAAAGTATCAATACTTGAATCTTACTTGTTAATATGTGATTGATTACTTTTAATTTTATAGATTAAATGTTGAGCAAATATTAAATAATACTTGTTTAGCTTCTCGAACACTTTAATATTTTGACATACCAATATATCCTATCAAAGGAGCACATGTGAACAAAAGCCCTGTTCGGTAATTAGAACATGCACAACTATTGGGACCTTCCCCTAACAAAGTTATGGTAGTCAATATTTAAATTGTAGTTACAAAATATTTTCGCACACAACGGATGTGTATAACATTTGATGAAGGTCATCAGTGTGTTTATGTTTTACTTGTTTGTTTGTTGGATTGATCGATCGGTTGGTGGATACGTGCATATAAATTTTGAAGACATGGAAGGTTATCCTAATGAACTCCCAAATGAAGTAAGGAAATTTCTTCTAAAGTTTCAAGATAACAATGCAGTGAGTGGCGATCAACACTTGAGAACTTTTCACAATATTATAGAAGATTATAAGGTTGAGCACAAGGATGTGTGCATTAATTTGTTTGTGTATATGCTGGAGGAAGACACTCGTGAATGGTTTAATTCTCTTCCTCATGGATGCATTGATTCATGGGAAGAAAAGAAGAATGTTTTCAAAATTTAGTTAGGTGAAAGAGTTGATCCAAGGTTGCTTTTCAGTTAGTTTGAAAACATCAAGAAGAACCCTAATGAGTGTGTGCATGACCTCAACACATGGTTCAATAAAGCTATGATGCAGCTTCTCGAGAACATAAGTCCTAGTGATACAGTGTGCTTGACAAAATATTGTGATGCCTTTGATAAGAAGGCTATGTATTGTTTGTGAGACAAGGCTCCCACGAACCTGTGGTTGGCATTCAATGTGGCCATACAAATTGATAACAACATAAAAGCTATGGGAAAGCCCATAAACAAGGGAGTCGATGTGAAGTTGGTCAATCCTAAGAAAACATAGTCCACTAAGAATGCCAATCTTGAGGAGATGGTCAAGACTCTGGTCTCCTCTATCAAAGAAATGTCATACAAGCTTGCTAGGGCTGAGAAGGGGGTCCCTCATGTGTCTACCAGCCAAGAGAGGGCTCCAAATCCAAATCAATCACAAAAGGGGCCTGCTTTCCATAATTTGGAAAATGATAGAGGGAAAAGGCTTGCACATGATGAAAGAATAAATAGACATCAAAATAGAGGGGCTGTGAAAGAAGTGTTTGATCTGTTAAATGCCAAAGTGAATGTTATAGGTTGTGATATTCATGTTGATTGGTGTGACAAGTGCCTGAATGTGATAGATTTGAACCGATTGATGAAGATGTGGATCAATCTAAGTATGCATCATCTAGTGATGAGATTATGATGTTCAATTATCAAAGTCCCCAAAGCAAGATATCTACCTCCACATAATTGATGATTGTTGTTATTGGTGATCGGTTTTAGAGTGTGGTAAAGAAGGTATGTCCCAACTTGTGAATTTGCTTGTGAGGTTAATATATCACAGGAATATAAATTACCTATTCATGATTTTGAATTTTGATGATCAATGATGATTGAAAAATATGATGGGGGAATTTTGCCAGTTGAGGATAGGCAACTGCTAATTAATGTAGTAATTGCCTGAGAGAAGGAATATTACCTGAAAAGGAAGAAACTAGATGCTACTCTTTAAGACATTACCTTTACAAATCCAAAGGTAGGGGATGCAAGGAATGAAGCTAAGAAAACTACAATAGTTCTTAATACTTCCGAACTAGTACCCATTTCCCAAGTTGTTAAACCTAGAGGTGATCTCACTAAAAATAAAGTAACTTTGCTATCTAGTATTCCTAAGGATACGAATGATGTTAAAAAAAACCCACCCTTGAATGTTGTTGTTAAACATGCAAATTTATCCCAGCCTACTCCACTTCTAACCTTAAGTGACTGCATTCCAATTGAAGGTGTTGTTACCCTTCCACCAAATACCCTTTTTCCTCAGTATAGTATATGTGATATGGCCCAAGTTTTGAGCCAGCTAAAAAACACCATGCCACTTATTGAATTATCAAGAATACTTGAGAATAGGAAGAGGGCATTTAAGTACTTGGAATTTGGTTAGAATTCAACTGAAAATGAAATTAATTTGCCCCAAACTCCCCCAAGAAGTGATGAATAATATGAAGAAGTTATTGAACCTACTCTGAAAGTGTATTTGGGGACTACATTGGTAGGGATTTATCTAAATGTGGATCCATTTTATATAGCCCTCTTGACCAATGATCTTATTATCCATAATTACATTTTTAATTTTGGTGCTTCTTGTAACGTAATGCCCCTAAGTGTCTTAAATGAGCTCAGAGTTAGTATTACATCAACATTTGGCAAGTGTTATGCCTTGGGACCATGAGAAGTTTTAGTTTTTGGACAAGTCAAGGGTTTGGTAGTGTAGTTGGCAGTGTATCTAGGTAAGTATTTGAATATGGACATGTTAGTTGTGGACTGCCCGCCTAAGTGGGGGATGCTGATGTCACATAAATGGACTACTACCATGGGTGGAAGTATACAAATGGACCTTTCTTATGCCACCATTCCATTGGAGGGTAAGATGGTCAAAATTTATAGAGATTCGAAGATGTTACATGTAATTAAAGACCGAAAACATGCTCAAAAAGTAGTATTGTATATATACATTGGTCTTGGGAACTTCATTGGGAATGTTGACACTAAAGAATAGACTTCTACTCTTGGTGTTGAACCTAACAATGAATGTGTAGATTGGAAGTTATGGTTTGATGGGGCTTGCTCCAATCTTAGAAATGGAGTAGGGGTTGTATTTTGTGCCCCTAATGGTAAGTTTTGGATAGATGCACAAAGTTGGGAGACAAAAAACATGACACAATGAAAAATACAAACCATTTTCTCTAAAGGGTGTATGCCCCTTTATTTTTAAAAACCAAAGAAAAATTATGAAATGGTCAGTCCTAACCCTAAATAGCATATTCCCTTTGTATTTCAAAGGGCATACGCCCTTTGGATTGCAAAGGATGCATGCCCTTTGCAAAGTGTATCCTTTTTTTTTTTTTGCAATTAGGCTTCTGAAAGCTTTGTATTTTTTTGATTGTTTTACAATTAGAGGTATTTTTTTGCAAGCATATATTTAGTAAAATAAATGTTAAGTATTTATTTTACTAAATATAATAAATTAGGACCACTCATCATCTTCTGAAATTGGTTATAGAGCTGTAGGAGTTACCATGTAGAAGTTAGTTTTTCAAATTCCATTCCAGTCAATACTTAGTTTTCATACTTTTAGGATCGTAAGATAGAATGATAAACGAGGTTAAAAATCATATTATATATGTAATATATCTATACCGTTGAGGATTAGATCTCTCTTTTACCTACTTAAGTATTTCATATCTACTTTATCTACTTAAATATGCTCTACCTGATTAAATAACTAAGCCATGGCTTGATCTCAAGGAGTATACACTACCTAAATACACTTCCCATATCTTGATGTTAATTTTTCCCTATTGATGTCAAATTAAGTGCTCCACTTACTCAAATTGGTCTACTTCAATGTCCTCTAGAAACTTTCTTGCAATTAGGTCTCTTTGTAACCATAAATTATCTTTTGGTCTATTACAAAAGGTCTTCTGAGTATTGGTATAGAAATACTAATGACCTTATTATTTAATATTATCTCTTGACTTATTATCCTCTTTATTCATCTCAAAATACATTTTCAATGACTTAAAATAGGATACTCATTCCCAATATAGTAATCTACCTTCAAGAAAAACCTTTATTTCATTCTTAAAGCACTCAATTATACATCCTCACCTATTTGAAAAATATGAGGATTTCACCAACTATTTGAATCAAGATTCTTAGTGCATAAATAACATCAACTCAAAACTCATATGATAACAACTCTACCCTTTACAGGCGTATTATGTAAAATTATACCTCTTAAGGACTTGATACAAAGAGGTCTACAACTACCTTGTTCTTTAGACTCATTTAATTCAAAAACTTAATGAAATTATCAAGAAATGATAAAATACTCATAGGTGTCTTGCCACAATCTCAAAATACCAATTAGATCACCAAAGTACCCAAAATGTTGACTAAGTCCTAAGTACTACGACAATATTGTGTATAGGCATGTTTGGTCTTGAAAATGTGTTATTAATCTAAGCTCATAAAAGGTTTCTCTTAAATATTTATTAATATGTTTGGATACTATCTTTGAGGATAAGAAACTAATTTCCTTTATTTCTTTATTAATAATTACAATACAATCGAAACTCTACTCTTTAGGTCCGGATGGCCTAATTTGCTTACTAGGAAGGATATTGACTTGGATTAACTGTCAAATTATTTTAATCACATTAATTTTAAGTATTCTATAGTGTTTACATAATAACATTAGAACTTCATAAGAGTTTTATACTCAATCAAAAAAGTTGGAGATGTACTATAGTTGGATTTTGCTATCTTTGCCTTAGAATCTTCTTAACAACCTTATTCTCAACTTAGAAAATGAACTTTAATTAATTGGTATAACAATATGAATAAATGAATATCCTCTAGCATGAAACACACACACACACACACACACACACACACACACACACACACACACACACATATATATATATATATATATATATATGTATATATATATAATAACCTAGTGCACTCCATTTCCATCTAAACCATTAACCCCAAACCCCTAACCCTAAAAACTAAAAATTAAACACTAAACATTAAAACCTAAACCCTAAACCCCAAACCCTAAGTCATAAACCGTGAACCATGACCACTAAATAATATACATAAACCCTAGACCCTAAGCCCTAAACCTTGAAACCTTAACCCTAATACATTAGATCTAAACCAAAAACAACAATCCATAAACACTAAAATAAAGACCCTACACATATAAACTTAAAACATTAAACCATATACTTTATACCCTAGACCCTACACCTTAAAACCTAAAAGTAAGGACTACATAATTCCATCACTCCATGGCATGCTGATTATTATTATGTGTTTTCCTATGATATTACATTAGATTTCACCACCTACTTGACGTACACCCAAATCTAAAACAAGTATTGACATGTATAAATAGATAAAACAAGATTTTTGTGATGATGTATATTCTTTTATATCAAGGGAAACACATTGTGACACGAGTGAGAAATAATTTCATTAAATTCATTGAGGTTATGGAAATTAAAGTGAGAAAAAAATATGGACCCCATGTATCCATGACCTTCCACCCCCAAGATCATTTGCATGTTTTTTCCTATGATATTACATGGGATTCTACACTGAACTATAATATGAAATAATTGACTAGAAATTACTCATACAAACTTATCTTTATTCATAAAATTGTGACATATAAATTAGATATTATTCTCCTACAACTTAAGAGTCATACATTCTCACTATAAAAAATAAATCACCTAATTATTATTTTATAAGTGAGTTATAACATATTACATAAAATTACACATGCTAAGCTCATCCATAATATTGATTTATCTTTAAAAACTCAATCATACATAAAATATTTTAATGATACACTAATTTGTATAATATAGAACATTCCTCCTTTGTTGTAGATATAGAGTGAAGAACCATACAAAACAAAATGGAAATAAGAATGTATATCAACACATACTCTAGCTATCTACTCATGATATTTATGATGATTGATGATATAATCACTTACATACATAAACACAACTATTCATATTTTCAATTCAATTAAATGTTAATGTTTTTTCTCGGGAAAACCATAAATTACCTGTGATAACCTAAGTTAAAACTTTAAACAACATAAATAGTTATTACATATAGACATGCACGACCCTAATAGTATCTAGACAATAAAACCTTAGACATTTAACCATTCAATTCGAATATGCATTTCAGCTATTATAGGATTTACTCAATACTAATTCAATACTTACGTTGAAGGGAAGAAAATACTAAATTTTTAATGGTGGTGGATACATTTCGCAAGTCCATGATGGATATATTTGTATATGAGAAAGCATGCACTATGAATTTGTAGATGCAAAATATACAATAACACATTGATGAAGGACAGACAATGCACATGATAAGATCTAGAAAATGAGGAGTATAATGCAATGAACTTTGACAGAAGAGGTGCATAGAAATAATGAATGAATATTCTTCAATTAAAAATGGAGTTGAAAATAGATGGATCGATTAACAATAAATATTGAATGGAGATAGATCAATTTGCACATATAACGTGACTATCTTGATGATGAGTGATGCTATGGTAGGTAGATCAAATAAAATAAAATAAAAACTGATTAGATAAAATACCTTTTTAACCCATGATAGAGCTACATTCTATGCAAGAATAAATCTAAAGGAAATGAGAAATAGAAAATAGTAAGTGAAACTAGTAGACACTATGCAAATTAGGGTTATAGGAGTTACATAAGACTATCTACTACAACACAAAATATTTATAACAACATATGCATGCTCAAATCTTGTATTTACATAAATGAAAAAGTTATACTCATATGTATACAAATAATTTGATAGGTCCAATGTAGATCCAGATGCACGACAACACAATCTCAGGGCAAGGGTACAAAGACCATGATTTCAATGCTCAAAGTAATGTCCCTACCATAAGCATTACACCATGCTCTAATCTTTGTAAAGAAAGAAATGGAAATTCCTTCCTTTCTCTCAATCCTTGTAAACTAGACTTGTGTTTTTTCTAACGTCTTCTACATTTTCATTATAGAGACCTAACCGTATGGTTTAGCTAGTCCTTTGCCAACAAGACAATCATCTTACTAAATGGGTTAGCCATTCCTTTATCAAATGGGCAATCGTCTAACCAAATGGGTTAGATATCTACACATGGGTAGGTTATGCTCTAGCTAGAGACTTGACTCGTTAGGATCAACCAGATCTTGAGTTTCTTACTATTTACCTCTCATCTCTACCTAGATAAATACCAAGGTTGTCATGACAGAAGCATGTATAAAACATACAACAAAAAGTTTCATTCTACCTCAGAATTTGGCCAAAATCTTCAAGAACTATGATAATCCAACTGAGATCCTTCTAAGTATATCACAAATTTTTTTATCTTTGCTTTGTTTAGCTAAAATAGGACCTTATTATAATGGTTCTACCTTTTTCATTTAACTTTAATCTTGTTTAGTACATAATCCCAAACCCATCCTATTCACTTAGGTATTGGAAGCATTCTTCACTTTCAAGACTTCCTACATACTTGCTAATGAATAGGATCAAGGTGTAGTATGCAAGTAGTTTTATTTTATACTTTATGTTTCATGTGAACTATGAATATGAGTATGCATCTCTTTCTAGGACCCAGTTCCCCAGATAGTTCTTCTATAATTGGTACCCAAACATGGCATAAAATTATCAATTTAAGTGACTGAATACTTGTTTAACTAAACTAGCCTTAATTCTTAATAAGAAATAGAATTGAACATTGCAAGCTACATCCCCCTTTTAATTTTTATTTATGTCAATAATATTTTTGATCCTTGATTTAATCAACCTAATCTTGAAAATTGTTGTTGCCAAAGTTTTGTTGTCTAAAAGCTATATGATTGGTGGTTTCTTGGTAATAACTGGTTTAATATTCTGAATTCTAGTTTTCATTACTCCTTTTCGGTGGTACTGAGTTTTGAGTAAGAAATGTACTTTTTTCATTTATTTCATAAGTTCATAAGTCAAAATTGTTTAAAGTAGTCAAAGCCATTTTCTTATCTTAATTAGTATTGTTGAGCAAGAGGGATTATCTCACCCCTTGGTCTTAATGAAAAGACATAATCCTTATTTCTCCCTTATGGTTTACAGGGATGATGTAGAGACATCATTCTTGTAGTTGTGTTAGGCTATGGATGTAGTAGCTCAAGCATGATGGCATTAAACATAAACATTTGCTAGAGGCATCGCTTGTACTGAACATTGCGTAATTTTATTTAACCCTCAATTCTTGATCTAAGTTGATATTTAAAAATTAAAGAATATTTAAAATAAAATAATGCAATATATATCAAAAACAAATTCCTTAGTAGGAAAGTAGAAAACATAATCTCCTAGTTTAGTCATCATTTCAATTTTCAACCATTTTTGGATAATTATATCTTTAGTATATTTAGGTAAACTTCTCTATGAATAATAACTTATACTTAAGGAGTTTATTGAACTTAAATTTAAATAAATACTTTATGCGTTTGAAAGGAGGGTTCTACAATTTGAGGTTTCAACCCTAGAATGAAAGATATTTATTTTCATACTAATCTTAATGATAATGAAACTCATCATCAAAATTCAACAATAATCAAAGTAAGGTTCCACTCAAAATATTATTTATGACAACATAGGTTGCTTTGGGGAAATTTCAAGTATCTAAATTGATATTCTCACAATCTAGGTTTACACATGTAGCTTTACAGACTAGATCTAATGTTCTTCATAAATTTATAGCGAAGTATATAGAAAACAAAACACATTTATTTAATGCGATATCCTACTCTTTTCATAGAACTGGGTATAGAGACCATTTTTATGTATTTAAATAGATGCATAATGTAAAAATCATTTTATTTTAATTTTCTAAAAATAAATACATTATATTTTTCCCTTGTAATTTTAAATAAGATAAAAATTGTTCATTCATCTTATAATTAAAATAAAATATTTCTCTTAAAAACTAAATAAAATAAATTATTTACCTTATAATTTCAATAAAATAAAATATTTATTCTACAATTTTAAATAAAATAAAATATATACCTTTTCATTTAAATAATAGAAATTATATCACTTCATTTTAAATAAAATAATTTATTTATTTTACAAAATAATATAATCTACCTTTCATGTAATAAAATAAATTATTTTCTTATAATTTAAATAATATAAAATATTTATTTAAAATTTAAATAAAACAAAATAATTTTATCTTACAAATTTTAAATACACTAAAATACCTACCTTATGCATTGAAATCCTTGACATGAAATGAAAGTTGTTGCCTTTCTCCTCTCCCCTTTCTGCTCTCCAACGTCCTCCTTCTTAAAGCACTTCCCTTCCTTCCTTTTTCCCCCTTACCTCTATGCTGCTCTCTCCTTATAATTTTTTTCTCATGCCAATTTTCTTCCTCTTGCACTTGGCATTGATCTGCTCTTTATAACTTTTTTCCATGCAAAAAAAAAAATCTTTTCTCTCCTTTTGAGCACTAATTTTGGGGAAACTTTTAGTTAATAATTTTTTTATTAGCCTTTTATGTGGTAGAAAACACTCAGTTTGCATGGGTTTTAAGTGGCCGGAGGTTGAGCAAATAAATTTAGAACCGGGAGTTGTTAAATTCAAACTCAAAGAAAGATCTGTTATAATTGAAAGTTCATAATTGTATCACCCCTCCATGTGGCGTTTCAAAATTCATTCATGGTGGGCATGCTTAGGGTGGTAGGTAGTTTAAGTTAGGCTAAATTTAATGTAGCTAATTAATAGTTTTAAATTATTTATAATAATATAATTAATTAATATTCTTAAAATTTGTGTTTTCAAAAAAATATATATAATTAATTAATAATCTTAAAAATTATTTATGATGATATAAATTTAATTAATATTTATTTATGAAAATAAAATTAATAATTATTCATGATAAATATAATTTATTTATAAACTTTAAAACTAAGAAAATAAAAGAAAATCTCTATTAATAATTTTTGGTGATTTCCAAATATTTAAATTCATTTTTTATAAATGCGCATATAAGACTAAATATTCATTTCATTAAATTTTCCTTCATTCACAATTGTCACTCATGACCATATCACATATTTCTAAGCAAAAATAATAATTATAATATTTTAGCAACTAATTTGAGAAAAAAAATGAAATTAAAACATACCTTGCTTTCATGTTTCCCTGTCGATGTCCTGATAGTCCTTTGAGATCAACACAAGGGTTAAGTTATCTAATTAATTCATCTTGACATAAAATACTAAATGAAGTCAAAAACCACTTAAAATATCAACATAAATCCACAATGTGAAAAGAGAGGTCCTTACATCTATGTAACTACTTGTTGATCCTCATAAATTTTAAAGAATTTACACCCTTCCTACACTACACTTTAATCTAATAAATTAAACAAAAAGAAATTTAACACATTATCTTGAAACCATTAACTAAGGCAACATAGAGACATGGGTTGTCCCTTAATTTTTATTATTCTTTGGTTACAATCAACTTGCTTTTACTTAAACCTATTCTCATATAAATGAAATAATGGTTTAATGATATAGATGAGTACAAATAACTTATTCAAATATAAATACAAATGCATAGACACGAGTGAACCCATAAATATTTTGAACTCATAATAATTTAATTGAAAAAATTATTAAAAGAAAGATTATTTTTATTAATTAAAAATAGATTTTATTTATTTAAATTTAAGATTATATATTATATTTATTTATACATTCCAAATATCATATAAAATAAAATTATATTTATACATTCCATTAAAACTGAATAAAATTGGGCCGTTTGAATGGTCAAACGAAAATTTTCTCGAACCATCATTGAATGATAGGGTAACGAATGTTTAGAGTTGAGTTATAAATTCTTTTCTCACACACAATGAATGTGTACTATGTTATGGTATTTATAAAATTTTCTATATTTAGAGTCGAGTTATAAAATCTTCTCCCACAGAGCGATTATGTAGGAAAGGTCCTAGTTACTATGTATTTTAATTTTGAACAATGAATTAAGATGTTATAATATTATATTAGATTTTGAAATTTTTACCCATTTTAATAAATCATCTTAATTATTTATAACTAAGGTTTCAAGGTTTAATAAATTATACATTTTACAATATAACTCATTTTATCATGAGAGGTCAAAAAATGCATTTTTTAAACCTATGAGCAAAACCTAATTTTTGGAGTACCAATAATTATGCATTAAAGTATCAATACTTGAATCTTACTTTTTAAGATGTGATTGGTTACTTTTAATTTTATAGATTAAGTGTTGAGCAAATATTAAATAATACTTGTTTAGCTTCTAGAACACTTTAATAATTCAACATACCAATATGTCCCATCAATGGAGCACATGTTAACAAAAGCCCTGTTTGGTAATTAGAACATGCACAACTATTGGGACCTTACCCCTAACATAGTTATGGTAGTTAATATTTAAATTGTAGTTACAAAATATTTTTGCACACAACGGATGTGTATAACATTTGATAAAGGTCATCAGTGTGTTTATGTTTTATTTGTTTGTTTGTTGGATTGATTGATCGGTTGGTGGATACGTGCATATAAATTTTGATGACATGGAAGGTTATCCTAATGAACTCCCAAATGAAGTAAGGAAATTTCTTCCAAAGTTTCAAGAGAACAATGCAGTGAGTGGCGATCAACACTTGAGAACTTTTCACAATATTATAAGGTTGAGCACAAGGATGTGTGGATTAAGTTGTTTGTGTACATGCTAGAGGAAGACATTCGTGAATGGTCTAATTCTCTTCCTCATGGATGCATTGATTCATGGGAAAAAAAGAAGAATGTTTTAAGAATTTAGTTAGGTGAAAGAGTTGATCCAAGGTTCCTTTTTGCTGAGTTTGAAAACATCAAGAAGAACCCTAAGGAGTATGTGCATGACCTCAACACATGGTTCAATAAAGTTATGATGCATCTTGCTGAGAACATAAGGCCTAGTGATACACTGTGCTTGACAAAATATTGTGATGCCTTTGATAAGAAGGCTATGTATTGCTTGCGAGACAAGGCTCCCACGAACCTATGGTTGGCATTCAATATGGCCATACAAATTGAGAACAACATAAAAGCTATGGGAAAGCCCATAAAAAAGTGGGTCGATGTGAAGTTGGTCAATCCAAAGAAAACATAGTCCACTAAGAATGCCAATCTTGAGGAGATGGTCAAGACTCTGGTCTCCTCTATCAAAGAAATGTCATAAAAGTTTGCTAGGGCTGAGAAGGGGGTCCCTCATGTGTCTACCAGCCAAGAGAGGGCTCTAAATCCAAATCAAGCACAAAAGGGGCTTGCTTTCCATAATTGGGAAAATGATAGAGGGAAGAGGCTTGCACATGATGAAAGAATAAATAGACATCAAAATAGAGGGGCTGTGAAAGAAGTGTTTGATCTGTTAAATGCCAAAGTGAATGTTATAGGTTGTGATATTCATGTTGATTGGTGTGACAAGTGCTTCCTTTCACAGCCTGCATGTGATACATTTGAACCGATTGATGAAGATGTGGATCAATCTAAGTATGCATCATCTAGTGATGAGATTATGATGTTTAATTATCAAAGTCCCCAAAGCAAGATATCTACCTCCATAGAATTGATGATTGTTGTTATTGGTGATCGGTTTTAGAGTGTGGTAAAAAAGGTATGTCCCAACTTGTGAATTTCCTTGTGAGGTTGATATATCACAGGCATATAAATTACCTATCATGATTTTGAATTTTGATGATCTATGATGATTAAAAAATATGATGGGGGAGTTCTGCCATTTGAGGATAGGCAACTACTAATTAATGTTGTAATTGCCCAAGAGAAGGAATATTACTTGAAAAGGAACCAACCAGATGCTACTCTTTAAGACATTACCTTTACAAATCCAAAGGTAGGGGATGCAAGGAATGAAGCTAAGAAAACTACAATAGTTCTTAATACTTCTAAACTAGTACCCATTTCCCAAGTTGTTAAACCTAGAGGTGATCTCACTAAAAATAAAGTACCTTTGCTATCTAGTATTCCTAAGGATACGAATGATGTTAAAACAAACCCACCATTGAATACTATTGTTAAACATGCAAATTCATCCCAGCCTACTCAACTTCTAACCTTAAGTCACTGCATTCCAATTGAAGGTGTTGTTACCCTTCCACCAAATACCCTTTTTCCTTAGTATAGTATATGTGATATGGCCCAAGTTTTGAGCCAACTAAAAAACACCATGCCACTTATTAAATTATCAAGAATACTTGAGAATAGGTAGAGGGCATTTGAGTACTTAGAATTTGGTTAGAAGTCAACTACAAATGAAATTAATTTACCCCAAACACCCCCAAAAAGTGATGAATAATATGAAGAAGTTATTGAACCTACTCTGAAAGTGTATTTGGGGACTACATTGGTATGGATTCAGCTAAATGTGGATCGATTTTATATAACCCTCTTGATTAATGATCTTATTATCCATAATTACATTTTTAAGTTTGGTGCTTCTTGTAACGTAATGCCCCTAAGTGTCTTAAATGAGCTCAGAGTTAGTATTATGTCAGCATTTGGCAAGTGTTATGCCTTGGGATTATGACAAGTTTTAGTTTTTGGACAAGTCAAGGGTTTGGCAGTGTAGTTGGCAGTGTATCCAGGTAAGTATTTGAATATAAACATGTTAGTTGTGGACTGCCCACCTAAGTGGGGGATGTTGCTATCACATAAATGGACTGCTATCATAGGTGGAGGTATACAAATGGACCTTTCTTATGCCACCATTCCATTGGAGGGTAAGATGGTCAAACTTTATAGAGATCCGAAGATGTTACATGTAATTGAAGATCCAAAACATGCTCAAAAATTAGTATTGTATATAGACATTGGTGTTGGGAACTTCATTGGGAATGTTGACACTAAATAATAGACTGCTACTCTTGGTGTTATACCTAACAATGAATGTGTATATTGGAAGGTATGTTTTGATGGGGCTTGCTCCAATCTTGGAAATGGAGTAGGGGTTGTATTTTATGCCCCCAATGGTAAGTTTTGGATAGACGCACAAAGTTGGGAGACAAAAAACATGACACAATGAAAAATACAATCCATTTTCTATAAAGGGCATATGCCACTTTATTTTTAAAAACCAAAGAAAAATTATGAAATGGTCAGTCCTAACCCTAAAGGCATAAGCCCTTTGTATCCCAAAGGCTGGCATACACCCTTTGGACTGCAAAGGATGCATGGCCTTTGCAAAGTGCATCTATCTTTTGCATAGGGTGTATGCCATTTTAAAAGCCATTTCATTTTTTTGCAATTAGACTTCTGAAATCCTTGTTTTTTTTTGATTGTTTTACAATTGGAGGTATTTTTTTTCAAGCATATACTTATTAAATAAATGTTAAGTATTATTCTCATACTTAAAATTTATTTTACTAAATATAATAAATTAGGGCCACTCATCATCTTCTAAAATTGGTTATAGAGCTGTAGGAGTTACCATTTAGAATTTAGTTTTTCAAATTCCATTCCACTCAATACTTAGTTTTCATAATTTCAGGATCATAAGATAGAATGATAAATGAGGTTACAAATCATATTATATATGTAATATACCTATACCATTGAGGATTAAATGTCTCTTTTACCTACTTAAGTATTCCCTATCTACTTTATCTACTTGAATATCCTCTACCTGATTAAATAACTAAGCCATGGCTTGATCTCGAGGAGTATATCCTACCTAAATACACTTCCCATATCTTGATGTTTATTTTTCCCTATTGGTGTCAAATTAAGTGCTCCACTTACTCAAATTGGTCTACTTCAATGTCCTCTAGAAACTTTCTTGCAATTAGGTCTCTTCCTAACCATAAATTATCTCTTGGTCTATTACAAGAGGTCTTCTAAGTATTGGTATTGAAATACTAATGACCTTATTATTTAATATTATCTCTTGACTTCTTATCCTCTTTATTCATATCAAAATACACTTTCAATGACTTCAAATAGGTTACTCATTCCCAATATAGTAATCTACCTTCAAGAAAAACATTTATTTCACTCTTAAAGCACTCAATTATACATCCTCACTTATTTTAAAAGTATTATGGAGGTTTCACCAACTATTTGAGTCAAACTTATTAGTGCATAAATAAAATCAACTCAAAACTCATATGATAACAACTCTACCCTTTATAGGCGTATTATGTTAAATTATACCTCTTAAGGACTTGATACAAAGAGGTCTACAACTACCTTGTTATTTAGACTCATTCAATTCAAAAACTTAAAGAAATTATCAAGAAATGATACAATACTCATAGGTGTCTTGACACAATCTCAAGATACCAATTAGATCACCAAAGTACCCAAAATGTTGACTAAGTCCTAAGCACTACGACAATATTGTGTATAGGTATGTTTGGTCTTGGAAATGTGTTATTAATTTAAGCTCATAAAAGGATTCTCATAAATATTTATTAATATGTTTGGATACTATGTTTGAGGATAAGAAATCAATTTCCTTTATTGCTTTATTAAGAATTAGAATTCAATCGAAAGTCTACTCTTTAGGTCTGGGTGGCCTAATTTGCTTACTAGGAAGGATATTGACTTGGATTAACTTTCAAATTATTTTAATAACATTAATTTTAAGTGATCTATAGTGTTTACATAATAACATTATAACTTCATAAGAGGTTTATACTCAACCAACAAAGTTGGAGATGTACTATAGTTGGATTTTGCTATGTTTGCCTTGGAATCTTCTTAACAACCTAGTACTCAACTTAGAAAATGAGCTTTAATTAATGGGTATAACAATACGCATAAATGAGTATCCTCTAGCATGAAACCTATAATATATATATATATATATATATATATATATATATATATATATATATATATATATATATATATATATATATATATATATATATATATATATATATATATATATATATATATATATGCATATATATATATATATATATATATATATATATATATATATATATGCATATATATATATATATATATATGCATATATATATATATATATATATATATATATATATATATATATATATATGCATATATATATATATATTGCATATATATATATATGCATATATATATATATATATATATATATATATATATATATATATATATATATATATATATATATATATATGCATATATATATATATATATATATGCATATATATATATATATATATATATATATATATATATATATATATATATATATATGCATAATATTTACCACATACATGATACTACATGTAGGTATTCTATCACTCACACATGACATCTTCATATGGTCATGATATGGTCAGTCATATTGGAAACAAATGTATCTAATAACCCTAGTGCATTCCCTTTCCTTCTAAACCATTAACCCCCAACCCCTAACCCTAAAATGTAAAGATTAAACACTAAACATTAAAACCTAAACCCTAAACACCAAACCCTAAGCCATGAATTATGAACCATGACCACTAATTAATAGACCTAAACCATAGAACCTAAGCCCTAAACCTTGAAACCTTAACCCTAATAAATTATCTCTAAACCCAAAACAATAATCCATAAACACTAAAATAAAGACCCTAAACATATAAAATTAAAACATTAAACCATATACTTTATACCCTAGACCTTACACCTTAAAACCTAAAAGTAAGCCCTTAACTCTAAAATCCAAACCACAAACTTAAAATCATAAATCATTTATCATAAAACTTAAACCCCAAGCCTAAAACCATAAACCTTAAGTCATAAAACTTAAACATTAACTCCTAAACTAAAAATTCTAACCCAAATCGAAAATAAAAAATCCCTAAACCCTTAACCGTATACCTAAAACCCCAAACCATAAAATATAAACTATAAAAACAAAATGACAAATCCTAAACACTAACCCTTAATCCCCAAACAATAAATCCCAAACCCTAAATACTACACACTAAGTTCCAAACCCCAATCCCTCAACCAAACCCCTAAGACCAAAACCCTAAACCTTACACCCTAAACCCTAAATGTGAAGCCATAAACTTAAAACCCTAACCCCAAACACCAAGCCCCAAACCCTAAAATATAAACTCTTAGTCCATTGAGCCTTAAACCATAAATCCAAAACCTTTAAGCATAAAATATAAATTATAAGCCCTAAATCATAATCCCTAAGCCATATTACTAAAACTTGAACCCTAAATACTAATCCCTAGACGCTAAACCCTAAACTATGGATCTTGTACCATCAACCATTAACCTTAAACCCTAAATTTATATATCCTAAACCTCTATCCATAAACCATACTCTTGAGTGATCACCTATATAGAGAAAGGAGAGAGGGCTTTGGTTAAGCCATATCTTGAAAGAATAGGGGTTATTTTAACCTATATAGAGAAAGGAGTGACTAAGAACATTTGTGTAAATGGTTTGAAGGTGGATTAAAGATGATTTCTTAATAATTTGTGTGTTTTTCAATCAATGGGTTTATCAATATGCATAAATGTCTAGCTTGTAGCATTCAACCTATAACATACATATAGTAATGATACATTCATTCAAATATTACATCTACCCCATACCTGGTACTACATGTAGGTATGTTCTCACTCATACATGACATATTCCTATATTCATGATACAATCACTCATACCAAACACAAATGTAGCTAATCATAGTAGTACACCCCATTTACACCTAGAACATTAACCCTAAAACCCTAATTATACACCTTGAATTTTGAACCCTAAACACCATAAACCTTGAACACTTAATTCTAATAAGTTATCCCTAAACCCAAATCAACAATACCTAAACCCCAAAACCTAGACACTAAACCTATAACCTTAAAACCTTAAACCCTAGACTTTATGCCCTAGACCCTAAGCCTTAAAACCTAAACTTTAAGCTTTTAACCATAAATCCCAAACATAAGCCTAAAATCATAAATCCTAGACACTAAACCATAAAACCTTAAATTTATAGGTCATTAATACTAAACACTAAAACATAAACACAAAATTTAAAATCATGAATCTTAAACCCTAAACACCAAACCCAAAACCTTGACCCCTAAACTCTTAACACTAAACCCTAATCTTGAAACCTTGAACCTTGAAAATTGAACCCTAAAGCACAAACAAAGAACCATAAAACCTCAAACCTAAAAACATAGACCCTAAATCCTAAAATTGGATAAACCCTAAACCTTAAAACCTAAATGCTAGAACCTAAACAATCAACTCCAAACATTAAACTGTAAACTTTGAACACTAAACTTTTAACCTAAAACCCTAAAAATGAAACCTAAATGACAAACGCTAAACATACATCACGGAAACCACACTAACTAGGAATGATGTAAGCATTGGTTGTTAATCTCAATCCCCTCTCCAATTTCCTATCATTATTCCTACACAAGCGTAAAGATTTAAATGCAATGAGAAAACATGCCATAACAAATGCAGTGGCACAAATGCTAATAATTTATTCTCATGACCCACATCATTATTTGAGATTAACTCACAAACATGAGAATATCCAAAATGATTTGGCCCTTTCACTCAATGATTTGGCATTAGTTTAGAATTGAAGAATGCATGGATTGACTATCTATGTGACATTTTTTTTAGAGTGAACAATATATTTTTAAAATGAATTTGAATGGTTTTTGATTTATTATATTTCAAATAGAGTCTATTAGGGTGATTAACTACATTCATGTCTAGTATAATTTATCATATCTTGATTACAGGTAGATGTCATGTATGAGTGAATGCATACATATATGTAATAGGTATGTCATAGATGCCATGTATGAGTGACTGTATCATGACTATAGGTATGTTGCAAGTTACATGATACAGGGTAGTCATCTTTGCATATTGATAGACCCATTGATTGAAAAACCCCCAAATTAGTTAAAAATCCATCTTCAAACTCAAGTACTCAATTGGGTAGTGTAAACTAAAGTAGATAAATTAGGTAGGGCATACTCAATCAGGTGAATTATGGGGTAGAATAAATGGTATAGATCTATTACATATGTAACTTCATTTCTCATTCTACATTCTGAACTTGAAATTTTGAAAACTAAGTATTGACTAGAATGAAATTTTAAAAACTAACTTCTAAATGGTAACTCCTACAACTCTGTAATCAATTTTTGAAGATAATGAGTAGCCCTAATTTGTTATATTTAGTAAATAAATGTTTTTAAAATAAAATGTAAAATTATACATAAAATTTATTTTACTCAATATATCCTTGAAAAACATCAAACATGACACAAAAAATTACACTCCAAAGTGCTTAACAAACTCGAATGAAAAAAAGACATCACTCCAAAAAGGGCATACCCCCTTTATAAAGGATGCACACCCTTTAGAAAGGGCATACACCCTTTGAAAAGGGTGTGCAACCTTTATAAAAGGCATACACCCTTTGGAAAGGGTTTACATCCTTTATAAAGGACATACACACTCTACAAGGGCTATGCATCCTTTGCATGGGTTATACACCCTTTAAACATTTCAATTTTTTTGTGTTTTCCTTCCAAATCTACCTTCGGTACAGGCTTAGGGAAGACCAAACCTACCTTGAAAATGGTCATGGTGCAACCCACTTAATTTCTAAGAAATTTAGGAGTCTTTTTTATCTTTGTCCACACATCTAATTAGGCAGATTTTATCCTTACAAAACATCAAACATGGAACAAAAAATTGTAGTCCAAAGTAATTAACAACAACCTCTAACTATTTTTAGACACATTATGAGTGGTGCCAAAAAGGAAGAGAGAGATTTGGGAGCTCAACTTGAATCAACATTATAGACACTACCATTGTTATTAGTATAACGACATTAGATCTAAGGTTTGGAAAGTGATTATGGAGCAGAACAGAGTGGTGATTTCATCCTTGTCCACACATCTAATTAGGTAGATTTTATCCTTACAAAACATCAAACATGGAACAAAAAATTGTAGTCCAAAGTAATTAATAACAACCTCTAACTATCTTCAGATACATTATGAGTGGTGCCAAAAAGGAAGAGAGAGATTTGGGAGCTCAACTTGAATCAACATTACAGACACTACCATTGTTATTAGTATAACGACATTGGATCTAAGGTTTGGAAAGTGATTATGGAGTAGAATAGAGTGGTGAAAAAGTAGCTAGGTTTAGCAATAGCCAAAATGTGGTAGTAATGAATACATTCTCCTAGTTTTTATACCTTACATCATTCATCATGGCACCATCCAATAAGGACGAGAATAAATAGGGTTATATTTTTAGGGATTTATCTTACAAGGATTTTGTTTGCCTACCACTAGCCTCTCGTTCAATCTTTCCAAGCCCATACATTGTGAAAATTGGATGTTATCCTAGTATTGAAGAACTCTCTTCTAGAGTTAACTAGGTTCTGATGATTTTACATTTATTTATAGACTCAACCAGATTTTGACCTCAGTCAGAAGAATTGCATCAATGGATTGATAGTACCTTGACTAAATATCCTGTAATCTATTTATGTTCTAAAGGTTTTTTCATAATATAATTTATGGAGCTTAAAAATTATTTGAAAGTTCTTAAAGGGAGACCTTGGTTTTGGAGATGAGATGGGCTCTTTGTGTTTTGTATATTAGAAATATATATCCCTTAATTTTTATTTCTACTTCTTAATTTTTTATTTTCAATACCCCTCCTAATACTTCTTTGCAATAAAAATATGAATATTCTTACCAAATATTTTACCTATCTATTTTTGTGAATATTTTAATGTTACCTTTTCATTTATCACTTTCATAATTAAGTTGGAATGTGTAATGATTTAATGTAAGTTTATCATTATATGTAAAATCATCACAAAGAATTAAGACTGTTAAATTTACGCAGGGTACTAATTTGTATCTTAATTTCACTAATAAAAAAATAAGTTTATAATTTTTTTTTGAAGTTTTGAATAATTGTAATTTATTTTAAAAATATGATATTTATGTATACATCTTATCATTGTTGTACTTTTCAAATTTCTTAAAACTTATAACATCTCTTATTACTATTTATTAATTTTTTTAAAAAAAATATCATTTCTATTAATATTTACATCATATTACAACCCACATTCAATTTAATTGTAAATAAGTTAAAGAACTCATTTACCCTTAAATACTTAAATTTTTTTCTTCCTTTAAAAACTTTAACACAAGTGAACACACTATAATATCATCTCTTGTGGTTGCCAAGCATATTTGAGATTATTATAATTACAAAACATATCTAGATATAAATAACTCTAAATATATTAAAAAATAAAAATAATATTTGAAATTAATTTTTCTATATAATAACATTTTTCATAACAAATATATATTTAAAAAGGAAAAATTATATCTTTTAAAATATAATTAAAAATATTACATTCTATATAAATTAGTGATTCTTTCTAATATTTAGATATTCAATATTATTTATATATATCATAATTTTTTAAACTAATATTAAATAGAAATATTCTTCTCAATTTACTTTAAAATTCAACATTTAAAACATTATAGAAAGAAGAATTTTGATTTATTAATCAAATTATTTAACTCACAAAAAAATCTCCCCATATTAATTTTTCTAAATTTAAAAAGCAATCTTTATAATTGAATTAAAGACTTTGAATTAAAAAACATTACTTATTAAATATCCTTCTCATACCATCTCACGTGTCAACATTTAAAACATTATTATTGAATGGTTATTAATCTATTGATCAAATTGTTTATCTCAAATAAATCTAAGAGAAATTAATTTTTGCTGGATGATAAGATCCATCTTTATTGCTAAACACGACATGGTAATGCTCATTAATTCTTTCCCTACTGTATGAATCACGGCATAATTATTCATGATAGTGATCAAAGAATAATTACACACTCATTCCAAGGAGAAGAGATGAATATGAATACTCATAAATCATAGGAGTTAGATATAGAGCAGTTTTCAAAAAATTACAGTCCATTAAAACTGAAGAAAATTGGGCCCTTTGAATGGTCAAACAAAAATTTTCTCAAACCATCGTTGAATATTATGGTATTGAATGTTTAGAGTTTTCTGTACCGTATGAATCACCACATAATTATTCATTATAGTGATCAAATAATACTTTCACATGCATTCCAAGGAGAAGAGATTAAATTGAATACTCATAAATCGTAGGTGTTAGATATAGATAATTTTTTGAAAAATGACAGTCCATTAAAACTAAAGAAAATTGGGCCGTTTGAATGGTCAAAATAAAATTTTCTCAAACCATTGTTGAATAGTAAGGTAATGAATGTTTAGAGTTGAGTTATAAAATCTTCTCTCACACAATGAATGTGTACTATGTTATGGTAGTGAATATGTAGTGTATATTTAGAGTCAAGTTATAAAATCTTCTCCCACACAGCAAATGTGTATAAGGTAGTTATGGTAATTAATAATTAAACTATAGTTATAAAATATTTTATTACACAATGGATGTGTATAACATTTAATAAAGGTCACCAGTTTTTATGTAATGTATATTTAGATTCGAGTTATAAATTTTCTTCCACACAGCGACTGTGTATAACATAATTATTGTAATTAATATTTAAACTGTAATTAAAAAATATTTTCTCACACAATATATGTGCATAACATTTGATAAAGGTCATCAGTTTGTATGTAATGTATATTTAGAATCAAGTTATAAAATTTCTTCCACACAGCGAATGTGTATAACATAGTTATTGTAGTTAATATTTAAACTATAGTTATAAAATCAATTCTCACATAATAGATGTGCATAACATTTTATAAAGGTTGTCAATTTGTTTCTGTTTTATTTGTTTGTTTGTTGGATTGAATGATTGGTTGGTGGGTGCGTGCATTGTTTGGTTAGAAGGGAGGGGCGATAGGATGGCGGGTTTGTATTGGCCAAACTTTTGGTAGTTATTATTCTGTTTATTGTGATCTTGGTAAGTTGATAATGTATTTTTAAGTTTCCCATTTTTTAAATATCTTTTAGGTTATTGTTAGGGTGATATTTATTTTGACTTACTATAAGTAGAGTGCATGAAAGATAAATTAAAAGTGACTGTAGGCTAAAAGTATGAGCAGTTATAGGTATAAATTGTTAAGTGTGTCATTAAACACATAATGTATCAATTGAGGCTATTTTATATATGTTAGAGTTGTTTTTATTTTGTTGTGTTGATGTTGACATAGATGAACAGTAGCAACAGACAAGGAATATAAACTTTTTATTGTAGAAAAGTAGAAGGTCCACCTAACCCCAATAAAAATGGTAACATCCCAAAACCATAATTAAATTATCAAATCTAGACTTATTTATATCGATGTTTCATTTAAATACCATGAATACATTTATTTATTTTATAAGTCAATAACCAAAAAATTGGAGTTTAAACTTTTTATGTCTTATAACTAGAACATGAGTTCCTCTATATATAAGGTTAGGAAAATAATGGTAAAGTTAATATATTATGCATTAGGGTGTTGGGTGAATATTTTGTCAACCAGTTAATTGGTGAGCAAAATAGGTCTCTTCAACCACAGCATAGGTAGATTGGTCAGCCAGGTGTGTAGGTTTACTACATCAACAGGGGACAAATCTCTCCTCTCATCAAGGGGAGGTTCCCTATAAATACGCAGGAGCTATAGACTATATAAATGAGCAAAAAATAACACCCACGGGTAGGATACACCATCCATCTCTCTTCTTTCAAAGATGATGTTCACAGATCAATGGAGAAATCTTGGGTGATTGGTGAAGGTACTTCTCTTCTTTCAGAAGTAACATTCAGCCAAGAGCCAAATCCCTTCCTAGATAGTAGAAATCTTGGTGAAATGATAGAAGGCACTTCTCTTCTTTGAGAAGTGTTTGTTCTTGCAAACAACATGAATCTTTCAGGTAGGATAAGTAACAAGTGATTGGTAACAGAGTACGGAGTGACTAGAAATCTAAGATGTAGCATAAAGTCTCCACCTTGACTGCCTAAGAGTGAGGTACAAAGAACAATGGGGGCACAAAGTCATCCCAAGGTCCTTTACACAGAAATAGAAAATAAACACACACTAAAGATAGCGATAACAGCACCAAGTCTGAAAGTAGTTGGCTTCAGGACACCTTCCTTATCACTTCCACTAGTTCTGCTTGTTAAATTGCATAAACAGGAATACATTCAGGAAATAGACATAAGAATAATCTCCTAGAATGATACAAGCTATAACAGCACAAAGTCTGAAAGTAACTTGCTTTTTGGTTCAAACAAAGAATTATGATAAATAATCTGAGCTCAAAGTCTCAGTCATGCCTTTCAGTTTGGGCAGAGTTTTGCTTATGGTGAAGGGAAGATCTCTCTTCAAATGATGCAAGAGATTACATTATATAGAGGCCAGGAGAGACTTGGTACTTTGTCCCATGGAGCAACCCATGCTGCGTAATTAATGCCTTGGATGCATTTTTAGTTATGTCAGGGAGGGCCATGCTGGAGTAAGGCAGCTGCCTTAACTATGGTGTGCTGATTCATCTCTAATGTCTACTCTCGAGCTTGAATCACTCATTTCATCACTTGGTATCTACGTAATTGTCTATTCCATTTTTACTCCAAAGGAGATAAACAGGCTATGCTTTTAATGTTTGTAGGCACCAGATACTTACCCAGTGAACTACTCCACCTACTGGGAATACCTCCCATTGAGATTTCCCTCATTGTCTCTTCTTCCTTTGGCCTTGGCCTTAGGGTATTTAAATGCATTCAGGTCCACGTTTTAAGCCTACAGAGATCAATAGACACTTCATTATAGTAAATTTGACATTCACAGGTATTTCCTTCTCCTTAGCAACTCCTTTGTGTCTTTCTCACTTGTTATGGCTCTTTTTTGCTGTGTCGTGGGTGAGGACACTTGGCGGCATCCACAACTTTAAAACTTGTTAGGGACTATTGTCTCAGGATGTGACACTTGGCAGCTTCCATTGCGCTTTGAGGCTTGACCCTCCTCAAAGGAGGCTTGAAATAGGCCCATTTATGAGTGTTGAGTGTCCCCCCACAAGGGTAGCTACCCTTTGGATCATCTGAGTGGCCTTCAAGCCTTAATTCTTTTGGAGGACTTTTCATCTCTTTATTTTCTTCAAATAAAATGTCAGAAGAAATTCCTTCAGACAATTTGTCTGAAGGAGTCCTTTCCTTTGTTCTATGTTTCTACATTTGAGAGTGCTCCATCTTTAACACATGGCACCTTCTGCTACTTTTAGCCAGAGACACGTGGCATATTTTGCCGCATCATACTGAAACCTTTCACCGTTGACACTTAGCACTTTCTACTCTCAAGCTTTTGCAACACCATAGAAATATTTTGGGCTCATTTGAGTTCTCATGGATGATGACACTTGTCAGCCTCCACCTACTTTAGTCATTCACCTAGGACCCACCACAGTCCTTGCTCAATATAGTGAAGCTAAAGGGACTTTGGATATTGACACTCGGAGGCTTTCGACAAGCTTCAAAAGGGACACGTGGCAGTATCCGTCACTTTTTAGAAACAAAGTATAATGTCTCAGAAAATGACACTTGGAAGCTTCCGCTCATCCTTTTCATTTGCGTGTGCTTCAGTTGAACCATCTATTTTGATACTTCTTTCTTTGACTAAGGCCACCTTTGAACCTTTAAACCCATGAACCATTAAACTTTGAAGCAGTTCAAGGTTCAACAGTTCAATCAGTTCATTCCTTTTATTTGGCTAAGTCCCTTTGATATTTTTTTGAACCAAACACATTGAAACTTTTGGTCATTGAACTTGTTGAACCGATGAACCAAAATGGTTCAAATTTCAATGGTTTAATGGTTCAAGCCTTTAAAACTCATTAAGTGCTCAGAGCTGTGGAACCTTTGAAATAGTTAAAATTTGAACCTCTAACAATTGCACTTAGCTCTTGTTGATGACGTTGAACCTTTTGAACTGAGGGGCCACACTCTTAACAAAAGTGAAAAATATAAGATAATAAATCCTAATGAATCTACTCTATCATCAGAAAAAATAAGCTATAGGAATGTCATTAAAACACTGCAACCCTAATCTAGGACTAAAACCATCTATGACCCATCTATATCATTTTCCTTACTAGATATAAAATTCAAATTCAAAATATGTAACTCATTATTACCTTTCCCTTTCCTTTTCTTACTCACCACCATCCAATCACGTCCATCCTCTGAATCAAGTAAGATAGGATTAGAGAGTTAAATGGCATCACCTAAATCATAATTCAACAAAGAAACCCTGGCTACCGAACTATTATCTTATATATCAGAGTACTTCAATATTTGTCTATTATTAGCACATTTGGTGAAGGTTGTAAACAATATTGTCCATGTGTTTCCATGTTCAAATTTAGGTGAGATGTCTATTATAATACATTATTTAATCATGAACTAAGACATAATTTATTAGGCATTGTTGGTGTATCTATTATATTTACATGTTCATTTTAATATTTAAGTAAACTTAATTTAATTATTTTACCGCACTTTTTTATAATCTATTTATCCATATTGTATATTAAGACAAACCAACACTATATATAGTCCTTGGATATATCAAAGGACTATATATAGTGTTGGTTTGTCTTAAAATACAATATGGATAAATGGAGTATAAAAAAGTGCGGTAAAATAATTAAATTAATTTTACTTAAATATTAAAATGAACATGTAAATATAATAGATACACCAACAATGCCTAATTAATTACGTCTTAGTTCATGATTAAATAATGTATTATAATAGACATCTCACCTAAATTTGAACATGGAAACACTTGATATTAAAGGACTATATATAATGTTGGTTTGTCTTAGAATACAATATCGATAAATGGACTATAAAAAAGTGTGATAAAATAATGAAATTAATTTTACTTAAATATTAAAATGAACATGTAAATATAATAGATACACCAAAAATGTCTAATTAATTATGTCCTAGTTCATGATTAAATAATTTATTATTATAGTCAAATCTTGTTCAAATCTTTGTTTTGCATTGCCTAGGTCAAATCTTCTTCCATATTGTAGTAGATCTTGAATTCTCTAATTTTTCTATGATTAATTTCATTGACACTCTATGGTAGAAGTATGATAGTGTGCCCCACATTGGAACCATAAGATAATTTAAATAATAATTATAAAACATATCTCAATCGCAAGGAAAAACTTTACATACCACACAACACAAAAATAAATGTGCCAAAAGATTTTTATATCTTGTGTTTCATAGATATTTTTATTAATGTGATATACGGTATTCACATTAAGCTATGTGCTAATGTAACCTACAATGATAAAGAAGGAGGTAGGAAGAGAGCATTTAATAATGTGAAATGTCAATTTTAAAAAATCAGTAGTTGGTATTGTAATAATAAATAAAATTGAAAAAAATAGAAATAAAGGTGAGTAGGGAGTCTGTGACAATAATACCTATCTTCCCACACTATTCCTCTCATTAATGATCACTAACGAGGGGTCCAAAATTGTTCAATTCAGCTTTGTTGCACTACTACTCACTTGATCCACTTCCTAACATTCATAGCGAGTACACATTCCATTCTCCCTTGATAAAAAATTGTATAAATAAGAAAGAAACTCATTAATGGAATCTATAAAGAGACATGTCAAATAAAAGTAAATGAAGCCATAGTTTTTTATTAGGTGAGCATAAGCATTTTTGGACTAGAGCTATGAATTAGGGAGGGCTTTAAGAAAATAACACAACCTTTAACAATATCTTCGTAGCTAGGTGAAACAATAATATTAAAAATGAAATAACAAAAAACAAAAAACAAAAAGGATAGAATAATAATAGATAACCTTCTTCAAAACTTCAAAAAAAAAGGAATCAACAAATATAAGAACAAAGAAAATTAAGGAGTTGGCTTCCCCTTTCCCGACCTAGGCATCAATAGCAAAAATCTTTCTGCATCTACAACCAAGTTTCATAAATTTTATAGTGTTGCAACCCTCTTTGTGGGAGATAAATTTTTAAGCATGACCATTGATGAAACCTCCTTTCTTCTTCCTCCCAACAAGAGTCCAACCCTTCTTCTCAGAGTCGAGAGAGATTGGAAGAACAATTTTGATTGAACCAATTTCCTTATGGTTGCCAATGAAATAATCCCTTGAGATTGGAGGGGAGTCAATTTTGGAGTTTAAAACAAATTGGTTTTGGTTCTTTGAAGTATTACACTTGGTAGTCAAAGGAGAGGTTTTGAGATCATCTGAGGATGAGTTACAGTCATCAGATTAATAGTCATCATTGAAAATGGTAAGATGGGTGGGGAGGGAGTACTTCCACCTTGATGTTTCCTTATTCCTTTTTAAATTATTGCAATATGAGGTGAAATGACCAGTGTCAAAATGACTATGATAATGAAACAAAAATCCTTCATAATATACGGGTTTGGACAAAGAGCAGTCACTAACAACCAAAATAAATTTTGAAGGGAGACACTTGGAGGTGTCATGCTAAAAAAATTCTAGCATAAGTGGTATGGGAAAATAAAAGAGAGGCATGGTAAGATTTCTAGTACATACCAAGGGAGTTTCCAAACGCCTTCAAATAATTTTCAGACCATAATTGAAAAGGGAATTTGGGAAGGTGAATCCAAATGAGATTTTTATTTAAAGTTTCAATAAGCAAGTTGAAGGAAGGGTACCAATGTTTCCAAACCAGAGGGTGATGATCCATCCTCCAAAATTTGTTTTAAATTTAAAATTTATCCTCAATCTGATTAAAATAATAATAAATAAAGTCACATTTGTTCACTCACTAATTTCACCATATTTTTTTAGAACATTTATTTTCATCTTTAAAGGAGCATCTAATAAATAAATATAGTGTTGTTTGGATCTTATGGTTTCTTTTCCAATTTTTTTTAAACTCAAAAAATGGTGTTCTTAAATCAAAACCATTTATCATTAACCAATAATAAATTTATAAAAATTATAATAAAATTATTATTCAATACAGTATGTCAAAATTTTAAGATAGATACCCTTTAAAAACTTTTAACCTTATTTAAGTTTTAGATCAAAACATTCTTTAAAAAAAAACAAGCAAACATCCAAACTTCTTTAATTGTTAGATTACAGTTTTTTATTTAAGATAGGTATTTAAAGATTGCAAAACAAATATGGGACAACTACATGTTTTTGGAACATTTCTGATGAGTTTTTTTAATTTCATGAAGTTTTGAAGCTGTTAAAATATCTTTAGGTTAGGATGTATGTCAACCAACCAAACTCAATGTCAAATTTATGTCTATTATAATGGGTATTTATGATCACAAATCTACTATGGATATAAATTCATATGAATAACTACTTTCCTATGAATAACTACTTTTTTTGGTTGGGTTGGGGGTGGCGTTGGGTCGGGGATATTTTTGAGGAGTTCATTGATTTTATTGAAAGAATTATTTTAGAATAGTTTATTAATAATATTTAAAATGTAACTAAATATAATAAGAAGTTAAAATATTTTTCAAGAAAAATATTTTTCAAGAAGAAAATCATAAAGATATGATATTTGTAAATGGGAAAATTATTAAATAGAAAAATATCGAATAATATTATAAGCATTCAATATACAATTACATAGTAAGAAAAAGTTAAAAGAGAAGAAGAACAATTAATTGTTTTTTGAAAAAAAGATAATCATAAAAAAAAATTATTAATAAAATAATTAAAACATAATAATTAATAAATATTTTCTAAAAAAATATTGTGAATAAATTTAAAATTAATTTAAATAAATATAAAAACAATTTTTTTTTAAATTAAATAAAAATTTAAAAATAATAAACATGAATTTTCTTATGAAAATGGAATCTAGCTATATTTGCTGCAAGAAAAATATTTACAACATGCTAAGTAATGCAATGTAAGTTTCCTCCTCGAGAAGTTTTTTCCTCCAAAAGAAGAAACCACACTATCCCGTCTCTTTAAAAAATATTAACATGCTAAATACTAAGATGGGTGGGAATAAAAAATATAAACAATAAAGCACTTTCTTGTCTGTATACAAAATATATACAACAGTTCTTTTACTGGTGGCGTATAAGATTTATATTATGCTTTAATCGGATAAATATCCACACAAACTCGAAAATTATAATCAATTTATCATGTTTACTAGATTTATGATATAGTGAAATGTTATGTTGAAAAAGGGATGCATGGTTGTGCGATAGAGAATTCACACTTATTTCAACCTCAAAAGTTATTAACTAGTGTAAAAGATCAACTTTTTGATATAAACTAACATTAAAAAAAAATTCCTATATATTTAGATAAAATTTAATTATTTAATATAAATTTTGATTTCACGGATGATAGAAATGGACCCCACGGATGATAAAATGAAATCCAATCTTTCAAACTTGATCACTTAATAAAAAATATTATTAAAATAGAAAGGTATTATTAATCGTGTGATGGTGGAAGATGAGCATATGGAGAAGTGGGGTCGAATCCTTCCATTAGATGCCTGGAGCTTATTCTTTGTTCTAAATCGATTCCTCCTGCATTGCTCTTGTTCACCTATTTCAACATCAACTCACAATTTAAAAATAAAAATAAAAATCCTGCATTCGATATGTATTAATATTATAAAAAATAGAAAATTTCTTTTAATTCATGTGTCTTTTGGATACAACTGTTTAGTATTATTGTTTTCCTACTATCAGAGATATAAAGATTTGAAACGAACACCTAAATTAATCAGCTATAATAAATAATACTGTTGTACCTTTAACAATTCGTATTTCTTTGTTGGGCTCATCTGTCCCTCATCTGTGGTGGAGTACAAGAAATATTGTGATCAGGAATATATAAATACTGCTTAAGAACAACTAATTACAAATAATTCAAACAGAACATTACTAACTTACAAAGCATACGACAGTCCGATAGAATTATTGTCATCAACAACATCAAAATTACGGTTGTCAAGTGTTTTCCCATTTAAACAGTGTTGTTTTCGAGACGATCAAATTGAAATAGCCGATAGAAGAGGTCGAAGCGCTTCAGAAGATTTGTAACCAGCTACATGATTTTTTGATCAAAGGTGGGTATTTATGCTTTTTTTCGAAGATTTCTGATGACTTCATTAACTTCTGCAGTTGTTCAAATATCATTAGTCTATTATGTATTTCATGTCCAGAATTAGTCTTCCGTCCATTATTGACTTCATTATTGTCGAAACATAAAAGTCATCATCTATTACTCTTCATTCAAACGGTTGTTCACATATCACTAGTCGAAACTTAAAGTCGAGTCTATTAGTTTTTATTTTTTTTTTAAAAAAAAAACCAACCTCAAACCACTTCATCAATTATTGATCATTCAAACATAACGTAAACTCGTTAATAATTTGAAACGACACATATTTCCAAATGCACAGCTCACAAACTCGAGTTCGAGGCATGAAAAGAAGAGTCTAGGATAATAGATTCTAGCTAAAACTTAAAGTGAAAGTCAATGTGTTCTAAATTATATATATTTTAAGAAAAAGTATAACTCCTAATTCGTGGCTTTAGTATAGAGGGAAACTTTTCACATATTGGGACAAGAAATTTATACCTTGGTTTATAAATTCATTTATTTTTTAAAAAATATCAAAATGGTGTTAGAAAGAGAAAATAAAAAATACATCTAATATTAGAGATTTTATATTTTTATAATTCATAAAAATTAAAATTAAAGTTTTTAAAATTATTGTGTTTGTATTTTTAATTTAATGTTTTGCATCACCAATTATATTTTTAATTAGAGAAAAGAAATTTTGGAATCCTTAAATTAAAAATAAAAATATAATATTTGCATAAAAACATTAAATCTAATTAACATATAAAATATTTTAATGTGTAATAAATTCATAAATAAGTTAGGTAAACTCATCTTCCAAGATTACAAAGTTGGAATGTATGTAAGTCAATAAATTCCCACTCAAGATTTATCATCATCTAATTCTATAAAAGAAAGAAAACTAATAAATTCATCTTTAGGAATTATTTGTGTGTGTATGTAGATACTTAAAAATACCTCCTGTGTGTGTGTGTGTGTGTGTGAGAGAGTGAGAGAGAGAGAGAGAGAGAGAGAGAGAGAGAGAGAGAGAGAGAGAGAGAGAGAGAGAGAGAGAGCATATGCATTAATTAACTAATTTTCTATTACTAGTGTACTTCATCTTTTTTATTAATGGCAAACCACAGTTATGAAAAGAGGGACTCTACCTTTTACAAAAGAGAAAAGGATAAGACAATAAATCAAAATGAATCTCCTCCACCAACTAAAAATAAATAAACTGTAGAAGTAACATTCAAATATTGCACCCCTACTATAAGATTAAAACTATCTATGATGCACCTATAACATTTTCCATATGAGATGTAAGACTCATATTCAATGGATCTAACTCCTTATCACCTTTTCCTTACCTTTTGGTATCCACCACCATCCAATGACTTCCTTCCTCTAAATATATCAAGATGAGAATGGAGAGTTCAAGAGCATCACCTAAATTGTCATTCAAAAATAAAACCCTCACTATCAACATCATCATCATCATCATCATCATCATCATCATCATCGTCATCGTCATCATCATCATCATCATCATCATCATCATCATCATCATCATCATCATCATCATCGGTGTAATTCATTATTTATTTATTATTGGAACATTTGGTCAAGGTTGTTAATATTATTAGGCATTTAATTCCGTGTTCCGATTGAACTAGCATGTCTATTAAAATAAATTATTTAATATTAATTTTTTTAATTATAAGCATTAACAAAAACATAATTAATTAGGCATTATTAGTGTATCTATTATATTTACATGTTCTTTTTAATATTAAAGTAAAATTAATTTAATTATTTTATTGCAAATATTTATAGTCCATTTATCCATATTTTATTTTAAGATGAACCAACATTATAATAAATGATCCTTTTTTTTTATGTGTGTGTTTGTGTTATGTAATCTAGGTCAAATATTATTCCATATTATATTAAATCCCGAATTTTTAATTTTTCTAGGATTAATTCATGGACACTCTAGGGTAGAAGTATAATAGTGTGACCCACATTTGAAACAAAAATTAATTTAAATAATAATTATAAAGTATATCAATCTCAAGGAAACATTTTACATACCACACAACATAAAAATAAATGTGCCTCAAGTTTTATATAACTTATGTTTCTTAGATATGTTTGTTTAAGTGACTTATTGTAGTTATGTTAAGTGGTATCTCAATGTCACTTACAATCATAAAGAAAGAGGTAGGAGGAAAACGTGTAACAATGTGAAATATCAATTTTAAAAAATTAGTAGTTGGCGTTGGAATAATAAAAAATAATTCAAAAAATATAAAAATAAAAGTGAGGAAGGAATGTGTGACAATAATAAATATGATTCCACATTATTCCTCAAATTGAAAATAAATAAAAGGGGTCCAAAATTATTTAATTTAACTATGTTCCACTTGCATTAACATGGTCCACTTCCTGACTTTCTAGCTACTACCTGTTCCATTCTCCTTAGAAAAAAATATATACAAAAATATAGTCTAAACAAGTAACAAATTCATTGAAGGACTTGATCAATATACATCAAAGAAAATTAAATAAAGTCAATACTTTTAATTAGGTGAAGATAAATGCTTTTGGATAGGATCTATAAATAAGAGAGGGTTTTGAGAGGCTTTCAAAACCTTTAACAAGATATTCATAGCTAGGTGAAATAATAATGTTCAAAATGGAACATCAAGGTACACGCCAAAGGATTTTCCAATCCCCTTGAAATAATTTTCAGACCAGAACTAAAAAAGGAGGTGGGAAAGGTGAATACAAATGTGTTTTTCATGGATTGGTTTAGTAATGGGGTTGAAAAATAGGGACCAACCTTTCAAAATTATAAGGTGATGATCCATGCTCCATAATTGGTTTTGAATTCCATATTTTCATTAATTTGATTAAAGATAATAATAAATAAAGTCAAAGTAAAAATAAATAAAATTAATAATTATATTTAAATAACTAAAAAAATTAATGGAGTTCAAAATTTTATGTTTGAATAATTAGGAAAATAAATTAAATCCATAATTATATTTTAACAATTAAAAAATTATTGAAATCATTATTGAATGAAGATTAATTTTTCACTCAAAATAGAGTCGCTGTTTGTCCCTACTTGTGATTTTAAAAGTATTGCGAATCGACTAAATTCAAAAAAAATTATGTCATTGAAGTGTAAAAGAAAGTGAAATATTTAGAATCAATGAATACTTTTGTCCATATATATTATTAAAATTATAATTTTATACAAATTATTAAAATTATTTTATATATATATATATATATACTCATTTGAAAAGAGATATTGAATAAATAATTGTCATCAAAAAATTTAAAAGGTAAGGTTGATTGTTAAATTATGTCTATACTAAATATAATGTAATCATAGAAAGTGATGAACGAAGTGCTCTTTTAAAATTTAAAAATCTGAAATCTTATTACATTTATTATTAATATTTTTTCATGTAAAATTTATTTTTCAAAATATTGAGCACCCTTCTTTCCCATCAAATTTTTTATATAAATTTTCATATTATTGAATTCAAAATTTTTATCAATTAGTATGTTACTTGATTCATTTTATTTCATTATTAATTTGAAAGGTCAATTGCCAAAAAAATTAAATTAAAATTATTAAAATTCAAAAATTTGATTCAAATTCAATAATATTAATTATGTTTGAACTATTATTAAAAGTTTATATTTATTCACAATTAAAGTTTGAAAATTTTGTAAACACCTATTTTTAAAACCATCGTTGACTAGTAGGGTAATGAATGTTTAGAGTATAATGGTGAATATGTAGTGTATATTTAGAGTTGAGTTATAAAATCTTCTCCCACACAGCGAATGTGTATAACATAGTTATGGTAATTAATATTTAAACTATGGTTATAAAATATTTTCTCACACAAAGGTCATCAGTTTGTATGTAATGTATATTTAGAATCGAGTTATAAAATTTCTTCCGCACAACGAATGTGTATAACATAGTTATTCTAGTTAATATTTAAATTGTAGTTATAAAATCTTTTCTCACATAATAGATGTGCATAACATTTGATAAAGGTCGTCAATTTGTTTCTATTTTATTTGTTTGTTTTTTGGATTGACAGATTGGTGGGTGTGTGCGTTGTTTGGTTAGAAGGGAGGGGCGATAGGATGGGGGGTTTGTATTGGCCAAACTTTTGGTAGTAATTATTCTGTTTATTGTGATCTTGGTAAGTTGATAATGTATTTTTAATTTTTCCATTTTTTTAAAATATCTTTTAGGTTATTGTAAAGGTGATATTTATTTTGACTTACCTAAAAGTAGAGTTCATTAAAGATAAATTAAAAATGACTGTAAGCTAAAAGTATGAGCAGTTATAGGTATAAATTGTTAAGTGTGTGATTAAACACATAATGTATCAGTTGAGGCCATTTTATATATGTTAGAGTTATTTTTATGTTGTTGTATTGATGTTGATATAGATGAAAAATAGCAATAGATAAGGAATAGAAACATTTTATTGTAGAAAAGTAGAAGGTCCACCTAACCCCAATAAAAATTTTAACACCCTAAAACTATAATTAAATTATCAAATTTGAATTTATTTATATCGATGTTTTATTTAAATACCATGAATACATTTATTTATTTTATAAGTCAACAACCAAAAAATTAGAGTTTGAACTTCTTGTCTTACAACTGGAACATGAGTTCCTCTAGATATAAGGTTAGGAAAATAATGGTAAAGTTAATATATTATGCATTAGGGTATGCTCAATAATATGTTTAGTATGTGGTTAAGTGTTTGTCCGTTTGACTTTAGTAGTTTAAAACTAATACTTCAAGGGTTTCATTCATTTTTGTTAGATTTTATTAAGATGAGAATGGGTTGTAGTGGACAAAAATCTAAATTATAAATCTAAATGTGGTGAGAGACAATCAATTTGAAACATAAAAATGGTGATTGGTTATTGGAAAAGGACACAAAACTTAAATGAAGATAATAAAAAATTATTACCGATTTTCATTATTAAAAAAAATATGTAAACTTAAATTCATTTGAAAATATATATTATATATATTTAATTAATAAAATATAGCACATACTTCAATTACATAGTTGATGTATGTTCAATACCATTCCACATCAAATAAATCTCCCTTATACAGGTAAACGTTATAGTAAATACTTCATTTATGATATAAAATTATTAGATATTTCATTTATGATATAAAAGAGGAAGTGTGGATGACTTGAAATTGTGTATGATAAGTTATTACGAAGAACAATGCATATGGTTTTATAATTAATGTTAGAGAAGGTTTATATTAAAGTGAGATACCCTTTATATTAATATAGAAGTAAAAAATGAAATGTTCCATATGTAACATAAAAATAAATGCATGTTAGAGTTTTGTTTTTATTTTTAGATTATTTAATGATAATATTTTATATTATAATCAATAGTTTTATATTTTAATAAAATTATATATATATATATATATATATATATATATATATATATATATAAAATAATAATAATAATGAAATAATAATGAAAAGTTATTTAAAATTAGATTATTTTTTATTTTAAAAAAAATTAAACAAATATTTTTTTAAATAATCAAGTTTAAATGAGAATTTAATTATAAATATAAAAATATTCATTATTTTATTTATTTCCTTTGATTAAAGTTATCAAAAATTATGTAATATATTTAAATATTAATAATTTAAAAAGCATTAATAATGATTCATTTGTTCGGCATCGACACTCCTACCCAACACACCCCTCAGGTGGGAGGGGAAGGACCTATCCAAAGGTGAAAGGTGACATTCATCTTTAGTCAAGCCCAACTGGATACTATTGTAGTAGCATTAGGGTTGAGAGGTATTTTTAGGAGGAGGTAGGTGGGTAGGCCTCTTATTTCTAGGTTAAAAATGGTAGTGGTGAAGGATGGAAATTATTTCAGAAGGGGGTTATTGATGATGTTGGGTGGTAGGGGAGACTATGGAGGAATAAAAGTGTGATGTTTGACATAGAGAGTGTGTTGTAAGATGTTCTTGGTGGTGGGAGTGGAGGTAGCCTCCCTTTAATTGGTGGCATTGGTCACTGGTAGGTGGTTGTTTGGTGGCTATCCATTTCTTCATTCTCAGATTGTTCTTGTTGGTGGTCTTAGGTTAGGTTTTGGTTGGGTTGTTGTAATGGTATTTTTTTCCTAAGTTTTCTTATTGGCTCCCTTTTGGTTTTGGATTTGGTAGGTTTGGCCCTACAAAATAATTTATAAGGTGTTATTGGTTTTCTTTGGGTTTCGAGTTTGGTTACTATTTCAATTATGGTTTCATGTAATCTTATTTAATTACATTTAAAAAAATAGTTGAGGTACCCATCAACACACAATTACCTATTATATATACAAACAATTATAAAAATAATAGCTATATTTAAATAACTACAAAAATTAATGGAGTCCAAAATTTTATGTTTGAATAATTAGGAAAATTAACTAAATCCATAATTATATTTTAATAATTAAAAAATTATTGAAATCATTATTGAATGAAGATTAATTTTTCACTCAAAATAGAGTAGCTATTTGTCCCTACTTGTGATTTTAAATGTATTGCGAATCGACTAAATTCAAAAAAAATTATGTCATTCAAGTGTAAAAGAAAGTGAAATATTTAGAATCATTGAATACTTTTGTCCGTATATATTATTAAAATTATAATTTTATACAAATTACTATTTTATATATATATATATATATATATATATATATATATATATATATATATATATATATATAAAAATAAATAATATTCTCATTTGAAAAGAGATATTGAATAAATAATTGTCATCAAAAAATTTAAAAGGTAAGGTTGATTGTTAAATTATGTCTATACCAAATATAATGTAATCATCGAAAGTGATGAACGAAGTGCTCTTTTAAAATTTAAAAAACTGCAATCTTATTAGATTTATTATTAATATTTTTTCATGTAAAATTTGTTTTTCAAATTATTGAGCACCCTTCTTTCCCATAATTTTTTTTTTTTAATAAATTTTCATATTATTGGATTCAAAATTTTTATCAATTAGTATGTTACATGATTCATTTTATTTCATTATTAATTTGAAAGGTTAATTGCCAAAAAATTAAATTAAAATTATTAAAATTCAAAAATTTGATTCAAATTCATTAATATTAATTATGTTTGAACTATTATTAAAAGTTTATATTTATTCACAATTAAAGTTTGAAAATTTTGTAAATACCTATTTTAATAATTTTTCATTCATTAAATTATTTAAATAAAACAAATATATTAATTTATAATTTAAATATAATTTATATTTAATAATCACAAATTATATTCTATAATGCATCATAAAACAAGATTGTTTATCCTAAATTGAGTGTGTAACTATCTGTAAAAGGGGTAGGGCGATGTTTCCTTAGGCAAATATGACAATAGTCACAACAAAACTAGTAACCAACATTGTTATGACTGAAAATAGTGTACAATGTTTTTGCAAGCATAACTTTTTATAAGCATACATTTCTTACATCGGAGAACACCAAAATCAAGCCTACTCACATTATCCCACTGGCCCAATGTTTTGGTTTTGTATTGTATTGCCCTATAAATTTGAACAAAATTTAAATTACCATACAGTATTTCAGATCTTCTATCCTTCAATTTTAGAGTTTAAATTACCAAAATTGACAAGTTTATTATTCATGTTGGTGTCTTATTCTTGCATTTTATTGATATTTTTAAAATGCACATTTTCAAATGCAGGTGTCCAAGGTGATATGAATATACTTGCATTCATGTGGTTGACTGCTTACACCTGTTTGTCCATTTTCAGAGTCCGAATGGCCATAACATGAACATAGATATTATCTTGTGGCTAATGTCTTGGACATTATTAATTATATATATAAATTTTTGTATAATATGTATGACACTTTTAATATGTGGTCAAACATATTATTTGAATAGGAGATTTGAATACAATTATTTAGTTTCTAGTTTGTGTTGGATATATATTTTTTCTTTTATGTACAATTTAAGCAACGTTTTGGTGGTTAATTTACATTTACCGATGTATTGTACAATCATGCATGGTTTAATGATGCAATGTTTTTCCCATGTACTCATCATATATTTTTTACGTGTGTGATATGTGATATTTTTGACTGGTGATCTATCATCTTCACATGTATACCTTATTATCATTTCATTATTTCACATTGTGGGAAGGAGTGAAATATAAGATTTGTATGCATGGCTTGTCTCTCTAACATTCCTTTGTCTCATTCTGCTCAGGCAATCAACATAATAATTAATAATGTTTATGGCTTGTAGTTTGAGGCAAGAGAGGAGGGATGAGAAGGAATGGGGAAACACTCCAATACATTAGATTGACCATGCCACAGACAAATATTTCATACTCCAATATAATGATTTCATTGTTTTCATTTAAGTTATATAACTCTTTGTGTGTAAGTAAATTATTTGTAATATAAAAAAATTAGATGTTCTTAGTTTTTGAATATTCTCATGGATCATCGTTTATGTCTCATTTTTTTTAGCTTTTCAATGCTAAAAATATTGAATACTATCATTAACTTTCACATGTATCATATTTTTTTGTAGATGAAGTCCCAAATCTAGAAAGGAATGTGGCTTCCTAATTACTTGAGGACATGGATGAAGTTCTTGTAAGGATCAGATCCCATAACACAATGGGTGCAAAAGAACATCCTTTTTTGTAACTATCACTAACGGTTGTAAAAAAAAATCACTTGAGAGAGAAAACTAGTTTTTGACTGAGCTTCTTGATGGTGCAAGGGCAAAGGTTATCAAGTTGGAAACTATGTTGGCTAACAAGAACATAGAGTTTGAGAAGTTGCACCATGCACTTATTACACTAAGGGATGAGAAAATGGATGTTGAAATAAAGTTTGTCAATCTACAATCTCCCCATGCCTACATAAAATCAATCTATGATGCAAGGGCAGGGACTATGTGGGCCATGCAAATGAAACATAAAGGAATAGTTACCATATATGAGTAGTAGATATAAATTTTGAAGGCATAGTTCGATATATTGTTTGAACAAGCCAATGGGATGTCTCCCAATAGATGTGGTATTACATACATGAACAATGATAATTAGTTGTGTGAAACGACTTATGTGTTTAATATTACATGATGTATGCTTATTAATTTGGATGGAAATCAACTGAAACACATGATTATTCACATTTTAATATATAAAATTGATGTTTATTTACCACCAGTTGCTTACTTCATCTTATGTAATTAAGTTGTGAATGAATGAATGAATGAATGAATGAATGAATGAATGTCTATGTTCAGAAGTTTTTTAACCAAAAAAATACAAATTAACTTCATATGAAAATCTGCTATAAATAGACATACTAAAAATAGCAAACATATCCCTAAAAAATAGCAACTTCTCCCTGAGTAGAGAACACATGGTAATTACAAGCTCTGTATGTGTCATCCAAATACTTGAAATATTATTGATAAGCATATGTGTTATGTCACCATGGTTTTTTAAATCCCTTGATTGGCTTCCTGATCTATTTTTGTAGCTTTTTCTAATCATGTGGCTTATTTTTATTTTTTATATTTTATTTTCTATGGATTTGTTTATTTATTTGATCTTTTTTTTCTTTTTGTTTGCTAGGGTTTTGGTAAGGAGGGGGGTTGTGGATAACAATTGCCTTTTTGGGATGGAAGGTTATGCCACTAATGTTTGTTTCCAATATCAATAGTTAAGCTAGAAAAAATCCTATTAAGGTATATGATCAAAACCATGAGAAAACTTGTTTTGTTAGAGTTTTATGTCGATCTTATCTTACTTTGTTTCCATCATTGTCATCACATTTTTTTGGGACTTTCAAGGCTACACATGCAATTACTATGCATTTATCTCTGCCTTTTATGTGAATAGTTTGGTTTTAAATGATCTTCAACCTTTTTATCACAAATATTATTGCATAGAGTGATAAGGATGGCGTCGAAGTGAGCCAAGATGTTTGTCCCAAAGAAGTACGACGAGGTATAACTTATGATAATCCCCTCAACCTAATATTTGTTTAAAATATGAGGTTAATAATGTTTACAAATAAAATGAAAATGATTGTTTGATAACTTATTATATCAATTGTATACCCTCTAAAGAATACCTTAATCCCTATATTTGTCATCTTTAGAATATTTAATAACCTACTTAATTCTATGTTTATTTGGACTAAGCTCTAATTAATTGAGAGTTGATTGGGAGTTGGGAGTTGCACATAATTAAGTAGTGCACCTAACGTCAACTGTCCCTATGTCCCCTATAAATATGAACTCCTGTAGTGCATTGTAATACATAAATTTGCATGATGTGAATATGAGAGACTTTGAACTAATTTATCCATGATTGTTCTGTCTGCAATAGATTTTTGGTTGTGGTAATGACATGCTAAAGTGACCCTGATGAATGAGAATCTTCATCTCTCATATATGGTATCAAAGCTGTCTCTAACAACCCTTATTCATCCAGTAATCAAATGAAGTTTTTCTGAGCCATACAGGGCATACTGTCTACATTGGTTTTTTCAAGAATTGCGTATCTACTATGTTCTGCATCAGGGTTCCTACACTCAGTGTATAGTTTGCTTCGATCGTTGTTTCAGATCTGTGATAGGTTTTTGCATTTGATACAACTATATTGGCATTTGCTTCTCCCAAACTCACGTGTATCATTCAGATCACGTCTCATCCTGCGAGCTTCCCAAAAGCTCGGTGAGTTTTTTTAACGCAAAAAGGCGAGCATTGTTCATTACGGACCCTATTTTGGCTTAGCGATGATTTTTGCATCGATGTTTTTACATTGGAATTATTTTGTTACCTTGCGGTGGCTCGGTGACTCAAAATTTACGCAGCATTGACAAATTTATTTTTGGACCTTGCATTATCTCGGCTGAGATTCCAAACGCGACTGCATCTTGTTAACTCGGATCGACATTCAACTCGGCCCTACTCGACATAAATTACTCACTTAATTTTAACATATAAGTATTTGATTATAGGCGCCGTCGATTCAGCTAAAGCTGCTTTGGTGAAACGCTAAATGTAAGAGAGGTCTAGGGGTCGACCTTCCCGAAAACATTTTTTTAATTTTTCAAAATTTCTTTTAAAGAAGTTTTTAAATACCACACCTTAAGGGGTGTGATTATTAATAGTGGAGTAAATTTTTTAAAAAAAGACGTTCAAATTGGTGGAATAAAGGGCAATTATTTTTCAAATTTGTATTATAAGGGACCTTTTTTTGTCCAAATTTTTTGTAAAAAAAGTGTTTTAATCTAAAGGAGGGACCATTTTTTAGGCAAAATTGTTTCAGTTTTAGTCACTTCAAATGTTGCACAAGCTTCAAATTATGTTTGACGTCAAGGATGTTGAGTGTTCAGTTTGAAGTTCATTCTTGACTTGTTTTCCCTGTAGAACAAAATTGTTACCCTATAACATAAGATTGATACATTGGACATACCTTCCCACTATTCCTCGTCCACCTCTAGTCATTGATCCTGTATCTATTGACCCTAATTTGTCAATATTTGAGCCTACTATTGTATTTGTTCCTCTTATTCTTTATTATGGTATGCAACCACTTGATGTGCCTTTTGACTGTGACCTCCTAGATCCTGAGCATCCCTTTATTCTAATTGGCCCTTATATAGCAACCTTTGCTTTTTTTTTTTTGTTTCTTATACTGATGCACATTCTAATTATGTACATGCTACTCTTATTGCTTGTGTGTTCTACTATTTTCAATTTTTATCCTCCTATATATATGTCTACTTCTTTTGAGAAGCATACAACTGCATATGGATCTTGCATGCTTTGTTAATTGGATTGATCGATATGGCATTAGTTATGATGTATATTTTACATCTTATTTTGGATCCCTTCATAACATTTCAAATCTAGTCTTTGTTTGCTCTTCTTTTCATGAGGACATTGAGCAACACATGAGCTCGATAACACCTTCACTCAGACTTGAGAACACTAAGAGTGTTCCTATCAAGCATGTTTCTCCTGATACAATATTATATAATTCTTCACATGATCCATTTGTGTACTTTACACTGGTTTAATATCCTTTTCCATCTATATTCATATAATATGGACATAATGCAACTTCTTTGTCCACACAATGTTCTTCCTTCCTTCTAATGCTTTTTTCTATGGAAACTATTTTTAGGATAAACTTTCATTTTACTCGTGGTTTTCTTTGACAACCTCCTTTACGTAAAGAGTTATTTCGGTACATACAGTGTCATTTTGTTTAGGTTTTTTGGTGATTTATTTTTATGGGATCATTTTGAACTGCACTAAGTCTACAGAGCTATGGAAGATTTTATTTTTAGTTAGTCTTCATGTGTGTATGCTCTATTCTAAGAATTTTTTATCTGCTTCAACTGATTAAATCTCCCTTCACCAATAGGGCCATCTTCTTATGAGATATTTTATCTATATATTCTAATATTCTTTGACATTTTGAATGTATACTATAGCTTTATGTGGAGCTATTATTTTGCATTTAGTGTCAAGTTATCCATGTTTACGTAATGGGATTCATCCTTTAATATAAAGTTTTTATCACTCCACCCAATGGACATTAATGGGGGAGATCTATGAGCATAAAACTTTGGGTGTCATGTCCATTGATATTCTTTGGATCGCCACATATTTTATTTGAGAAAAATCATCTTCTATTCAATTTGGTGATATTTTTTGCATGTTCAACAACTTTGATAGTCCCCTTTTCATAAGGATCTATTCTAGTGAATAAAGTATTAGTTTTTTTAATCAAGAAGTGGTCCGAGCCACTCATTCTATTTTTAGTTCATGAGGGAATTTTCATCCAACAAACACATTTTTGTTGAACATAGGTTTGGATATTTGATTCAGTTATAATCATTAATTATATTCTAGTTTAGATATTTGAGTCAATTATAATGATTAACTACTATGATTCTAGTTTATCACTACAGTAGATGTTTATGCTTGTTTTACTTAAAGCATGCTTTACATTCTTGCATAATTTAGATTTATATTATTACTATTATTGGTATACTGCTAGATATTGTAGATGCCTAGCTTTTATGGTTGCAAAAACATGGTATATGAGCTAGGCTTGGAGGTGTACTTCGACAGCTGCTGTGATAACTAAGAGGTTAATGAGTGGCTAGGATTGGCACCGTCTAGTAAAATGTGGATTGTAAAGGATATTTAAGCCATTGATCAATATTAAATTGTTGTAGTTGGCTTCATGACTATTTTTAGGTCATTCTTTACTATTTTCAATCATCATCTTATTATTTGGATGTTATGCAGACCTGATTGCATTGGTATATGCCATGTGTAGTTATTTATGTTGAACGTTGTCTTTTACCCCATGCGACCTTTGTGTTTCTCATTGATTTCATTCTTACTAGCCAGTGTGCTTAATAGCCTCTTTGTGTGGGTTGTTATGGTGGTCTTCGTTATTTGACCCCTTTTATCTCTTGCCATGTTGTGATTACACGATGGACTCCTAGGTGGTTATGTTGTTTCGATAATACCCTTGTTGTACCATGGTGTAGTAGTGGATTTGATTGTTATGGTATATTTGATCACAATGCTTGGTGGTATTGGATTTCTATTGTGGACTAAACCACTACATGGTCATTGACTTGGACTTATGTTGAGGATCAAACATGGGTTGATCCTTTTCAAATTTTGATGTTTCAGATTCATGAGATATTTTGATATTGCCTCCTATAGCATTATCTTTAAATGTCTTTTGGTAAGGAAACAATGAACTTTCTTTCTTCCTTCTGCCATTTTTAGATTTGTTCATGACCTTGGTTGGAAGAGTGTGCTCATATTGTTGGAAGAGTGTGTTCATATGTTTGGAAGAGTGTGCTCATATGGTAGTGCCATTTTATACTCTTTTTTTAGCTTCCATGCTTGCTGACCAACCCCATGGATATGGTTAGTTTGGTGATAAAGACATCATCTAAAAGCTACTTTTTTATAATCCAACATCTAGAGCCAATGAGAATTATCATGTTTCATCTACATTCAATCTAGAAGACCTTTATTAAGGTAAACCTCCACAAAAATACGAGCATATATAAATAACCCTTCTATAGACCGCTCAACATCCATCTTGATGAATCTTCCAAATGTATTACCAATAGCTTCACATCTTGAGTGGTGCCAAAAAAGGAGAGAGATTTGGGAGCTAAAACCAAACCAACATTTTAGACATTGCCATTGTTATTAGTATAGACATTAGATCTAAGGTTTGGAAAGTGATGATGGAGTAGAACAGGGTGGTGATAAAGTAGCTAGGTTTGGCAACAACTAGGCTATGGTAGTAATGACTACATTCTCCTAGTTTACATACCCTACATCATCCATCATGGTGCCATCCAATAAGAATGAGAATAAATAGTGCTCTATTTTTGGGCTTTTCTCTTATAAGGATGTTGCTTGCATGCCAATGACCTCTCCTTCAATCTTTCCAAGCCCATACATTATGAAAAATCAGATGTTATCCCAATAGTGAAGATCACTCTTCTGGAGGTAATTGGGTTTTGAAGAGTTTACAGTTATTTATAGACTCAACCATATTTTGATCTTGGTCAGAATAATTGCATCAATGGGTAGATGCTATCTCGACTAAATACTGTGTAATCTATTTATGTCCTAATTGATTTTTCATCGTCGAATTTATGGAGCTTAAAAATTATTAAAGAGCTCTTAAAGAGAAACATTGGTTTTGAAAAGGAGACGGGCTCTTTATATTTTATATATTAAAAAATACATCTCTTATTTTTCAATCTACTTCCCGATTTTTTTTTTCAATACCCCCTCCTAATACTTCTTTGCAATAAAAATACCAATACGTTTACCAAATATTTTACCTATCTATTTTTGTGAAAAATTTAACGTTCCCTTTTCATTTATAACTTCCATAATTAAGTTGGAACGTGTAATGATTTAATGTAAAGCCTATCATTATATGTAAAATCATCACAAAGAATTAAGATTGATAAATTTACGCAAAGTGCTAACTTGTATCCTAATTTCATTAACAAAAAAATAAGCTTAAAATTTATTTTGAAGTTTTGAAGAATTCTAATTTATTTCAAAAATATGATATTTATGAATACATCTTGCACTTTTCAAATTGCTTAAAACTTATAACATCTCTTATTACTACTTAGTATTATTGATTTTAAAAATAAGAAAAATATATGAATCCTATTAATATTTACATCATATCATGACCCACATTAAATTTAATTCTAAATAAATTAAAGAACTCATTTACTCCAAAATACACATACACACTCTTTATTTAAAAACTTTAACATAAATGAACGTATTATAATATCATCTTTTGTGATTGCAAAGAGTATTTGAGATTATTATTATTACAAATAATTGTACATATAAATAATTGAAAATATATTAAAGAGAAATAATATTGAAAATTAATTTTTCTATATAATAATATTTTTCCTATAAATATATATTTAGGAAGGAAAAATTATATCTTCTAAAATATAAGTAAAAATATTGCATTGTATGTGATTTAGTGATTCTCTCTAATATTTAAACATTCAATCAAAATATATATATCATAATTTTTTATTTGATACTAAACAAAAAAATTATATAAAATATTTTTCTCAATCTACCTTAAAATTCAACATTTAAAATATTATATATTATAAAAATAATTTTAATTTATTAATCGAATTATTTAACTCACAAAAATCTCCCCATATAAACTTTTTCTAAATTTAAGAATCAATCTTTATAATTGAATTAAACACTTTGATCATTTAAAAAAAATTTACTTATTAAATACAGCAGAAAATTTAAAATATCCTTCTCATACCATTTCACGTGTCAACATTTAAAACATTATTGTTGAAAGGTTATTAATCTATTGATCAAATCGTTTAGCTCCAAAACAAAATCTACGAGAACTTAATTCTTGTTGGATGATAAGATCCATCTTTATTGCTAAACACAATGTGGTAATGCTCATTCATTCTTTCCCTACCATATGAATCACGACATAATTATTTACGACAGTGAGCAAGGAAGACTTCCGCTCTCATTTCGCTCTCATTTCGAGAAGAGATAAAGTTGAATCGTCATAAATCGTACGTGTTAGATATGGAGTAGTTTTCGAGAAACGACAGTCCATTAAAACTGAAAGAAAATTTTCTCAAACCATCGTTGAATGATAGGGTAATGAATGTTTAGAGTTGAGTCATCAATCTTTATAATTGAATTAAACACTTTGATAATTTTAAAAAATGTTACTTATTAAATACAGCAGAAAATTTAAAATATCCTTCTCATACCATTTCACGTGTCAACATTTAAAACATTATTGTTGAAAGTTTATTAATCTATTGATCAAATCATTTAGCTTCAAAAAAATATCTACAAGAACTTAATTCATGTTGGATGATAAGATCCATCTTGATTGCTAAACACGACGTGGTAATGCTCGTTCATTCTTTCCCTACCGTATGAATCACGGCATAATTATTCACGACAGTGAACAAGGAAGACTTCCACTCTCATTTAAAGAAGAGATAAAGTTGAATCCTCATGAATCGTACGTGTTAGAGATAGATTAGTTTTCAAGAAATGACAGTCCATTAAAACTAAAGAAAATTGGGCCGTTTGAATGGTCAAACAAAAATTTTCTCGAACCATCACTGAATGATAGGGTAATGAATGTTTAGAGTTGAGTTATAAATTCTTCTCTCGCACACAATGAATGTGTACTATGTTATGGTAGTTATAAAATTTTCTATATTTAGAGTGGAGTTATAAAATCTTCTCCCACATAGCGATTGTGTAGGAAAGGTCGTAGTTATTATGTATTTTAATTTTGGATAATGAATTAAGATGTTATAATATCATATTAGATTTTGAAATTTTTACCTGTTTTAATAAATCATCTTAATTATTTATAACTAAGGTTTCAAGGTTTAATAAATTATACATTTTACAATATAACTCATTTTATCATGAGAGGTAAAAAAATGCATTTTTTAAACATATGAGCAAAACCTAACTTTTGGAGTACCAATAATTATGCATTAAAGTATCAATACTTGAATCTTACTTGTTAAGATGTGATTGGTTACTTTTAATTTTATAGATTAAATGTTGAGAAAATATTAAATAATACTTGTTTAGCTTCTCAAACACTTTAATATTTTGACATACCAATATGTCCCATCAAAGGAACACATGTTAACAAAAGCCCTGTTCGGTAATTAGAACATGCACAACTATTGGGACCTTCCCCTAACATAGTTAAGGTAGTCAATATTTAAATTGTAGTTACAAAATATTTTCGCACACAACGGATGTGTATAACATTTGATAAAGGTCATTAGTGTGTTTATGTTTTATTTGTTTGTTTGTTGGATTGATCGATCGGTTGGTGGATACGTGCATATAAATTTTGAAGACATGGAAGGTTATCCTAATGAACTCCCAAATGAAGTAAGGAAATTTCTTCCAAAGTTTCAAGAGAACAATGCAGTGAGTGGCGATCAACACTTTAGAAATTTTCACAATATTATAGAAGATTATAAGGTTGAGCACAAGGATGTGTGCATTAATTTGTTTGTGTACATGCTGGATGAAGACACTAGTGAATGGTTTAATTCTCTTCCTCATGGATGCATTGATTCGTGGGAAGAAAAGAAGAATGTTTTCAAAATTCAGTTAGGTGAAAGAGTTGATCCAAGGTTCCTTTTTGATTAGTTTGAAAACATCAAGAAGAACCCTAATGAGTGTGTGCATGACCTCAACACATGGTTCAATAAAGCTATGATGCAACTTCTCAAGAACATAAGTCCTAGTGATACAGTGTGCTTGACAAAATATTGTGATGCCTTTGATAAGAAGGCTATGTATTGTTTGTGAGATAAGGCTCCCACGAACCTATGGTTGGCATTCAATATGGCCATACAAATTGAGAACAACATAAAAGCTATGGGAAAGCCCATAAACAAGCGAGTCGATGTGAAGTTGGTCAATCCTAAGAAAACATAGTCCACTAAGAATGCCAATCTTGAGGAGATGGTCAAGACTCTGGTCTCCTATATCAAAGAAATGTCATACAAGCTTGCTAGGGCTGAGAAGGGGCTCCCTCATGTGTCTACCAGTGAAGAGAGGGCTCCAAATCCAAATCAATCACAAAAGGGGCCTACTTTCCATAATTGGGAAAATGATAGAGGGAAAAGGCTTGCACATGATGAAAGAATAAATAGACATCAAAATAGAGGGGCTGTGAAAGAAGTGTTTGATCTGTTAAATGCCAAAGTGAATGTTATAGGTTGTGATATTCATGTTGATTGGTGTGACAAGTGCCTGCATGTGATACATTTGAACCGATTGATGAAGATGTGGATCAATCTAAGTATGCATCATCTAGTGATGAGATTATGATGTTCAATTATCAAAGTCCCCAAAGCAAGATATCTACCTCCACAGAATTGATAATTGTTGTTATTGGTGATCGGTTTTAGAGTGTGGTAAAAAAGGTATGTCCCAACTTGTGAATTTGCTTGTGAGGTTAATATATCACATGCATATAAATTACCTATTCATGATTTTGAATTTTGATGATCAATGATGATTAAAAAATATGATGGGGGAATTCTGCTAGTTGAGGATAGGCAACTGCTAATTAATGTTGTAATTGCCCAAGAGAAGGAATATTACTTGAAAAGGAAGCAACCAGATGCTACTCTTTAAGACATTACCTTTACAAATCCAAAGGTAGGGGATGCAAGGAATGAAGCTAAGAAAACTACAATAGTTCTTAATACTTCTGAACTAGTACCCATTTCCCAAGATGTTAAACCTAGAGGTGATCTCACTAAAAATAAAGTACCTTTGCTATCTAGTATTCCTAAGGATACGAATGATGTTAAAACAAACCCACCCTTGAATACTATTGTTAAACATGCAAATTCATCCCAGCCTACTCCACTTCTAACCTTAAGTGACTGCATTCCAATTGAAGGTGTTGTTACCCTTCCACCAAATACCCTTTTTTCTCAGTATAGTATATGTGATATGGCCCAAATTTTGAGCCAACTAAAAAACACCATGCCACCTATTGAATTATCAAGAATAATTGAGAATAGGAAGAGGGCATTTAAGTACTTGGAATTTGGTTAGAAGTCAACTGCAAATGAGATTAATTTACCCCAAACACCCCCAAGAAGTGATGAATAATATGAAGAAGTTATTGAACCTACTCTGAAAGTGTATTTGGGGACTACATTGGTAGGGATTCAGCTAAATGTGGATCCATTTCATATAGCCCTCTTGACCAATGATCTTATTATCCATAATTACATTTTTAATTTTGGTGCTTCTTGTAACATAATGCCCCTAAGTGTCTTAAATGAGCTCAGAGTTAGTATTACATCATCATTTGGCAAGTGTTATGCCTTGGGACGATGAGAAGTTTTAGTTTTTGGACAAGTCAAGGGTTTGGTAGTGTAGTTGGCAGTGTATCCAGGTAAGTATTTGAATATAAACATGTTAGTTGTGGACTGCCCGCCTATGTGGGGGATGCTGATGTCACATAAATGGACTGGTACCATGGGTGGAAGTATACAAATGGACCTTTCTTATGCCACCATTCCATTGGAGGGTAAGATGGTCAAACTTTATAGAGATCCAAAGATGTTACATGTAATTGAAGACCCAAAACATGCTCAAAAAGTAGTATTGTATATAGACATTGGTCTTGGGAACTTCATTGGGAATGTTGACACTAAATAATAGACTGCTACTCTTGGTGTTATACCTAACAATGAATGTGTATAATGGAAGGTATGTTTTGATGGGGCTTGCTCCAATCTTGGAAATAAAGTAGGGGTTGTATTTTATGCCCCCAATGGTATGTTTTGGATAGATGCGCAAAGTTGGGAGACAAAAAACATGACACAATGAAAAATACAAACCATTTTCTATAAAGGGTGTATGCCCCTTTATTTTTAAAAACCAAAGAAAAATTATGAAATGGTCAGTCCTAACCCTAAAGGCATATGACCTTTGTATCCCAAAGGGCATACGCCCTTTGGACTACAAAGGATGCATGGCCTTTGCAAAGTGCATCTATCTTTTGCATAGGGTGTATGCCCTTATAAAAGCCATTTCTTTTTTTTTGAAATTAGACTTCTGAAATCCTTGTATTTTTTTTATTGTTTTACAATTGGAGGTATTTTTTGCAAGCATATACTTAGTAAAATAAATGTTAAGTATTATTCTCATACTTAAAATTTATTTTACTAAATATAATAAATTAGGGCCACTCATCATCTTCTAAAATTGGTCATAGAGCTGTAGGAGTTACCATTTAGAATTTAGTTTTTCAAATTCCATTCCAGTCAATACTTAGTTTTCATAATTTTAGGATCATAAGATAGAATGATAAATGAGGTTAAAAATCATATTATATATGTAATATATCTATACCGTTGAGGATTAAATGTCTCTTTTACCTACTTAAGTATTCCCTATCTACTTTATCTACTTGAATATCCTCTACCTGATTAAATAACTAAGCCATGGTTTGATCTCAAGGAGTATATCCTACCTAAATACACTTCCCCTATCTTGATGTTTATTTTTCCCTATTGGTGTCAAATTAAGTACTCCACTTACTCAAATTGGTCTACTTCAATGTCCTCTAGAAACTTTCTTGCAAGTAGGTCTCTTCCTAACCATAAATTATCTCTTAGTCTATTACAAGAGGTCTTCTAAGTATTGGTATTGAAATACTAATGACCTAATTATTTAATATTATCTCTTGACTTCTTATCCTCTTTATTCATATCAAAATACACTTTCAATGACTTCAAATAGGGTACTCATTCCCAATATAGTAATCTACCTTCAAGAAAAACCTTTATTTCACTCTTAAAGCACTCAATTATACATCCTCACTTATTTTAAAAGTATTATGGAGGTTTCACCAACTATTTGAATCAAACTTATTAGTTCATAAATAAAATCAACTCAAAACTCATATGATAACAACTCTACCCTTTATAGGCATATTATGTTAAATTATACCTCTTAAGGACTTGATACAAAAAGGTCTACAACTACCTTGTTCTTTAGACTCATTCAATTCAAAAACTTAATGAAATTATCAAGAAATGATACAATACTCATAGGTGTCTTGACACAATCTCAAGATACCAATTAGATCACCAAAGTACCCAAAATGTTGACTAAGTCCTAAGCACTACAACAATATTGTGTATAGGTATGTTTGGTCTTGAAAATGTGTTATTAATCTAAGCTCATAAAAGGATTATCATAAATATTTATTAATATGTTTGGATACTATCTTTGAGGACAAGAAACCAATTTCCTTTATTGCTTTATTAAGAATTAGAATTCAATCGAAACTCTACTCTTTAGGTCTGGATGGCCTAATTTGCTTACTAGGAAGGATATTGACTTGGATTAACTATCAAATTATTTTAATAACATTAATTTTAAGTGATCTTTAGTGTTTACATAATAACATTAGAACTTCATAAGAGGTTTATACTCAACCAACAAAGTTGGAGATGTACTATAGTTGGATTTTCCTATCTTTGCCTTGGAATCTTCTTAACAACCTTGTACTCAACTTAGAAAATGAGCTTTAATTAATGGGTATAAAAATATGCATAAATGAATATCCTCTAGCATGAAACCTATAATAGACCATGACCACTAATTAATAGACCTAAACCATAGAACCTAAGCCCTAAACCTTGAAACCTTAACTCTAATAAATTAGCTCTGAACCCAAAACAACAATCCATAAACACTAAAATAAAGACCCTACACATATAAAATTAAAACATTAAACCATATACATTATACCCTAGACCTTACACCTTAAAACCTAAAAGTAATCCCTTAACTCTAAAATCCAAACCATAAACTTAAAATCATAAATCATTAATCATAAAACTTAAACCCCAAGCCTAAAACCATAAACCATAAGTCATAAAACTTAAACATTAACTCCTATACTAAAAACTCTAACCCAAATCGAAAATAAAAAATCCCTAAACCCTTAACCGTATACCTAAAACCTCAAACCATAAAATATAAACCATAAAAACTAAATGACAAATCCTAAACACTAACCCTTAATCCCCAAACACTAAATCCCAAACCCTAAATACTACACACTAAGTTCCAAACCCCAATCCCTCCACCAAACCCCTAAGACCAAAACCCTAAACCTTACACTCTAAACCCTAAATGTGAAGCCATAAACCTAAAACCCTAACCCCAAACACCAAGCCCCAAACCCTAAAATATAAACTCTTAGTCCATTGAGCCTTAAACCATAAATCCAAAACCTTTAAGCATAAAATATAAATTATAAGCCCTAAATCATAATCCCTAAGCCATATTACTAAAACCTGAACCCTAAATACTAATCCCTAGATGCTAAACCCTAAACTATGGATCTTGTACCATCAACCATTAACCTTAAACCCTAAATTTATATATCCTAAACCTCTATCCATAAACCATACTCTTGAGTGATCACCTATATAGAGAAAGGAGAGAGGGCTTTGGTTAAGCCATATCTTGAAAGAATAGGGGTTATTTTAACCTATATAGAGAAAGGAGTGACTAAGAACATTTGTGTAAATGGTTTGAAGGTGGATTAAAGATGATTTCTTAATAATTTGTGTGTTTTTCAATCAATGGGTTTATCAATATGCATAAATGTCTAGCTTGTAGCATTCAACCTATAACATACATATAGTAATGATACATTCATTCAAATATTACATCTACCCCATACCTGGTACTACATGTAGGTATGTTGTCACTCATACATGACATATTCCTGTATTCATGATACAATCACTCATACCAAATACAAATGTAGCTAATCACAGTAGTACACCCCATTTACACCTAGACCATTAACCCTAAAACCCAAAACTAAAACCCTAATTATACTCCTCTAATTTTGAACCCTAAACACCATAAACCTTGAACACTTAATTCTAATAAGTTATCCCTAAACCCAAATCAACAATACCTAAACCCCAAAACCTAGACACTAAACCTAGAACCTTAAAACCTTAGACCCTAGACTTTATACCCTAGACCCTAAGCCCTAAAACCTAAAATTTAAGCTCTTAACCATAAAACCATAAATTTATAGGTCATTACTATTAAACACTAAAACATAAACACAAAATTTTAAATCATGAATCTTAAACCCTAAACACCAAACCCAAAACCTTGACCCCTAAACTCTTAACACTAAACCCTAATCTTGAAATGTTGAACCTTGAAAATTGAACCCTAAAGCACAAACAAAGAACCATAAAACCTCAAACCTAAACACATAGACCCTAAATCATAAAATTGGATAAACCCTAAACCTTAAAACCTAAATGCTAGAACCTAAACAATCAACTCCAAACACTAAACTATAAACTTTGAACCCTAAAATTTTAACCTAAAACCCTAAAAATGAACCCTAAATGACAAACGCTAAACATACATCATGGAGACCACACTAAATAGGAATGATGTAAGCATTGGATGTTCATCTCAATCCCCTCTCCACTTTCCTATCATTATTCCTACACAAGCGTAAAGATTTAAATGCAATGAGAAAACATGCCATAACAAATGCAGTGGCATAAATGCTAATAATTTATTCTCATGACCCACATCATTATTTTATATTAACTCACAAACATGAGAAGATCCAAAATGATTTGGCCCTTTCACTCAATGATTTGGAAATAACTATATCTACAAGAAGGATTTCACCTCATATGAAGTAAGCACAAAGAGTTAATTTTTGTCTATCATCATTTTTCATCATCCCTCATCATTCAAAATGAATTTTTCCATATAAGTGAAAATAAGATATTATCTTATTTCCACCATGTAAATCATTCAACAATCTCCCTAGAGTAATCCATCATGACCCTATCTAATCTACTAGACATGAATGAGAATAATCACCCTAGTACACTCCAATCTAAAAAATATATTGTTCAGTCTGAAACAAATTTATACTCACTACTATATTGGAATACAATCTACTAGATGAGGAAGTGACTAGGGATGATGATAGAGTGATTAGACATGATGAGTGACAATGAAGGAATGGTTAGGGACAATGGGGGATGAGGACAAATGAGGAAGAGGTGATTAGGTATGATTAAAGATTATGAGGGTTGATGAGGGAATGATTAAGGATGATGAGGGGTCTAATGAAAGATGATGAATAATTGATTAGGGATAATAAAAAATGATGATGGTTAATGAGGGATTTATTAGGGATAATGAGGGTTGATGAGAGTGTGACTAGGGATGATGATCAAGATGATGAGAGAGTGATTAGGGTTGATGAGGTCTGATTAGGGAGTGTTTAGGGATGATCAATGATAACGAGGGATGGTGAGGGAGTGACTAGGGATGATGAGGGTTGATGAGGGAGTGATTAGTAACAATTAAGGATGATGATAGCCAATGAGGGAGTGATTAAGGATAATGAGAACTGGTGAGGGAATGAATAGGGATGATGAAGGTTAATAAGGGAGTGTCTTATGCGAATTCAAAGTGACATAATATGACTTTATTCTACATGACCTTGGAATAATGCATTAGATTAGAATTGAAGAATGCATGGATTGACTATCTATTTGACATTTGTTTTAGAGTGAACAATATATTTTTAGAATGAATTTGAATGGTTTTTGATTTATTATATTTCAAATAGAGTCTATTAGGTTGATTAACTACATTCATTTCTAGTATAATTTATCATATTTTGATTACAGGTAGATGTCATATATGAGTGAATGCATACATATATGTAATAGGTATGTCATAGATGCCATGTATGAGTGACTGTATCATGACTATAGGTATGTTGCAAGTTACATCATACAAGGCAATCATCTTTGCATATTGATAGACCCATTGATTTAAAAACCCCCAAATTATTTAAAAATCCATCTTCAAACTCAAGTACTCAATTGGGTAGTGCAAACTGAAGTAGATAAATTAGGTAGGGCATACTCAATTAGGTGAATTATGGGGTAGAATAAATGGTATAGATCTATTACATATGTAGCTTCATTTCTCATTCTACATTCTGATCTTGAAATTTTGAAAACTAAGTATTGACTAGAATGAAATTTTAAAAACTAACTTCTAAATGGTAACTCCTACAACTTTGTAATCAATTTTTGAAGATAATGAGTAGCCCTAATTTATTATATTTAGTAAATAAATGTTTTTAAAAAAAAAGTAAACTTATACATAAAATTTATTTTACTCAATATATCCTTGAAAAACATCAAACATGACACAAAAAATTACACTCCAAAGTGCTTAACAAACTCGAATGAAAAAAAGACATCACTCCGAAAAGGGCATACCCCCATATGAAGGATGCACACCCTTTAGAAAGGGCATACACCCTTTGAAAAGGGTGTGCATCCTTTATAAAAGGCATACATCCTTTGCAAAGGGTTTACATCCTTTATAAAGGACATACACCCTCTACAAAGGCTATGCATCCTTTGCATGGGTTATACACCCTTTAAACATTTCAATTTTTTTGTGTTTTCCCTCCAAATCTACCTTCGGTACAGGCTTAGGGAAGACCAAACCTACCTTGAAAATGGTCATGGTGCAACCCACTTAATTTCTAAGAAATTTAGTAGTCTTATTCATCTTTGTCCACACATCTAATTAGGCAGATTTTATCCTTACAAAACATCAAACATGGAACAAAAAATTGTAGTCCAAAGTAATTAACAACAACCTCTAACTATTTTTAGACACATTATGAGTGGTGCCAAAAAGGAAGAGAGAGATTTGGGAGCTCAACTTGAATCAACATTATAGACACTACCATTGTTATTAGTATAACGACATTAGATCTAAGGTTTGGAAAGTGATTATGGAGCAAAATAGAGTGGTGATTTCATCCTTGTCCACACATCTAATTAGGCAGATTTTATCCTTAAAAAACATAAAACATGGAACAAAAAATTGTAGTCCAAAGTAATTAACAACAACCTCTAACTATTTTTAGACACATTATGAGTGGTGCCAAAAAGGAAGAGAGAGATTTGGGAGCTCAACTTGAATCAACATTATAGACACTACCATTGTTATTAGTATAACGACATTGGATCTAAGGTTTGGAAAGTGATTATGGAGTAGAATAGAGTGGTGAAAAAGTATCTAGGTTTAGCGACAACCAAAATGTGGTAGTAGTGAATACATTATCCTAGTTTTTATACCTTACATCATTCATCATGGCACCATCCAATAAGGACGAGAATAAATAGGGTTATATTTTTAGGGATTTATCTTACAAGGATTTTGTTTGCCTACCAATAGCCTCTCGTTCAATCTTTCCAAGCCCATATATTTTGAAAATTGGATGTTATCTTAGTATTGAAGATCTCTCTTCTAGAGTTAACTAGGTTCTGATGATTTTACATTTATTTATAGACTCAACCAGATTTTGACATCGGTCAGAAGAATTGCATCAATGGATTGATAGTACCTTGACTAAATATCATGTAATCTATTTATGTTCTAAAGGTTTTTTCATAATCTAATTTATGGAGCTTAAAAATTATTTGAAAGTTCTTAAAGAGAGACCTTGGTTTTGGAGATGAGATGGGCTCTTTGTGTTTTATATATTAGAAACATATATCCCTTAATTTTTATTTCTACTTCTTAATTGTTTATTTTCAATACCCCTCCTAATACTTCTTTGCAATAAAAATATCAATATTCTTACCAAATATTTTACCTATCTATTTTTGTGAATATTTTAATGTTAGCTTTTCATTTATAACTTGCATAATTAAGCTGGAATGTGTAATGATTTAATGTAAGTTTATCATTATATGTAAAATCATCACAAAGAATTAAGACTGTTAAATTTACGCAGGGTACTAATTTGTATCTTAATTTCACTAATAAAAAAATAATTTTATAATTTTTTTTGAAGTTTTGAATAATTCTAATTTATTTTAAAAATATGATATTTATGTATACATCTTATCATTGTTGTACTTTTCAAATTTATTAAAACTTATAACATCTCTTATTACTATTTATTATTATTTATTAAATTTTTTTTTTAAAAATATCATTTCTATTAATATTTACTTCATATTACAACCCACATTCAATTTAATTGTAAATAAGTTAAAGAACTCATTTACACTTAAATACTTAATTTTTTTTCTTCCTTTAAAAACTTTAACACAAGTGAACACACTATAATATCATCTCTTGTGGTTGCCAATCATATTTAAGATTATTATAATTACAAAAGATATCTACATATAAATAACTCTAAATATATTAAAAAATAAAAATAATATTTGAAATTGATTTTTCTATATAATAACATTTTTCATAACAAATATATATGTAAAAAGGAAAAATTACATCTTTTAAAATATAATTAAAAACATTACATTCTATATAAATTAGTGATTCTTTCTAATATTTAGATATTCAATATTATTTATATATATCATAATTTTTTAAACTAATTTTAAATAGAAATATTCTTCTCAAATTACTTTAAAATTCAACATTTAAAACAATATAGAAAGAAGAATTTTGATTTATTAATCAAATTATTTAACTCACAAAAAAATCTCTCCATATTAATTTTTCTAAATTTAAAAATCAATCTTTATAATTGAATTAAAGACTTTGAATTAAAAAAGCATTACTTATTAAATATCCTTCTCATACCATCTCACGTGTCAACATTTAAAACATTATTATTGAATGGTTATTAATATATTGATCAAATTGTTTATCTCAAATAAATCTAAGAGAAATTAATTCTTGCTAGATGATAAGATCCATCTTTATTGCTAAACACGACATGGTAATGCTCATTAATTCTTTCCCTACTGTATGAATCACGACATAATTATTCGCGATAGTGATCAAAGAATAAGTTCACACTCATTCCAAGGAGAAGAGATGAAGATGAATACTCATAAATTGTAGGTGTTAGATATAGAGTAGTTTTCAAAAAATTACAGTCCATTAAAACTGAAGAAAATTGGGCCATTTGAATGGTCAAACAAAAATTTTCTCAAACCATCGTTGAATATTATGGTAATGAATGTTTAGAGTTTTCTATACCGTATGAATCACCGCATAATTATTCATGATAGTGATCAAAGAATACTTTCACATGCATTCCAAGGAGAAGAGATGAAATTGAATACTCATAAATCGTAGGTGTTAGATATAGATAATTTTTTGAAAAATGACAGTCCATTAAAACTAAAGAAAATTGGGCTGTTTGAATGGTCAAAATAAAATTTTCTCAAACCATTGTTGAATAGTATGGTAATGAATGTTTAGAGTTGAGTTATTAAATCTTCTCTCACACAATGAATGTGTACTATGTTATGGTAGTGAATATGTAGTATATATTTAGAGTCAAGTTATAAAATCTTCTCCCACACAGCGAATGTGTATAAGGTAGTTATGGTAATTAATATTTAAACTGTAGTTATAAAATATTTTCTTACACAATGGATGTGTATAACATTTAATAAAGGTCACCAGTTTTTATGTAATGTATATTTAGAATCGAGTTATAAATTTTCTTCCACACAGCGAATGTGTATAACATAATTATTATAATTAATATTTAAACTGTAATTATAAAATATTTTCTCACATAATATATGTGCATAACGTTTGATAAAGGTCATCAGTTTGTATGTAATGTATATTTAGAATCTAGTTATAAAATTTCTTCCACACAGCGAATGTGTATAACATAGTTATTGTAGTTAATATTTAAACTATAGTTATAAAATATTTTCTCACATAATAGATGTGCATAACATTTTATAAAGGTTATCAATTTGTTTTTGTTTTATTTGTTTGTTTGTTGGATTGAATGATTGGTTAGTGGGTGCATGCGTTGTTTGGTTAGAAGGGAGGGGTGATAGGATGGGGGGTTTGTATTGGCCAAACTTTTGGTAGTTATTATTCTGTTTATTGTGATCTTGGTGAAATTTGGAGAAATCTTGGGTGATCGGTGAAGGTACTTCTCTTCTTTCAGAAGTAACATTCAGCCAAGAGCCATATCCCTTCCTAGATAGTAGAAATCTTGGTGAAATGATATAAGACACTTCTCTTCTTTGAGAAGTGTTTGTTCCTACAAACAACAAGAATCTTTCAGGTAGGATAAGTAACAAGTGACTGGTAACAGAGTACGGAGTGACTAGAAATCTAAGATGTAGCATAAAGTCTCCACCTTGACTGCCCAAGAGTGAGGCACAAAGAAAAATGGGGGCACAAATTCATCCCAAGGTCCTTTACACAGAAATAGAAAATAAACACACACTAAAGACAGCGATAATAGCACAAAGTCCGAAAGTAGTTGGCTTCAGGACACCTTCGTTATCACTTCCACTAGTTCTGCTTGTTAAATTGCATAAACAAGAATACATTCAAGAAATAGACATAAGAATAATCTCCTAAAATGATACAAGCTATAACAGCACAAAGTCTGAAAGTAACTTGATTTATAATTCAAACAAAGAAATATGATAAATAATCTGAGCTCAAAGTCTCAGTCATGCCTTTCAGTTTGGGCAGAATTTTGCTTCTGGTGAAGGGAAGATCTATCTTCAAATGATGCAAGAGATTACATTATATAGAGGCTAGGAGAGACTTGGTACTTTGTCGCATGGAGCAACCCATGCTACACAATTAATGCCTTGGATGCATTTTTAGTTCTGTCAGGGAGGGCCATGCTGGAGTAAGGCAGCTGCCTTAACTATGGTGTGCTGATTCATCTCTAATGTCTACTCTGGAGCTTGAATCACTCATTTCATCACCTGTTATCTACGTAATTATCTATTCCATCTTTACTCCAAAGGAGATAAACAGGTTATGATTTCAATGTTTGCAGGCCCTAGATACTTGCCCAGTGAACTACTCCACCTACTGGGAATACCTCCCATTGAGATTTCCCTCATTGTCTCTTCTTCCTTTGGCCTTGGCCTTAGGGTATTTGAATGCATTTAGGTCCATGTTTTAAGCCTAAAGAGATCAACAGACACTTCATTATAGTAAATTTGACATTCACAGGTATTTCCTTCTCCTTAGCAACTCCTTTGTGTCTTTCTCACTTGTTATGGCTATTTTTTGCTATGTCGTGGGTGAGGACACTTGGCGGCATCCACAGCTTTGAAACTTGTTAGGGACTATTGTCTCAGGATGTGACACTTGGCAGCTTCCATTGTGCTTTGAGGCTTGACCCTCCTCAAAGGAGGCTTGAAATAGGCCCATTTATGAGTGTTGAGTGTCCCCCCGCAAAGGTACCTACCCTTTGGATCATTTGAGTGGCCTTAAAGCCTTAATTCTTTTGGAGGACTTTTGATCTCTTTATTTTCTTTAGACAAAATGTCAGAAGAAATTCCTTCAGACAATTTGTCTCAAGGAGTCCTTTCCTTGGTTCTGTGTTTCTACATTTGAGAGTGCTCCATCTTTAACACATGGTCCCTTCTGCTACTTTTAGCCAGAGACATGTGGCATCTTCCACGGCATCATACTGAAACCTTTCACCGTTGACACTTAGCACTTTCTACTCTCAGGCTTTTGCAACACCATAGAAATGTTTTGGGCTCATTTTAGTTCTCACGGATGATGATACTTGTCAGCCTCCACCTAGTTTAGTCATTCACCTAGGACCCACCACAGTCCTTGCTCAATACAATGAAGCGAAAGGAAGGGACTTTGGATATTGACACTTGGAGGCTTTCGACAAGCTTCAAAAGGGACACATGGCAGTATCCGTCACTTTTTAGAAACAAAGTATAATGTGTCTTAGCAAATGACACTTGGAAGCTTCCGCTTATCCTTTTCATTTGTGTGCGCTTCAATTAAACCATCTATTTTGATACTTCTTTCTTTGACTAAGGCCGCCTTTGAACCTTTGAACCCATGAACCATTAAACTTTGAAGCGGTTCAAGGTTCAACAGTTCAATCAGTTCATTCCTTTTATTTAGCTAAGTCCCTTTGATATTTTTTTGAACCAAACACATTAAAACTTTTGGTCATTGAACTTGTTGAACCGATGAACCAAAATGGTTCAAATTTCAATGGTTCAATGGTTCAAGCCTTTAAAACTCATTAAGTGCTAAGAGCTGTGGAACCTTTGAAATAGTTAAACTTTGAACCTCTAACAATTGCGCTTAGCTCTTGTTGATGACGTTGAACCTTTGAACCCATTGAACCTGTTGAACCAAAATGGTTCAAGGTTCAACAGTTCAATGGTTCAATCCTTGCTTAGATGCCTGCTGATGGACAATTTTGATCAAACCAAGGCGCTGAACCAATCCTAAAAATGACTAAGTGTTGGAAACTAGTTCTTTTGATTAGACTCATCTGCAGAAGCCTTTGCCCCTATTGAACCTACTAATCCCTTTACTTAAAAAGCTTGAAAAATGAGTAATTTGAAAGCTCAGAACAAATTTTGAGAAGGGAAGAGAGAAATTTTGGTCTTTTGAACCAAAATAGTTCACATGTCGCAAAAATGAGAAGTCATTTTTCAAGGACAATAGCTGGCTCCAGTTGGGGAACTAAATTCAGTTGGAAACTTGAAACACAGCTAAGGGGAGTAGAAACCAAAATCTCCAATGCCTTGAAGTATGCCATTGGGCTATGGAGTCGTGCTACCCAAAAAGAAATGTGGCAAAAGTGAAAATGAAAAGCACAAAATAGAACTAAAGACTATACAAATATACATATGTATAGATGATCTTATTTGATGCCTCAAGATTTGAAGCGCTTCAGATACCACACATTGTGAGACAATGAAGATGGCATTTTGTCTTGATAAACTAGTAGGAAACCATTTTGTCCAAAAAATTGGAGATGGGCAAATGGAACTCTCCACTAGGAAACCAATTTTTTGCATCTTCTTCTTGGCTCTTTCTTCTTCTTGCCCCGTGGCAGGACGTTGTCTTCAATCTAAAAACCATAACTCCTTGATCTCTTGTTGAAGAGTTCCTTTTACTGACTTTGGAGTATAGAAGTATGGTCCACCACCATAGCTTATTGTTCTACTGGTCCAGTCTAGCACATGCTTTGATTGTCAGCACCAAACTCCTGACAAACCATCATCTCAACATCTCCTTTGGTGTGAAGGAGTTTGGTATCTTCATCCTGGGTAGTCTTCAATTTAAGCAACAAAGATTTGCATCTAGCTGTGTTGTTGGTGTTGCTAAATTGTAACTTTTAAGATGAAGGAAAAATATCTCCTTGAGGAGATATTAACACAACACTAGCTCCTGAGCTGGTGGAGGAGTAGCTGCCATCAAATTCAAGAATCCATACCTCATTTGATACTAATTTTCCTTTGGATTCTTCTTCATTTGGAGGTGGAGATACTTCCACACTTGCCTTGTGCTCTTCCCATTCTTCTGCTATTTCAGTTGAATGCATTTCTAGGGTGTCACCCACAAGAGCTTCATTAGATGCCTCATGAACACCATCTATGGACAGAAAGTAGTTACTCATACCTAAAGACTCAAACATAATTTGAGCTTCAGGTGCTGAGGTCTGGGTAACCACATATTTCACTTCCTTCTCAGGTAGCAGTCTCTTCATAACACCTTTGACTAGAATCCTTGCATTAGATAAATCCATGCTCAATTCACCACCAACATCCCTACATAAATTCCACCCAAGAAGGATGTCATATGATGCTAAGATGTCGGCTACCAAGACAGTCATCTTGATTCTTTTGTCTTGGAACGCTGCAAATGCAAATTGGGCATCCTTAATTTGTCCCAGCAAAGGTACTTGCTTATTCTCCATGGAGAAACATCTACCAAACATCTTAGTTAGTGTGAGGCTAAGGGACTCAGCCACTTTAGTAGGCATGACATTGTCTGAAGATCCAGAGTCAATGATGTAATTATTCAACTGATGTCCATTTATCAGCAATAAGACATAAAAGGGTTGAATCCTACTAGGAGTAGTAGGAGGGGTAATGACAAGATTATTCCTGATAGGTGCATTCATGAGGGAATCATGTGTCACTTTAGGAATTGATTATTCAATAGGGATGTTTTAATTTTTAATATACTAAACCAATTTATCTAATTGCTCAAGACGAGACTGCAAAAATTCAAATTTAGACATTTAAATTCTAGTTTTCTTTGCATGGCCAATGATATCAAATGTTGGAAATGAACTAGGCACAGAGGATGGGAGTTCATCTTTTTGATTTTTAGGAGGGTGAGAACTAGACTATGAATTTGAAGTTGAAGGTACAAAAATGTTTGGGGTACTTACCTTTCTAGCAGTCATCAGGTCCTTTGGTTGGAAAGGAGAGTGTACCCCCGCATAGCATTTGAAATTGCTAGTTGAGGTCACTCCTCTACTTTCTCTTTATCATCTTGTTGAGCTGACTGATTCTTGGACTGGGTGAATATAGCATATGACCCCTCAGCTACATTGGCTTCACTTCTGGGTTCATCCTGGTAGTTCAGGAAATCAATATGGGAGTTGCCAGCTAATTCTTTTTCTTCCTCAGTGAAGAGATTAGCATCATCTTCAAGATTCAACTTAGGCTGGAATGAGAAACTTGATTCAACTTCAAGATATCCAACCACTGAGTTGTTTGGAGGTCTTTCGAGGGTGAGGTTCCTCTGTGGAGGAGGAAGGCAATTTTGCTATCTTTCATTTTTGGCAGCATTGCCTTGGTACACCTAATTCTAATGTGTCCTCCTGGGCATATCTCTATATGTAGGAGAAAATGACATCCCTTACGCCATTTTCTTTCTAAGAGCTAGCACTTCATTTGCTAGCTTTTGCACCATTGGGTCAGTGGTGGCTGTAGATGAATATTTAGAAGATGAAGAAGATTTATCTTTATTAGGGTCCATCATTATCTTTCTAGGCAAGATAAGGCCATCTTCTATCTCAGTAGCCAATTCTTAAGCAACAAAAAGGTCTATGTGTCTATCCTGTCTTAGCAATAAACTCACTTCAGGTAGCTATGAGTTGATTAAAAAACACTTGATATTTTGAGGTGTCAGTTGGGCGACCATGGGAATCTTGTGCCTCAACTTGTCAAACTTGGAAATGAAGTCCCTCATAGGTTCATGGGGATCCTTCTTTATCTATGTCAACTAGGCCAGCAAGGCATGTGCATCTTTTGCAGGCTTAAAATTGGCTTCAAATTTGTCTTTCAGAGTGTCCCAATTAGTCACTGATCGAGCTTGCAAATGGTAGAACCATTCTGCAGTAGCACCTTGTAGTGTCTCCATGAATAGCCTTACTGCTATGTCTTCATACTCCATGCTTACTACACCATAGGCTATGTTGAAGGCAGTAATATGTTCATCAGAGTGAACTTTTTCATCACAAAAAAATTTGGGGAAATTCTTCCTTAAACTGCATGGAAGCTCATGTAGAGGTGGAGTCAAATCAAGTGGGCCAAATGAGTTACCCCAGGGGCCTTGAGCCATGGTTTGATTATGTAAAAGTGGGATAACAAATCTGGGTGGAATATGTATGGGAAAACCTCTGCTAACAACATAAAAAGAAGCTTTTCCTTGTGTTGGTGACCTGGTAGGGCTAGGAGGAAGACTCCTAGCTTGTTGAAGGTGAGATTATGGAGGAAACAACTCAAAATTGCTCTACTGCACCAACTCAAATGTAGGGTCAACAACACCTTGAGATTTCTAGCTTTTTGTATAACGTGGAGTTGCTAGATTGTGAAACAAAAATGGAAAAGGATTGGTCTTACTTTAATTTGAAGATTGAGGCTTCAAATTGCTTGTCCTTCCCCAGCGAAGTCACCAAAAATTGTTGGGTGAATATTTTGTCAACCCGCTAACTGGTGATCAAAATAGGTTTCTTCAACCATAACATAGGGAGATTGATTAGCCAGGTGTGCAGGTTTACTACATCATCAGGGGACACATCTCTCTTCTCATCAAGGGGAGGTTCCCTATAAATACACAGGAGCTATAAACTATATAAATAAGTAGAAAATAATACTCAGGGGTAGGATACACCATTCATCTCTCTTCTTTCAAAGATGATGTTTACATATCAAAGAAGAAATCCTAGGTGATTGGTGAAGGTACTTCTCTTCTTTCAAAATTAACATTCAGCCAAGAGCCAGATCCCTTCCTAAATAGTAGAAATCCTGGTGAAATGATAGAAAGCACTTCTCTTCTTTCAGAAGTATTCGTTCTTGCAAACAATAAGAATCTTTCAGGTAGGATAAGTAATAAGTGATTGGTAACAGAGTATAGAGTGACCAACAATCTAAGATGTAGCAGAAAGTATCCACCTTGACTTCCCAAGAGTGAGGTATGAAGAACAATGGGGGCAGAAAGTCATCCAAAGGTCCTTTACACAAAAACATGAAATAAACACACACTAAATATAGCCATAACAGCATAAAGTATGAAAGTAGTTGGCTTCAGGACACCTTCCTTATCACTTCCACTAGTTATGCTTTTTAAATTGCATAAACAAGAATACATTTAGGAAATAGACATAAGAAAAATCTCCTAGAACGATGCAAGCTATAACAGTACAATGTCTGAAAGTAACTTGATTTTTGATTCAAACAAAGAAATATGATAAATAATTTGAGCTCAAAGTCTCAGCGGTGCCTTTCAATTTGGATAGAGTTTTTCTTCTGGTGAAGGGAAGATCTCTCTTCAAATGATGCAAGAGATTACATTATATAGAGACTAGGAGAGACTTGGCACTTTGTCCCATGCAGCAACCCATGCTATGCAATTAATGCCTTGGATGTATTTTTGGTTCTGTCAGGGAGGGCCATGCTGGAGTAGGGTGGTTGCCTTAACTATGATGTGTTGATTCATCTCTAGTGTCTACTCTCAAGTTTGAATCACTCATTTCATCACCTGTTATCCATGCAACTATCTATTCTATCTTTACTCCAAAGGGGACAAATAGGTTGCATTTTCAATGTTTGCAAGCCCCAGATACCTACCTGGTGAACTACTCCACCTACTAGGAATAACTCCTACTGAGATTTCCCTCTTTGTCTCTTCTTCCTTTGGCTTTGGCCTTAGGGTCCTTGAATGCATTTGGGTCCACGTTTTAAGCCTGTAGAGATCAACAGACACTTCATTATAGGAAATTTGATGTTCATGGGTCTTTCCTTCTCCTTAGAAACTCTATTATATCTTTCTCACTTCTTATGGCTGCTTTTCACTGTGACACAGGTAAGGACATGTGGCAGCATCCATAGCTTTGAAACTTGTTAGGGATTGTTGTCTCAACATGCGACACTTGGCAGCTTTCACTGCACTTTGAGGTTTGACCCTCTCCAAAGGAGGCTTGAAATAGGCCCATTTTTGAGTGTTGAGTGTCCCCCCACAAGGGTACCTACCCTTCTAAATCATCTGGGTGGCCTTCGGGATTTAATTCTTTCAGAGGAATTTTTGTCTCTTTATTTATTTTGAATAAAATGTCCAAAGAATTCCTTTAGACAATTTGTCCGAAGGAGACCTTTCCTTGGTTCTGTGTTTTTGCATTTGAGAGTGCTCTGTCTTTGACATGTGGCATCTTCTGCCATTTTTAACCAGAGACACGTGGTATCTTCCACTGCATCATATTGAAAGCTTCCATCATTGACACTTGGCACTTTCTGCTCTCAAGCTTTTGCAACACCATAGAAACATTTGGGGCTCATTTGAGTTCTCACGGATGATGACACTTGTCACCGTCTGCCTGCTTTAGTCATTCACCTAGGACCTACCATAGTCCTTGCTCAATATAGTGAAGCTAAAGGAAGGGATTGTGGATATTGACACTTGGAGGCTTTCGACAATCTTCAAAAGGGACATGTGGAAATATCCATCACTTTTTAGAAACAAAGTATAATGTGTCTTAACAGATGACACTTGGAAGCTTCTACTCATCCTTTTCTTTTGTGTGCGCTTCGATTGAACCATCTGTTTCACTTCTTGTTTCTTTGATTGAGGCTGCCTTTGAAACTTTGAACCCGTGAACCATTGAACTTTGAAGTGGTTCAAGGTTCAACGATTCAATCAGTTCATTCCTTTTATTTGGCTAAGTCCCTTTGATATCTTTTTGAACCAAATGTGTTGAACCTTTTGCTCATTGAACCCATTGATCTAATGAACCAAAATGGTTCAAGGTTCAACGGTTCAACAGTTCAAGCCTTTGAAACTTGTTAAGTGTTCGGAGCCATGGAACCTTTGAAATGGTTTAACTTTGAACCTCTGATAAATGTGCTTAGCTCTTGCTGATGACGTTGAACCTTTGAACCCATTGAATCCATTGAACCAAAATGGTTCAAGGTTCAAGGGTTCAATGGTTCAATGGTTCAATCCTTGCTTAGATCCCTGCTGATGGAAATTTTTGATCAAACCAAGGCACTGAATCAATCTTGAAAATGACTAAGTGCTAGAAACTGGTTCTTTTGATTGGACTCACCTGCAGAAGCCTTTGCCCCTGTTGAACCTGCTAATCCCTTTACTGAAAAAGCTTGAAAAATGAGGAATTTGAAAGCTCAGATCAAGTTTTGAGAAGGGAAGAGAGAAATTTTGGTCTTTTGAACCAAAATAGTTCACATGTTGTCCCAAAAATGAGAAGTCATTTATTGAGGACAACATAGGGTATGCCCTATAATATGTTTAGTATGTGGTCAAGTATTTGTCAATTTGAAGTTAGTAGTTTAAAACTAATACTTCAAGGGTTTCATTCATTCTTGTTAGATTTTATTGAGATGAGAATGGGTTGTAGTGGATAAAAATCTGAATTATAAATCTAGATGTGGTGAGAGACAATCAATTTGAAACATAAAAATGGTGATTTGGTTATTGGAATAGAACACCAAGCTTAAATGAAGATAATAAAATGTTATAACCGATTTTCATTATTAAAATATATATATAAACTTAAATTCATTTGAAAATATATATTATATATATTTGATTAATAAAATATAGCACATACTTCAATTAGATAGGTGATGTATGTTCAATACCATTCCACATCAAATAAATCTCCCTTATACTGGTAAACGTTATAGTAAATACTTCATTTATGATATAAAATTATTAGATGTTTCATTTATGATATAAAAGAGGAAGTGTGGATGACTTAAAATTGTGTATGATAAGTTATTATGAAGAACAATGCATATGGTTTTATAATTAATGTTAGAGAAGGTTTATA